>BFEA01000260.1:1289438-1310997 GCA_003427395.1 Chara braunii | reverse complement strand
TGCCTTCTTCTCTGCTCTATTTCCTGCTTCCCTTCTGCCCTCTTTCCCTCTCCTTCCTCTCCTTTCCTCTATCAGTCACACACACACACACACACACACACACAGAGAGAGAGAGAGAGAGAGAGAGAGGAGAGCGTCTATTGCCCTCCTTTCCGTCTCCTTCCCTTTATCAGTCAGACACAGAGAGAGAGAGAGAGAGAGAGAGAGAGAGAGAGAGAGAGAGAGTGAGAGTGAGAGAGAGAGAGAGAGAGAGAGAGAGAGAGAGAGAGAGAGAGAGTCTATTCCCCCCCCCTTATTCCGACCTCTCTCTCTCTCTGTGCCTTGTTCTTTTTTTCTTTGCTTCGTTAGGTTTTCTTCGCTCTTCTGCTCCTCTTGGTGCTTCCATTCTCTCCTCGCTCTCGTCGCATCTTCGTTTCGGCCGATTTTTCCTGCTTCCGTCGTCTTCAATCGTCATCCATCATCATCCATCATCCTCGGTCTTTCACCATCGCCCTGCCTTCTCGCGGTGTTAGTTGGTTTGCTTCTCTCCTAGCTGCAATCTTTTCTCTCCCTCAGTTGCTTTTGGGCAAGCTCCTGTCTTACATCAACATCGATTCTCCTTGGTGCCTTTTTATCGCCCTCCCTACTCTTAGCTTTAATTGGTTTGCTTCTTGCCTACCTGCACTCTTTTCTCTCCCTCAGCTACTTTTGGCTAAAGTCCTGTGACTTTGTTCCTTTCACTGCTTTTTCACTTGACGTCTCCCTTCACCATTCCCTTCACTTCATCTCACGTCTTCCTGCCTTCTCCTTGGCCCTGCTTCATCGCCCTCCCTACTCGTGCCGCTAGTTGGTTTGCTTCTTGGCTACCTGCAGTCTTTTCTCTTCCTCAGCTACTTTTGGTAAAAGTCCTGTGACTTAGTTCCTTTCACGGCTTTTTTGCTTGACATCTCCCTCCACCATTCTTTCTTTCTCCTCATCTCTTCCTGCCTTTATCGCGCCCCCCTCCTCGAAGCGGATCCTTTCCAGCACGTTTTCAAGTAGGGCACTGCATGTACGGCCTCGCTCCGCCATTCACCAAATGTGTGAAACGGGAATGAATCTTCTGCGAGAATGTGGAAAGATACACGGCTACAACTTTTGTCTTTTGTGCATGTGGTGAGCGGTGGAGCGAGACCCTTAGCCGAAGACCTTGAGGAGAACTGACTCGTTCCACGTCCTTTGTTCGATGCACTGTATGTGGCCGAAATCAAGCGCGCATGACGGACGGCATTCTGTTTTGTAGGTTAGACACCGAAGGATCATGCCTGTTATGTAAATGTCTGTCTGTGGCCAGGATACAGCAGCCTACATACATTTCCCTATCATTACTATATGACTGTATACGCCAAGGATATAGCCTGCATACATTCATGATGATTATATATAACTATTCGGCTGTTTTTGGCCAGTACAGAACCTGCGACTAACAAAAGAAAATGGGAGCTCTGACAGACTGTGGCGTCAGAGTCAGATAAACTGTCCCATCATGAATTCAAAAAAAGCGATAAACGCAGACTAAACCCCATTACCCGCTCCCCTGTCGGGACATCCGTTAAGATTAGAACGATACAGAGAAGAAGATTAGCATGCCCCCCCCCCCCCCCCAAAAAAAAAAAAAAGATTAGCATGGCCCCTGCGCTTTCAAGGATGGCACGCATAAAATAAAAAACTCGAGCTAACGAGAGAAAATGGGAGCTCTGGAACATGATTACGTCAGAAAAGGAGGACAACATTTCCATCCGGGATTCCCAAAAAAAAAAAAAAAAATGCCGACTGGACCTGTTAACAGCAGTGTGTGCAGACTTCCGAGGCTGCCGCATTCGACCTATAATCGGAGGCGTTTGTCTTCCCTCAGGGCACGTGGACCGACGATGAATGAATGAATACAAACTAGGTTTCCGGTCGATGAATGAATGAATACAAACTAGGTTTCCGGTCGAATACAGTCATATGCCCTCGGTCTCCCGTTGGTGGGACAGAAGGCACGATGCGGTCTCCGAGGCTGACGCATTCTTCGACCCATAATCGGAGGCGTTCGTCTTCCCTCGAACACAAGGCGGACGGACAATGAATGAATACAAACTAGGTTTCCGGTCGGGTACGGTCCTATGCCCTCGGTCTCCCGTTGGTGGGACAGAAGGCACGATGCGGGTGCGTCGGAATGAAAAATCCGATCGATGAACCGTCACTCTCACACAAGACCCTACCGTCTTCCCCCGAAAACAACGCACCCCCCCGGTGAGCGTGTATACAAACTAGGTTGCCGGTCCGATACGGTCAGTATGAGGAGGGTGGGTTATATTCGAGGGAAAGACGGTAGGAGGGAGGAGATGAGACCGAACAACTGTCCCTTTCTAATCCCAGATCTCAGCAGCGATGTCCTGATTGACGATTTCAGCAGCAGCGATGCCCTGAATGACGACTATGGCTCAAGTATTGCGACGATTCGAGTTCTTCGTGCTTGACAGCAGTAGATTAATTCATTCCAAGGAATCGCGTTCTTCGTTCTGGACAGCAGTAGATTGATTACAAGGATCCGCATTTTTCTTTCTCGACAGTCGACGATTGATTTCAAGGATCCGCATTCTTTTTTTTTTTTTTTAATTTTCGTTTTCATTTTCATTTTCTTTTTTTTCTTTTTTTTCTTTTGTCGTTCTTATGAAAAATGTGACGGCCTTGAGATATCATCATCGAACTGACCGGCCTTAGGTGTAATTCAGTATTGTGTAGTATTTTACCATCCTAGATCGAACTCAGGTGTGTATTTCAACAGTTGAAGGGTGTACCAACTGAGCTACTACCGTCTTCGCCCGAATAGAACGCCCGGTCATTATAGCTGTCTCTGGACCCGAAATTGTACCAGATACGGCTATAATGACCGGGCGTTCTATTCGGGTGGAGACGGTAGTATCTTAGTTGGCGGATCGGCATTCTTATAGCCCGAAACAATTGGCAAAATCGGTCTACCGGTTTCACCGATTCTTCGTTCAGGACAGTGGTAGATTGATTTACGAGGATCAACGGTGAGAAACCCAGAATCCGGGTGGAAGCGAACACTTTGTCCTAGTTGAAAATCGGCCGACACCACATCAAGCAGGTTGTTGTTGTGTGTGTGTGTGTGTGTATTTGTATGTGTGTGTGTGTGTGTGTGTGTGTGTGTGTGTGTGTGTGTGTTTGTATGTGTATTTGTATGCGTGTGGGTGTGTGTGTGTGTGCGCACGCGCGCAAGTGTTGTCACATGTACTCTCAAGTTTACAAAAAAAAAAAAAAAGACCTAGTGTCAAATTCACTGTTGAAAAAAAAGGAAAACCGAGATCATGGAAAACAAAATCTACGTCGCTCGTCAGTTCCCAGGTTCTCGCTGAAGCGCTGAAACACACCGTTCAGGAGTGCTTTTTTTCAAAAGCTTGCCGGTGATGAGCAACCGGACTGCTGCCCCCCCGAAAAAAATGGGGCCTGTGAGTGTTTGTGGTAAAAAAGAAAAAAAAAACTATTCTTTTCCCTATTCTTTTCCCTGATTCGCGCTCGTGGTAAGTGAACGAAGACGTGTCCCAACGACTCTGTCCTCTCGTCACCTCCCCTCCCCTCTTCTCTCCTCTTAACTACCTTGCTAAAATTAAAAATTCGTTGAATGCCCCCCTGACCGCTATTTACATACCAAAGTCCCAACATCTCTCTCCCTCTTCCTCTAATGGCCTTCGCTGAAATTCCTTGTGATCTCTCTCTCTCTCTCTCCTCTCTCTTCCCCTCGGTCTCTTTCTTCTATATGCATCTCCACCGCCCGTGTCATGTATTCGGTGTGTTTCCAAGTTTCGGGGTGTCAATGATTACACCAATGAAAAGGAAAAGAACTTAGAAATAAACATTGCACCTCACCTCTTCTTTCTGTGAAAGCTCATCGTGTTCGACAGGAGAAAGAAAATTCACTCAAATGGTGCCTTGCCTTGATTCTCCGGATAGAACGCACGGTCATTCACGATGTATCTAGACTTTAAAGTTTGCCTCGAATACAGCGACAATGACATGTACGTTCTATTCGAGGAAAGAGAGGGACCTAGGAACCGTAGGTAGGCTGCTAGCGATCAATCAAGCCACAGGACTCTTCACCGGAATAAAACCTACGGTCATTGTTGACGCATATAGAGTAGAAGTTTGTCCAAGTACAGCTATAATAACCGTGTGTTCCATTCGGGGAAAGACGATGGTATTGATCTAAGGCAGCCTTCTAGCAATTAATCACGCTGGGGATGTGGAGAAAAAGGTGGTGCTGGTGGATAAGACGCGCGCGCGCGCGCGCGAGAGAGAGAGAGAGAGAGAGAGTCCACTACATCTCTTCACATGTTTTTCTGCACAGGCTTAACCCTAACGTGCCAACCAGCTCAGAGAGAGAGAGAGAGAGAGAGAGAGAGAGAGAGAGAGAGAGAGAGGGTCCACTACGTCTCTTCACATGTTTTTCAGCACAGGGTTAACCCTAACACGCTTTTCAGCACAGGGTTAATCCTAACACGCTAACCAGCTCGAAAGCGATATTTCGCAGTCCAAATTCTTGATCAATCCGAGAGGTGACACAGGACTACCCGCGATTCTCTTTCAATCCGTAGAGAGCAAGCCCTCGGAGTAGTTCATGCTAATAACTTCACCTTCTTCTCCTCCCCGCCCCCCTCCCGTTTCTTCTCTTTCCCCTCGATGTGTTTGATTCCCTCTTAAAACTCGGGGACTTCAGATATCACATTACAAACCGGTTTTTGTCGTGGTCGACTGCAAGCCCACATTTGTTCAATTATCTGGACACATGAGGTAGCTCTGCTTCTTTAGCACAGTGGCCGTTGAGCCGTGTTTGAGTCTGTAGTGAAAGACTCACAGGCTTTCAGTCTGTAAGCCGAGCTGGATGATGCTTGCAGTAATGTTGCTATCCGGGCGTAGTGTCGAGGACCCCAGCCTCGTATGGTGAAGGACTAATGGACATTGAAATTTTGGGGGGAAAAAAAAGAAACTCTGGTAAACAATTAACGGACATTAAAATTTGGAGAAAAAAAAAAGCTCTTCTTTTGTTCACGGATTTTATTGTGTAGTGCAGTGAGGACCAGTACCCTTGTCACCGAAAATTTTGGCGCAGGGAGTCCGCTGATATTCTCCATCGACGGCCGCCCCGTCTCTGAATTCAAATTTCGACGCCCGGCATTGATTGAAACGTCAAAGGTAACGGTGGTTTAAACCACCAGTACTTGGCCCAGCTATCGGCCGCAGAAAAAAAAAAGAAAGAGTAGAAACGTTTCTAGTCGGATGAATTTGGCCGCTCCTGTAGTAGCCCGCACGCTTCCTAAAATCGTGGCGCGTTAACGGGCACAACTCGAGGAAGTACTGGTGGTTTAAACTTCAAACTACCACCCCAACAGAAGCCAGATTGTCGAATCAAAATTGGCGACTTCCCAAGCCTGCAGTGTACAGTGCATGTCGTTGTCCTCTTTGAGGGAGGTACCGGCGCAAGGCTACCTCGAAACTGAAGTGTGCCAGCAGATGGCACAAAAAAGCCAGGGGAAAAAACGAAAAATGAAAAACCTAAATAGAGATCAACGATGTTTTGGAAGGTCCTTGCTGAGGGCATACTCTCGCACTAGTACTTCAAGAACGTATCTAACCACTATTATGGCAAAACCCTTTTCTTTTCTTTTGTGTTTCTCAGTGCCCTGTCAGCCAGGCAGGGCGTTTTGCACGTGCCTGGAAATGCCCTCACAGATGGTATACTATAACACTAGTACTCTCCAGAATCTATCTGACTGCTAGCACAGCCAAATCTGTCTTCTTACGCCACATTCTCTGGGAAGGCCGAGAACGCTTGTCAAACATCTGACAAATGTGAGACATACGAAAGCATCAGAAACCCGAGAATGCCCCAAAACAATAATTATAGGCCGGAAAACAAGAGGGAGAGAGAGAGAGAGAGAGAGAAGAAAAGGGAAAGCATCAGAAACCCGAGAATGGCCAAAAAGAAAAATCAAAAGCCGAAAAACAAGCCACACACACACACACACACACACACACACACACACACAGAGGGCAACGATCAAACACAGAGAGAGAGAGCCACATACACACACACACACACAGACACACAGAGAGAGAGAGAGAGAGAGAGAGAGAGAGAGAGAGAGAGAGAGGGCAACAGCGAGAAGAGAAAGAAGGAAAGGCAAACATCAAGCCACCAAATACGTTTCCGCGCAATGTTTTTTTTTAATCTTTTGTTTTGGTTTTTCTTTATTAATTTGGTTGTATTGAGGGAGGGGTTCTCTTCCTCCTCTCCATTAAAATGATAACAAAATTGAAATATTGATTGATTGATTGTCTCATCAAGCGAGCAATTCCCAGAATGTGGGTGGGCAGGTGGGTGGCTGTGCTGCCGGGGGGAGGACAGTGGGCCGCTGCACGTGGAAATAGGGCATGAAAATGGATGCGGGCAACTGGATGGGCTGGATCGATGGGCGGGGTGCGTGCAGAGCTGGTTTTGCACCGGTTTGTTCACAGCGTGCCGGATTTTGTGGTGAAGGCGGCCACACGGGAGGTGTACGATGAGTGTTGATCGGCGTGAATATTTCACAAGGAGAACCACTGGATAGTGGGCGGCCGTCGTTTTGCTTTGCCTTTCCATTCCCACCGGGGTGGCCATACGCGTGGTGTGTGATGAGCGTTATTTATTGCGAATATCTCACAAAGAGCACTGCTGGATAGCAGGCGGCAGTTGTTTTGCTCCACCTTTCCTTTTCCGCGTATTCTGACCCGTCATTCGTTATCAGGGTGTGTTCTGTGGGGGGAAGAAGCTTTCTCCCTCTCTCTCGCACACATATCGGCGATTGCATGTGATTCCTTCCCTCGTGCAATTCTGGCTTCCCCAACTGGACCGGAAAGATAGCTTGTATACATGTGTTACCTGTGTCGGGGGAGGAAGCACTCTCTCTCTCTCTCTCTCTCTCTCTCTCTCTCTCTCTCTCTCTCTCTCTCTCTCTCTCTCTCTCTCTCTCTCTGTGTCTCTCTCTGTGTCTCTCTCTCTCTCTGTGTCTGTCTGTGTCTCTCTGTCTCTTTATTGTGTGTGCTCCTGCTCACAATCAAACAAGAAAAAGAAAAGAAAAACAGAAAAAGAAGGTTGAAATTAGTCTGAAAATTTATAGGGTGACAGTCCATAAGCTGGGTAATCTGCAAAAAAAAGTTAAAAAAAAGGGCTTAAAAACAGGGTTTGGTGGGTCCCGAATTCAGGGCCTTCTGGTGTTTGACATGCGATTGATTAACATAATATTTGTTATTATTAATATGCGCTTATATTCAGGTGCGAATGAGTGAGAGATATTGGGTGCGTCTGCGTACTTGGTGTTGAGCAGAACTGCTTGCTAACACACCCTCACGCCCTCTTCTTATTACCAGCTCTACACAAGTAGGAGCGCATGTCCTCCCGCCTCGTTGTCCTCCTCCTCCGAAATCGTAGGATGCCTTGTCCACAAAAAAAAAGGAAGATTAGAAAGAAGAAAGCAATGGGCAACGGTCTTGCTTACTAGAATATGGTTGATGAACGAAAGCAATACATAGCAATTTTTTTTTTTTTATTATTATTTTTATTTTTATTTTTTTTTGACATGCATAGCTTTTTGGCTAAAAGACCAAACGTAGTATTTGCTCTGATCAGTTGAATGTCTGATCCGTGGTCGGTCGGGCCACACGACATGAAATTGATTTTCGAGGGCCGCGTAAAGGAAAGCTTAATGTACGTCAGTGGGCAGAACTCTGTGCTTAAAGATATGACAAGGACACAATCTAAAGCGGTAAAACCACCACCATGTTATCTTGTATTTGTTCCACTGTTTTTCCTCCTTGAGCTTCGTCCTTTTTTCCAATGTGCATAAGCAAAGAGGGCGGTGGGGATAGGGTGGAGTCCGGGAGGTACAAGAGCCAGAGTTGCAGGGGGAGGGGGAGCACAGAAAGAAATAAAATAGAGTAGAATTCACGCACACACACACAAGTGGTGGAAGACTGATGACGAAAGTCGTGCAGAGTCGTGCTTTTTTTGGAGGAGTTGTGTTTAGGGAACATGACAACACACACACACGTGCACCACACACACACACCACACACACACACACACACATTGAGTGTCCATGGCTAATTGGGTGTGTAGAGTGGGTTTTATGACTGTGTCACAGTCTTAATGCTCTTCTTGTTAGCGGTTTGAACCGGCAGTCTGCTAGGACTGCAGGATTGGTGCGAGTAAAGGCGACCACTTTTCTCTCTGAGGGGTGGGTATCGCCAACTCTGGGCGATGTGGTGGGTCCTTATCCATCAGTCAAGTGCATCCTGGACAGACTCCGTCCTGGTTCAACCTCCTGATGAGTCTGGGCAGCGAGGGGAGTCCTTATCCATCAGTCAAATGCTCAAATGCATCCTGGGCGGACTCTGTCCAGGTTCAACCTCCTGATGAGCCGGTGAAAGTCTCTGGCGAAACAGTCTGGCACAGTCGTGCCTTTTTTGAGTGTATAGCGAATATGACATCACACATTGGGTATCATCCATGGCTAAGGTTGTGTAGAGTGGATTAAATGGCTGTGTGATATCAGTTCTTAGAGTTGCTGCCGTTCTTTTCAGGGGTTTGGATTGGCATTCTGCTAGAAATTTCGTGAGTAAACTCTACCACTTTTCTCATCGGTATGCTAACTCTGGGTGACATTGTGAGTCGATATCAGTTGTGGAGTGGTGTCTAGCGAACATGGCAGCAGAAACACACACCCGTGGCGCAGTCGTGCTTTTTTGTGTTGTGTAAAGCGAACGTGACAACACGCATACACACACACACACACACACACACGTGATTAGACAACAGTCCGGCACGTTAATGCTTCTTTTGTGGAGCGTTATATAGCGAACATTACAACACACACTAAAGGCAGCCGAAACCTCCTCGCTGTATTTGGCTTGGTACTTCGTCCTTCCTGTCATCCTCCTCCTCATCTTCTCCACTTCCTCCACCAAATATGCTTCCTTTTAATGTGCCATCCTGCTGCCTCCGCCTCATATTCTCGTTCCGGACCTTTCACCAACTCTCTCTCTCTCTCTCTCTGAGTGACACACACACACACACACACACACACACGCACACAGATACTCATGCACACATGCAACACACAGACAAACGCACGGATACACAAATAAAAAAGGATCACGAGGTATGCGGATAATAGAAATCCAGAGGCAGGGCATAATTCTTTTTGTCCCTCGCTGCGATGGGCCCGTACGGGCAGTAGTAGTTGCGATTGTTACTGTATTCTTGTTGCACATAATCCGTAGTCACAACAGACGAGCGGGAATTAAAAAGGAATAAAAAGGAGCTACAGGGAGTAATGACGACTCCGTTGATGATGGATGACGAAGACGGGTGGAATTTCTTGAAGAAAAAGGAAAAAATAGGAAGAGTGGGGGACGGATTTTATAATGATAAGTGGAACGCGGTCGTTCTTTTCTTTCCCAGTTCTATATAGCGAATAAGGGAGGAGGTTACCCTCTCCTTGCCTGGGGTCCTCCTCTCTTATTCGCTATGCAGAACCGAGAAAGAAAACCATGACTCTGCCATCGATCCACAAAAAAGGCAACGTGTGTTTGCACTCAAAGACAGAGGGAAGGAGGGTAATCTTCGATCTGCATGGGCAGGTGTGGGGAGCTGATCCGCAGGAGTGGATGGAATGTCGATGTGGATCACGATGAAAGAAAATGAGAGAGCGAGCGAGCGCGCGCGCGCGAGAGAGAGAGAGAGAGAGAGAGAGAGAGAGAACCGAAATCACGCCAATTGTGCGGAGGTCCAAAAAAATCTGGTGTAACTATGCCTTGAGAGCCATGGTACGATATTATGTCTGGTGTAACTATGCCTTGAGCCACGGTACAATATTATGATGTGGACCCGGAAACCAGTCTCTGCTTGCAATCTTTGCGTAGATTGTGCATTGGATCTGACCCAAATCCGATCCGCAATAGAACCTACAATTGTACCCAGCCCCAGCTGCAAACAACTTTTCTGGCCAGCTGTCTAAACTGGACCTTGTGCTCTTGCAGATTTTCCGAACCAGACACAGCCTGGCCGGGAACCCAGAAAAATGCCCTATTGCAGGTTTTGCGTTGAACCATTCAACGTGTGTTGAATTTGCGTCAAATCCCCGTTTAAACACCCGTTGGACGGGGGAAAACGGGGTTCGCGAATTGGACTATCACGCGGCTGGTGGGGGGGGTAGGGGGGCTCTGAGGGCATGGGGTGGTGCAGAAGGATGTTGGGTACGACCTCGTGCCCTTATAATTGTTTTTATTTTTATTTTTTATGGAAGAAATAGAAAACCCGACTTCGGTATGGGTCGATGTGTGCAGGTGTGTAGGGCCTTTTTGGGGTTACCAGGGCTGGGTGGGATGCTGGGGGGCAAAGTGAAATGGTTAGAAATTTGACCGTTTCGTGGCGCATCATTTGCCATGCGAGACCATGTGCCTCAACGCGAGAAACGAGTGAGAGAACACGTGTGACCTGCACACGCGCGCGCGCACAATTGAGAGGGGTGCTCCCTTTCGTGTGTGAAAGGGAGAGAGATGCTTCCTCTCGCGCGCAGCAGAGGAAGCGGCAGCGGCAGCAGAGATGATGACAAACGGCGGCATGCGGCATCGTGCGACGCATGTTGAATTTCTAACTCAATGTTTGTTGAATTCATCGATGCCTCTGACCATTGTTCAATGGAATTCAATGGAGTTGAACACAATTCAACAGCGGACGTTTGACGTGTGCTTTGCGGTGTTCGGCGGGGTGCCCTGTTCGGGCAGGTCTTCCTTTTCAACCGGCTTCTTCTCAAGATTGTCCAACATATGCTGGTTCCATCTGTTGTATACCAATCTGCTCAATTGTGTGACGGCAAGGCCGTTGCACGGTTTGGAGTGGATCCTTTCAAAAAGACTCCAATTCCGCTCACACCCGAAGGCACACAATCCCTGTCCAAACAAAAGGATTGCCTGACGTTGCAAGTTCGGCAACTCGCTGCACCACTTTCTCCAGCATCTCGCTAGTTGGCCATTGTCCGCCTCTGCAAGTGTCCTCTCGTTTATGAACTTGCCCATCCCTTCGATCCAACAATTCACCTCCTCGTCCAACTCCTTGTACGCAGTCGGTCTCGCCCAAGAGTACACCCACGTCCAAAAACCATCCATCACCTTAGGGGCCTTTTCCAAGCTCGAGTCCCTGAACTGAGGATCAAGGAGCATTGCTGCGCAATGCGGCAGAGAAGTCATAGTGTTCCACCTCCGCATTATGATCTCCTCCAGCTCTTCCCTCTCCATTTTTGTGAAGCACTCCTCGCTGCGTAAGCTCTCCAGAGCTTCGTCCATGCCGCCGTAGATCTTCCTGATCGTCGGTCCAACTTCATCGCTCAACCTCAAGAGTTGAAGCAGTTTCTCTGACGTCTTCTGCACCTTCTCGACTCCTGCCCAAAAATCATTGTCGAGGATGGTCTCCGTTGCAGCAGCAAACAAATGTCGCTACCTGGAAGCACGATGCTATCCTTTCAGTCCTTGTCCGTTAAACACGTTCGCAACGGCAGGTACAAGTCCTGCACGCTGTCCAGCATTATGGAATTCGTGGCGAATCGGGCCGCGCCGGGCCTTGTGAGAATTGCTCCATGGGAATTGACGAGGTGCGGGACTTTACTACCTCCGCTAACTTCTTCAGAATGACGTCCACCGAGCCTGTCTTCCCAAACTGCTTGAGCATCAGGTCAATGTTGTGCGTTGTGCACGATATTGAGAATATGTGTTTGAACTCTACCTTGACCATCCGCCCTGCAGCTGCACAGGTCGCTGCATTGTCCATCACCACCCCAACCACTGTCTCCTCCCCGATTTTGCGAATAGCCTTGGACAAAATGTCGAAGTATCCCTTCGCCCCCTTCTCTCGGCGGCTGCATACAAACAGCCCGCCAAAACACGACGCCTTTGGGGAAGGAGACCGTCACGTTTATGAATGGTCTTCCTCGCCGATCGGTCCACCCGTCGAGTTGCAACATGCAACCACTGACAGGCCATTCCTTGCGCAGTTGCTCCATCCTCTCGGACACCCTCTTCTACGTGACAGCCACCCCTGTCGTTCGCACATCGTCGAATTTCGCGTACTGGAAGGACTTCGGCGCATTCATTAGTGCCTTCACCATGCGATCCCAATACCCGCTCCGCATCATGTTGAAGGGCACGCACTCGGCTGTCATCCAATCATCACTTGCACGTTGTGTGTGCTCATTCGCAGTGATGATAGTTGCGCTGTCAACGATTTTGTTTGCCTGGCCTGCGTTGTCGAGGACTTGGTGAGAGCACCAGTGGTGACTCCATCCTCCTTGTCGATTTCATCCTCACTCGAAGACAGATCAAGCTCACCACCAGCTCCGGTAGCTGCACCTCCAAGCTTTGCAATGGCGGCATCTCTTCCTTGCTCCCTCCGTAGCAACTCGTCTTTACTGATTGTCCCTCTCAAAAGTGTGACATTGCAGGCACCTTTCAAGAAATGATCCCTCAGGCGGGAGGCAGTCCCGGTTCTATTCTGGTTGCAGTACTTGCATCTCCACACCTTGTTTCCCTTGTTAACTGCCCCAGATACTTTCACAGCCTCGAAGTGCTTCTTCACCCCTTGTGCTGCATGTTTAGTCATAATGCTGCACCGCATATGAGGGAAACCAGCAGCCATTGGAGTCAGAGTCCGAAACTCGAAGTCATCCCTGGCCTGCGTTGTCGAGGACTTGGCGAGAGCACTGGTGGTGACTCCATCCTCCTTGTCGATCTCATCCTCGCTCGAAGACAAATCAAGCTCACCACCAGCTCCGGTAGCTGCACCTTCAAGCTTTGCAATGGCAGCATCTCTTCCTCGCTCCCTCCGTAGCAACTCGTCTCAATTGATTGTCCCTCTCAGAAGTGTGCCATTGCAGGCACCTTTCAGGAAATGATCCCTCAGGCGCGAGGCAGTCCCGGTTCCATTCGGGTTGCAGTACTTGCATCTCCACACCTTGTTTCTCTTGTCAACTGCCCCAGATACTTTCACAGCCTCGGAGTGCTTCTTCACCCCTTGTGCTGCATGTTTAGTCATGATGTTGCACCGCATATGAGGAAAACCAGCAGCCATTGGAGTCAGAGTCCGAAACTCGGAGTCATCCTTGGCCTGCGTTGTCGAGGACTTGGCGAGAGCACCAGTGGTGACTCCATCCTCCTTGTCGGTTTCATCCTCGCTCGAAGACAGATCAAGCTCACCACCAGCTCCGGTAGCTGCACCTCCAAGCTCTGCAATGGCGGCATCTCTTCCTTGCTCCCTCCGTAGCAACTCGTCTCCACTGATTATCCCTCTCAGAAGTGTGATATTGCAGGCACCTTTCACGAAATGATCCCTCAGGCGGGAGGCAGTCCCGGTTCTATTCTGGTTGCAGTACTTGCATCTCCACACCTTGTTTACGTTGTCAACTGCCCCAGATACCAGAGTCCGAAACTCGGAGTCATCCCTGGCCTGCGTTGTCGAGGACTTGGCGAGAGCACCGGTGGTGACTCCATCCTCCTTGTCGATTTCATCCTCGCTCGAAGTGGCATTCAGGAGGTCTTGGGTTCAATCCCCATCGGCCTCATGTACCTTCCTGGGTAAGCTTGGTGCCCGCCACCTAGAGATATGCCGTTGGTCCCCCCGAGTGGCATTGAGCAGAGACTGCTGATGTTCGTAGGGGGAGGGGACCGGAGGGGAGGCACAGTGACTGGCCCATCGAAGAAGCTCGGTCCTGATGCTACCGGCTGACCCCTGGCCGGTATCGCCCACCTGCTGTAGCAGGTATCGCACCTGCTGGTGGGTGCAGCTCCCGCATGTTCCCTCGTTGGAGGCTTGAGCACGGATGTGGCTGCTACGGGGTTCCCCGTAATACTATAATGACAATAAAAAAGGCCTGAAAGGCTGTCCTGTCCAGATTTGACAGGTAATTGAATTGGTTGGGCTTAAACCATTAGTACCTTTCCCGCTGGGAAAATAGCGGGCCTCGGGTAGGCGTCCGACCTTTGCAGCGGCCGAAACGAAACGATGGCCGCCAATCAGATTTATCAACGGCAGTCGTCGTCGGGCCTGACCTCCGAAAATTCAGGCACTTGGGAAACTGCCAGTTTTCCCTATTCTCCCACGCGGGAAAGGTACTGGTGGTAGCCTTTGAAAAAAAAAAAAAAAGGAATACAGAAAATCTGTGAAAACAACTATGGTACTGATGGTGTTGACTTCTGCCACCACACCTGCCCTTCCCCGACGGTTTGATAATTTAGAGGCAGTCAAAACAGAACACAGACACCTCAGGCAGTAGGCTCCGACTGAAAGAAAGAAAAAGAAGATAAAAAACGGATCTAGCCGGAAAAAAATAAATAAAAATAAATAGTACACTGGGAAAAGGAGCCTCAGAGTTGCTGGCAGTTCAAAGAGGGCCGATCAACCTTGTTGCCGGCTGGTCTCTCCGTCCTCTGCTGTCCGGCATTGTCATTTTGTCTATATGCTTCTTGCTTTTGCTCTTCTTCACTTCTTCTGTTGTTATTTTTTGTCTTCTTATTCTTTGTCCTCATCTCTCATTTTTTGTCTTCATCGTCTTCGCCTCCTCGTCCTTCTCCATCTGCTCCTTCCTCCCTCCTTCCCCCCTTTCCTCTTCCCGTCCTCCTCCCTCTTTCCCACTTTCCCAGCTTGCTCCTCCCTCCCTCTTTCCCCTCTCCTCCTTTACCTCCCTTGCCTCCTTTTTCTCCTCTTCCTGTTATCGTCCATTTTATTTTCTCTTGTCCTCCTCTTTCTCCTTCCTCTCCTCATCTTCTTTCTGCTCTTCCATCGCCTCCTGCTCATCGTCTTCTGCATTGTACTTCTCATAGCTTTGCTTCGAAGCCTCCTCCCTTTTTTCCCCACTTCGTTCTATTTTTGGTTTCCATTCTTCATGGCCAGCCTTGCTGTGAAATGGACATGCTGTGCCCACTGTTAGGTTTCAGGTGCACCTCGTATGACACATCATTGCCACAAGATAGCGACTGTTCATAAGGATGGTAAACTTTAGGACGATGGTCCAATCTTTTTTTTTTTTTTTTTTTTGAGACGATGCTCCAATCTATTTGTGGGGAGCAAAAACTTTAGGACGTCCACAAGCTCATTTCCTGCGTGCATTTTGGGGGGAAGCTCAACAACCTAGTGGTCATAGGCTGCCCCCAAATGAAGAAACTTTGTTTTTTCGAAATCAACACTTTCGCCTTTGTTGTGAAGGTCTTAAAAGACCACTGCACCAGACATCGGCCCGCGGCGTCAGCATGAAACCCCCACCACTTCGGGGGCCGCCGATTTTTTTAACAGCGGCGGCCCATGCCATGCAGCCCCTCCGAGTTTTGCTTGTGGCAACAAAAACTTTCTGCAAATCTGGCGCCGTGGACTCATGGTCTAAGGCAGCATCCTCTCTCCACTCCTCCTTGTCCTCCTTCCCATTACCCTCTTCTTGATTCCCCTCCACTCCTTTTGCTGCCTCCTCCTCCTCCTCCTCCTCCTCCTCCTCCTCTCCCTTTCCCCCTCTATCTCATCCTTCTTCTACTCCTCTTCCACCTCCTTGTCCTCCTCTTCCTTGTTCTTTTCTTCATTTCCTCATTCTCCTCCTCCAACTTAATCCTCCTCGTTCCCGCCACTGCCTTGGCTGCCTTGGCCAGATTGGCTTTACCTCAGGGGGACTCCTGAACAAACATGTTCACGACGTTGTGAGAAGCATATTGCGTTTCAAATCCACACTTCTGTCACACGTTTTAACCTTCGGCCAGAACAATACACATTATGTCGATGAACAATGAACGATGACGAGGAGGACAAGGGGATGGAGGAGGAGGAGGAGGAAGACGAGGCGAATAAGGATGAGATGGAGGGGGAAAGTGAGTGGAGGAGGAGGAGAAGGCAGCAAAAGGGGCGGAAGGGGAGTGAACAAGAGGATAATGGGAAGGACAAGGACGAGTGAAGATAGGAGCAGACAGGTGGGTTACCTTCATAAAGTCTTCAGGATCTTCACCAGCTCATGTTGTGCAAACCTTTTCATTTGACTTTATGATGCAGTGGTTTTAGTTCCCCCAGGGGAAAACACCTTGGTTTTCGCACATCAAGTTTCCTTTTCATCCAAGGGTGTAATATTATGTCTCTTCCTTCTTCCATAACTGCCTTCTCAAGGTCGAGAGCGGCTTGCCTTCCTCCGCTTCTTTTGAGAAAGTCCATAGAACGCCCCGAGACCATCACCAAACTGCCAAGCGCGGAAGTTCCCTTCACATTCTCCTTGTTTAAAGAGCAAAAGTTCTTTATTGCTGCACAAAAATTGTGCCATTTATCCATCTGCTAGTGGTTCAACTGATGATGCCTGAAATAACTCATGCAACAGCAAATAGTGAAAACACTTGAGGCACAAAGTGAATCAAGCAGCACACTGAACTGATTGCAAACGTTATCAAAACGAGGTACACATGAAGCTCTGCAATGATTGCAGTGTCCCGCAGGGTGATGGCGACCCAAACCGGTTTCAACCGCCACCACGTGGTCCTCCTCAAGGGCATCTTCCACCTCACTTCACCCTCGCCCCGTCATCTCTCCTTCCGCACTCCCACCGCTGCCGTTGACCTTACTGGCATCTCTGTCAGCAGCCAACGACCTCTGGAAGAAAGGGACTTATAGATACGGGAGCAACATCCGGCCAACGGGCCACGCCACACAGAGGGGTCACAACAATCTGTTTCCTGTATCCAAGACCAGACGGGGCAAGTGGTAGAGAATGGACAGACTTAGAGCGGCAACATGGAATGTGCGGGGCCTCGGTGACAGCAACGGGAGACAGAAACGGAGAAGGCTCAAGACATGGCTGCATGAATGGAAAGTGAATTGCGTGTTGCTGCAGGAAACTAAGCTAAATGAAGACAAATTGAAGGAATTTGAGACGTGGTGGGACGGCCCACAGGTGTGGGCTCCAGCTCAGGGGACTCAGGGAGAAGTGGGTATCCTATTGCACAGGGATCTGCAAGCACAGATTATTGACGCAGAAGCGGACCTGTGGGGGAGATGGGCGTGGTTGAAAGTGGGGATGGCAGGGGAAGACTGGGTAATCATGACAGTGTACGCCTTGACGGCAGTAAGCGAGAGGGCTAGGTTCTTTGAGAGGCTAATGTCCCATGTACCGGTAACCGACAATCTGTTGTTAGCCGGCGACTGGAACATTTCGCTGGATGAGGCACTGCGTCCGAATTCACCCTCAGCAGATCGTAGAGATGTACGGGCGCTGTTGGGGTTCTGTGGGGAATTGTCACTATCCGATCCGTTCCCAATGCTCAATCCGAATGATCCAGGGTACTCCTGGTTTTCGAACCTCCACAAAGAAAGACAGGTCAGTACAAGGAGGCACCTGGACCACTATCTGCTCAGCGCACCGGTGGTGGAGAGAGTGGTCATGGTCAAGCAAATTTGCCACCCGCTGTCGGACCACAAACCTGTGGTGGCAGACATGCGCCTGAGGCTCAGAATTGAACGGGGAAAAGGTTTCTTCCGTCTGAACAGTCAAGTGCTCGCGGAGCCAGGCATAAAGGACTGGGTGAAAAGGCACATGGAGAGCTGGAAGGACGTAAGACAGTATTTCGAATCGATCGCCCTTTGGATGGATGGGGGGTTGGCAATCATCTCTGGGGTCCTAGATGCCTGCTCACGGATTTTAGCAAGGGCAAGGAACAAGGAGGCAGCGGAGTGCCTTTGGGGGATCGAGGAGGCAGAGAAAAAAATGGAGAGGCATCCTATCTCAGAGATGGTGTGGGCAACTGAGCGAAAAAGGAAGTTGGCTGAATGGGATAATCTGCAGGAGGAGAAGCAGCGAAGGTGGGTGAAGATTATGAAGGAGAAAGGCGTAGGAACGAATGACAAAATGAGTAAGACGACTTTTCAGAAACTGCAACCAAGACGAGCGCAACAGCAAATGATTGAACTGCGGCGTCCGTTCGACGAATCAGCCCCCACAGCCTGTTCAGCTGCCGGCATGCTAAAGTACGCCAGTCTTTACTACGCTGACGTACTCACGACCAGGCGACAGAACGAGGATGTGAACACAGACCTGTCCCTGCAGTCAGACATGTGGACAGACACCACAGTGCAACTGTGCACAGCCACACAGCTGGACCTAGATAGACCGATTACCCTAGGAGAACTTTCTCAAACAGTGAAAGTGATGGCAAGAGGAAAATCGCCTGGGGTGGACGATTTAACAGTAGAATTTTATTCGGCAAACTGGAAGGTTTTAGGTCCCTTGTTGGTGGAGTTGTACAATGAGGTGTTAGTTGGAGGCAAGCTGGGGAAAAGGATGACGCACGGGGTGATCACGGTCCTTTTCAAGAAGGGAAACAAATCGGACGTCAGTTTCTGGCGTCCGATCTCCCTCCTGAACGTAGCATACAAGATCCTCGTGAAGTCCCTAGCACGCAGACTATCCAGACACCTCCCGGGGTTGGTGGAGCAGGACCAAGGGGCATTTGTACAGAGGAGATCCATTTTCAACAATATTGTGACCACCATCGAAACGCTTGAGATTGTTCAGACAGAAGAGCTCGATATGGCTGTCCTTTCGTTGGACCTGGATAAAGCTTACGATAAGGTTGGTTGGACATTTGTCCTTACCACCCTCAAGCCGATGGGCTTCGGTCCAGGCTTCTCCTCATGGATCAAGGCTATGTATCGGCTTCAGTCCAGGCTTCTGCTCACGGATCAAGGCTATGTATACTTTCTCTGAGTCTTCCTCTGCAGTCATGAGTCTTCCTCTGCAGTCATGATCAACGGGCACCTCTCAACCCCATTTCAGATCTCTCACTCACTGAGACAGGGGTGCCCACCGGCGCCGCTAGTCTTCGTGTTGCAGCTTGAAGTTTTGCGCAAGGTCTGCAACTGCACAACGGGGAGGAATGTAGGGTGAAAGCGCTGGCGGATGACCTTTTTGCAGTTAGAGAAAACACAACGGCTTCCCTATCGGCGTTGAAAAAAGTCATGGCGGAGTACTCCACGCTTTCGGAAGCCTCGGTAAATTGGAGGAAATCCACCTATCTGCTGCCTACCCAGTTCGCGCTGAACGTGGAATGCGGGATGAAACGGGTAGGCGTCGGCGAGGAGGAGAGATTTCTTTGAGTGCTAATCAGCCTCCAAATGCAGATGTCGATACATGGCTCGTTGCTGCAACAGCGCATTTCGGCGAGGCTCAGATTGTGGGAAACAATGTGGCACTTATCATTGATAGGGAGGGTACTGGTTACCAATGTAGCTTTATCCTCGATTTTGTGGTTGGTGACCACGGTGAGAGAACTGGCGGCTGGCGTGGTAAAAGCGATTAAGAGGCTGGTGGCAAAATTTATATGGAAACCACGGGCCCAGTCGGTTGAAGGTTTCATCTCCAAAGTGGCCTTTGACACCCTAACCTTCCGAGGGAGGAAGGGGGACTGGGGTTGGTGGATCCTGCCCGCAAGAATCAGGCACAGCTAAGGGGCTGGATTGCCAAAGTGGCTAAGGCGAGTACCCGAGACCCCCTTATTTTGCCTGTAGCGGGCCGGAAATATAGCTTGTATACATTCATTTTTAAGGTGTGTTATGTTCGGGGGAACACGGTAGTGTAATGGTGTACTCGCACTAGCATTTTTCTAAATGTATCTGACGGATTCTCTCGGCAATTACAGCCGGACGCTACAACATCTGCACAGACTGAGTGCCTTCCTTCTCAGGACATACTCACACTGGGATTTTAACATCTGCACAGACTGAGTGCGTACTCAGGACATACTCACACTAGAATTTTTTCCATTTCGCTGTGGACGTAATTGCATTCAGGTGAATCCAGGCCCTGTGAGAAAAGCGGTCATATACATCCAAGAAAGTCCTAGTCTGAGTGTGCCCAAACACTCGCATTTTCCTCCGCTTTCCCAAATGTATCTGACCCCAATCACAGCCGAAGCTGGACGAATTTCCCCGCTCCAGCCAGAAGAGCTCGCTAGAAAAAAGTCCTACCAAGTGTGAATATGCCCTCAACCACCATATCTTTCCCTCCTCACTCACACGTTCCCTAACATGTTTCGTCGGTGGGATGCGCACAGCTCCCACCACGCTCCAAGGGACTTCCCGTCCTATCCGAAGACCACAGCTCAAACCATCCACCGAGAAAGGGAAAAAGGGGGGGGAGGAAGGTGACAGAGGTTCAAACCGCGGTTCCACACCTCAGCTTGAGTTCGGTAATAAAGAAAAAACCGGTTCCACACCTGGAAAAGGAGGTTCAAACCGGGGTTCCACACCTCAACTTGAGTTTGGTGGTAATACAGGTTGTGAGTTAAAAAAAAAAAAAAAAAAAAAAAAAAACGGTTCCAATTCGCCTGGAAAGAGGGAGCGGTCCACGGAGATTCGGTCGGAGATAGGGGACTGGCTGGCAAGGTTTGGAAATCGAGAACGGAAAAAAAAAAAAAAAAAAAAAAAAAAAAAAAAAAAAAAAAAAGGAATCGAGAACGGTGATGGTACCAGAAGATCGGGATGAGGAGAAATATTCAGTGTTCAAGGCCCTGAGGTGTTTTTTGTTTTTTGTTTTTTGTTTTTTGTTTTTTGTTTTTTGTTTTTTGTTTTTTGTTTTTGTTCCCCCCCCCCCCCCCCCAACTGCAGTTGTCTAGGCCAATAACGGACCTGCGTCGTTCACCACGTGAAGTAGCAGTGAAGTGGCAGGAGCAGCAGATATTCCCGCTGGTTTGTTTTTCAAAGCGGACTGTTGGGTGTAGTGGAACGAGAACGAAGTCTAGTATTTTTTTTTAATTACGTTCAGGTTCAACGGCGCGTCACGGCGCGTCTACAGTCTTCCCCCGAATACAACGCACGGTCATTATAGCTGTATTTAGACTGAAAGATACCCCAAATACAGCTATAATGACCGTACGTTGTATTCGGGGGAAGAAGGTAGGGCTGCCCTTGAGATTAGATTTTTCTCAAGTCGAGGGGGTCTCGTGGAATGAGGCCCACACACAGACTGAGGAGATGGGATAGCGAAGCTGTCAGATGTTATTACTTAATTAGTACGCGTGTCCGAAGGGGTCAACATGGGAGAGGTGAGATGTGAGGGGTTGGAGAACGCGCCATTTGGAAAGGCTCAGAGAAGAAGTCCGGAGATGACAATACACGGAATATACGTGTCACACTCTCCGGCTGTCTAGGGACGGACAAAGAAACGGCAAGGCAGCAAGCGTAGAGGGCATAATCACACTACCTAGTACTTTCTTGAATGTATCTGACTGCAATTACGGGCCCGTCTGGAAGTATCTGACTGCAATCACGTCCAGAGCTAGGTAGAAAAAAGTCCTAGTGAGAGGAGAGAGTATGTCCTGAATCATCAATTTTGGGAACAACCAACATAACACTCCAAACAACCTAACAACAAAAAAAAAACAATCTTGAAAGGGAAAAAAAAAAGAAAAAAAAAAAAAAGAAACAATTTCCGCT
>BFEA01000260.1:1266979-1285572 GCA_003427395.1 Chara braunii | reverse complement strand
CTCTCTCTCTCTCTCTCTCTCTCTCTCTCTCTCTCTCTCTCTCTCTCTCTCTCTCTCTCTCTCTCTCTCTCTCTCTCTCTCTCTCTCTTGTGTGATACACAAACACAAATCAACAGAACTTGGCATAAGCTGGTCATCTAGAAGAGCCAACGATATTCTTGAGAGAGATCGAAAGAAATCGCACACAAGCAGAGCGGGGAGGCAGTCCGCGATGACGGGAGCTGAAGAAGCGGAAGCTTAGGTCGTCATGGGGGAAGGGAGATGGGTAAAGCAGGTGCAGACTGATATTGCGTCAGGATGTGGAATGATGGAGGGTTCGAAGGCGAAGGGAGGAGGCGGTGGAGGAGGAGAAAAGTTCAGATCGCTCCTTGCCTCTTCCACGCGGAGCACTTCACCACACCTTCCACGAAAGAAAAAAGGTTCGCCTCCTGCCGGTTTCCACCATCCATCGAGAGCAGCACATCGCTCATGTTTCCCCGCGGCCCTCTGTTTGTGTCTGTGTTGTCATGTGTGTCTTGCAACCCGCACACCGCACACACCCACACTCAAGCGAGAGCACAGACGCACACCCGCCTCCACCCAGGGCCCAGTCCACAGGAAGCGTGAAGTTTCCTGGACGCCCGAATCTGGACGTGTTTGTGAACATGTTCGGTTGAGTTTCATGTTTGGTTCGTTAACTTTGAGTTTTGAGTGCGACTTGGCCCGGGAATGGGTATGGGTACCTAGGGTGAAGGATTTCGGCGGGGGGGGCGGTTCTTCTTGGGACAGTTCGCAAAATACCTCCATAAGTTGAGGTATATGCCAAAATGCCCCTAAAAGATGTGGGTAGAGCGGAATACCCCTCTGACAGAAAGTATATTTTGTGAAATACCCCTAACGTCGGTTGGACCCACATCTTTGCAATATACCGCTACTGCGCACCGTCCAACTTTGCAAAATGCCCCAGTACTTGCCAACTTCTCCGAGGCGCTATTCCAAAAGGCCAATGCCCAAATGGGGAGGTCCAGATTGCAAAGTTGCACATCCGCCTGACAGGGGCACAACACAAAGATTTCAGCCCAAAAGGGCATTCCGTTCTACCCACATCATTCAGGGACATTTTGGCATATATCTAAACTTTTGGGGGTATTTTGCAAATTATCCCCTTTTTTTTCTTTGTTTTTTCCCGTGTGCCTTCCTTTGCGCGGATCTGTTTTCTTTTTTTTTGGAACAAGTGCTCCAGTCTATTCGTGGGGAGCAGCACGTGCTGGGAACCAGGCCCAGCGTCCCATATCGAATTATATAGATCATTGAGAACATTTGAGATCGTTTGAGGTCATTTGAGATACCGGGGCCATTACCCGGCTTCGGCTGAGAACAATCTGTGAACACGATGAGATTCAGAAACATGGGGAGGATCCTGAGTATCTAATGACCTATTAGGGAATTACTCGTGCAATAACCTGCCACAGAGGTCCTACGAATGCTCACTACCCTCAGGTTCCTTGACAAACCCTTTTAAGACTTTCCAACACCGTCTTACTCCCTACTGAGCTCTTCCAGGCCTCATGCCCCCACCCTGCTGGGTTACAGGGCAACACAACTCGCCCCAGGTCCGACCAGCGTCATCCCAGCAGCAACCCTTGGTCGTCCCTTGGGATGCCCACCCCAAAGCATCCCCAAATCTCTCTACCAGGCCTCACGCTCCTGCATCAGCAGGTTACAGGGCAACACCCCAGCACCGGTCAGCGTCGTTCTGGCATCGAACGGCCACAGATCACCGAGTATAACAGCATCGAAACCGCCTGAGATGGATTGCTAAGAAACCCTAAAGTCCTAAGACATTCATAAGAACAACCGACTTTTTTTTTTTTTTTTTAATTCAGACTCTACCAAGTCAATAGAATATGTGTGTCAAAAAGTCTCCCCATCACAAATCAGATAGGTGAAATCTATTCAATCCACCTATGACCACCACCAGCATGGCTAATTTCAGCACGAACCGAAGCTCTTCCAGGCCTCATGATCCCATCAGGTTAGGTTACAAAGTTGCACCACCTTGCTCCAACACCGGTCAGCGTTGCTCCAGTTACGACCCCGATGACCACTGGGACTGCCCCCGCAAACAGCCCCCCAGAGCTCTCTACCAGGCCTCACGTGGGCACGAAGTTCGAGGCCCTGGTAGGGTTCACGTCTGAGCTTTTTCCCTTTCTTTTGAGTTGGGATGTGGGTTTGGTCCATGCTTTGGACCTCACGTTGCACGAATTTGTAGTAGGTAAGAAGTTAGAGGCCCCGGTGATTGACGTCTGAGATTGTTTCCTTTCTTTCAAATCATCTTTTGCGGGGGAGTTGTGGTAGTAGGTATGTAGTTCGAGGCTCAATTGACTGTTTCTCTTCTGTCAGTGGTTCTTCTCTTACCTCTTCTTCTGAGGAAGTCTTGGTCTAATTCTCGGGGCCTGGTCTGTTTTCCTGGTCAAATCTCTCTGGGTGAATCTTCCGCTGTTTTTTTCTATTCTTAATCTTGGGCAACGGTCTATTTTTTATGGTCTAATCGTGTATGGAGCTGCTGGTCTATTTTTGAAACAGATTGTGATGATTTGATATCTTGTCTCTCGAGCGTGGAGAGTTAAGTGCTAAGGGGGATCTATTATTTCTGGTCAAATTACTTTACGTAGTCGACGAGCTGACTGTAGGTAGTATAAAGTAGATGTTTATTCCTCTCACGCTGGATTAGTTTTTCTCAACCGGAAGCTTGGTAAGATTAAGTATTTGGGCTAGTGTTATCGACTTTCGTCCATAGTTTAACTTCTTTTGTATCAGTTCTTCCCACATGGATCTATCCAGTGACAAATCAGTGAGTTCAACACTTATTAGATTCGTGAGCTTTCCTTTGAACGGATTAAATTTCTGTCGAGTAGAGATGGAAGAAGGTAGGCAAGAAGTAGTCATGGACAATCAAGCGTCGACCGGAGCAAGATCGCCACCTCCGGCGCCGGAAGCGCTGAAAATCTCAGAGCCAAGAGTTCGCGAGCTACTGGCTCAGTGCTACAAGGACGACAATATCCCCGATAATATTTCATGCGAGAGTGTTGAAATTATCGGAAGAAAAGTTGTAATCAAGGTCAACTCATACTTTTATCAGATCAAGGTCAGATGGCTAAAAGAGCGAACGGTGGTAGTGATCTTCAAGGAGGCGGCCAAAGATCTCCCAAGGAAGGTGAAAGCAGATCTCATCCGAGCCTTGGAGAATCGATGAACCAGGGAAACTGTTTTCAACCCATCTGCACCAGGGGGAACGATCCGCTTCGAAGATCCGAACGTTCTGTCGTATGTAGCCATAAATTCCGTTATTTTAAACTGGATGATCGAGAAAACAGAAGAGAAAGTGGAGGCTTTTGGGCTGGAGTACAATATGAATTTTAGACCTTGGATGACCTGTTTGGAATGGAGAGATTTTCGTAGGAGACAGGACGAATCAACCTTCTGGGTAATGGCCCTGCAAGTTCCACTGGATTCAATAATATATACAAAAACAGCAATCAGAAATATCATAGGAAGGATTATGAAGGACTATCCTCCCATTAGAGATGCCACGAAACCGGAGTTGATGAACTTGAAGTATGATGTCGACCCACAGTTCAGAGCAAGGATGGTAGACGGGATTTGGGTAGAAACAGATAACGGTGATCTCAGGGAGTTAAAACTGGTCTCATCCTCAACTCCCTGGTGTAGGTGTTGCGGAGGTTTTTTCCATATGGAAGACGAATGCACACGGAACTTCGATTTGAACTAGGACAGATAAAAAAGTTCAACGTCAGGATGATTAACGCTTCGCAAGACGAGATCCTAGAAGAAACGGAAATCCCGGATCTCAAAGATCAGGGGGTAGAACCAGTGAAAGTGTTGGCAGATACCAAGGTCCACTAGCTAATCCAGTATGGCAACCAAGGCCTTTTGTGTAGGATCAACCTCGATGGAACGTACAAGTCCCAACTCATCAAGTCCAGCCAGCAATCCCGTTTCACCACGATAATCCGTTATTCTCTCTCTAAGAGCAGCGTACCCAGTTTAATTACCATTACCATGGGAAGGACATCTTCATCAGCAGTTATGGAATGGACAGAAAATCACACTC
Source organism: Chara braunii (assembly GCA_003427395.1). Lineage (NCBI taxonomy): Eukaryota > Viridiplantae > Streptophyta > Charophyceae > Charales > Characeae > Chara > Chara braunii. Next base: position 1,281,458 of record BFEA01000260.1, on the reverse strand, counting down.
AAAAACCAAGAGCGTGCATTCGAAATGCACAGGAGATAACAACAGAGCCAAAAGAGAGAAACATTTTTCCACATATAGGGAGCGACAAGACCAGAAGAGTACAATCACACAATCCTGCAGGACCGTGGAGCTACTCCACCTTTTGCTTGTCTTCAACCCAAACCCAAAGCTCCACTTGCTGCAGAGTCTTTAGAGAGACGCAAGAGGCCGCTCTCCATCGAAAATGGCCAGAATAAATCCTAATCCGATTCAAAGTGGCAAGGGCAGCAGTAGACCGCATCACGAAGAAGAAGGTGTCCACAGTGAAAATTCACAAAAATCTGTCGCAAACTCTGACAGATCTCGGGGTGCTGTCAGGATGACCATAGCTATGCAAAGTGCCGATAGTAAGATGTCCCGGGACCGAAGATCGGTGACTATTGGAAGAGGACAACTTCAAGGGTTGGAGAAATGGGTACTTCCGTTGGTTTGTGCACTGGTTAACAACACAGTGCAGATCTTGGCATGACTGTCACCACAAGGCGTAATTTCATTTCTCTCTATCCCGACGGAGGAACCGGTTCTCTCGAGCACTGCATTATATTTAGCCAGACAGAGCTTCGGGGATTCCTTTCTGATCATACTAGTTCCAAACATTGCCACGCAGAAAGTTCTTCGTGGACCATCAAGAGCGAAAGATCAGTTTTTGGTGCCTCTGTTGGATGCCCATATCCAAAAAGAACGTCTGGAGAGCTTGGCGGGAAATGGTATGAGAACTATGTCGGTCTCAATTCTTCTTCAAAGGGGAAGCAGCGAGTTAGAGAACCTCCGTGTGGACAAAGACATCTGTGCAGGCTTCCTAGGCGAAGTCAACGCCAAGCTCCCTGCCAATAAGAAGATAGAGTCAATGTTCCTCGGGAGCTTCCTTGTTCAGAAATGGGCCTCCTCTTCGTCACAAGCTTCCTTTTCGTCAAATGGGAGAGGGGCAGCAGTGATACATGATGGTTCCAGCATGGACTATTCGAGAATCCGGATCTAGAACACAATGGGTACCAATGCAGTAGATGGATAGACTCAGGATCGCTACCTGGAATATGCGAGGTGTAGGGGATACTACAAAAAGAGCGAAGAAGACCAGACTCAAGTCCTAGATTCACCATCAAATAGTGTATATTATGATGTTACAAGAGATCAAACTAGGTGAGGAGAAGATCCTAGATCTAGGTAGTTGGTGGGATGGGCCACAAATATGGCCCCCAACCATGGGTACTAGAGGGGGAGTTGGTATCCTAATCCACAGAGAACTGCAAGCAAGCATAGTAGATTTCGATAATGCAGATTTGGGGAAAGTGGGCATGGGTGAAGTTTGAGGATCAACAATCGTCCTGGGCAGTTATGACAGTCTACGCTCCTTCAGACAGATCCGACAGAATCAACTTCCTGAGAGAGATTATGGAGTTCGCTCCGGATGTTGATAATTTACTCATTGTAGGACACTGGAACTGCACAGTAGATGACCCCACTGGCACGCCACCGGGTGCAGCGGACTTAGCACTTCTCCTATAATATATGACTGAGTTGGAACTAAGCGATGTTTTCCGCTTAATGTACCCACAAGATCTTGGTCACACTTGGTACTCAGCAGCGACAGTAGGTCCACAAGCAGGTGTCCACAGACGTCTGGACTTCTTCCTAACAAGTCCACGGAATCAGCTCAGCAAATTAAGGTAATTCCAAACCCGATGTCGGACCATAAACCAGTCCTAGCGTCCTTCAAGTTGGGTGAGTGTACGGACAGAGGAAAGGGGTACTACAGGCTGAACACACTGCTGCTGAATGACCCCGGTATAACGAGATGGATAGATACCTTATGGGAAAAGTGGTCAAAATCTCGCCACCTGTTTCAATCATTAAGGGACTGGTGGGATGTTGGTTCATCCATCAGTGCAGGAATCCTAAGCGTCTTCTCACGGATCATGGCGGCTAGGAGAAATAAGGAAGAGCTATATATCATAGCCAGATTAGAGGAGATAGAAGGGAGGATGGATCTGCACCCCATATCTGCCCAGGTATGGGCAGAGGACAAAGCTAGGTTGCCGCCAGAATGGGAGGAACTACAACTAAAGAGATCTGAAGAATGGGCGAACAGATTGCGAGTGAAAGGTATAACAACATGATAGGATGACTTGCGAATCTTTTCAAAAGTTATCCCCGAGATGCATAGTGCAAGGCATGAAGGCCCTGCAACATCTGTTCTTATCCGTTGCGAACATAGCAGAGACGCGCGCAAGAATGTGTGATCACGTCGTTTTGTACTTCACGGATATCCTCACATCAAGGAGGGTAGGAGAGGACCCACAGCTTGACCTTGCCGCCAATTCAGATCATTGGAACCAGACGTCCATCAATCTCAGCAATCTGGACAGCAACAGCCTAGACACCTCTATCACCAAGGCAGAACTACGTGCAGCGGTTCACTCTATGGCAAGAGGAAAACCACCAGGGAGCGAGGAGCTTCCGGTAGAGTTTTTCACGGCACAATGGAAGGTACTTGTCCCTCATTTGTTGGAAATCTACAACAAAGTTTTGTTAGGTGGATCACTCTCCACGAACATGTTTTTTCTTTTTTCTTTTTTTTTTCCTGAAACCACCAGAGTAAATGCTAGGGGTGCTGATAAGAGCAGACACCGCTAGCATGCTTGGGGAGGCTCCATCTATTGGTGGGGAGCAACACCTGCTGGAAAGCGGGTCCAACGTCCCTGTAAACAACCATAGTTCATATAAACATGCCACGTGTCCCTCGAACTATAAGCCTGAGTGATAATGAACCGACACGTAGGCACGCACCTTTTAGCCTAATGAGCAGTATCGATTGCCCTCAACTTAGGGGATTAACTGCCCATCACATTCTAAAGTCATATCCCTACTCAAAAACCCTTATCATAATCTTAAAAAAACTCTTGCAGCACCATAAGGGGAAGAGGCAATCAGAATAGGGTGATAAAAAGTTAATTGAAGCGAGTCCTTGAACCAGGTGCAATTCCACCATTAGACTTTCTTATGTAAGTTACCTGCTTCAATACGCCCCCCACAATCCTGATGATCTACAAAACCACTGGAACAAGGAGGTGCCATTGCCAGAATTCGTAAAAAAAAACACCCATGTAGCACAACACTAGCAAAACACATAGGCTGCCCAAATGCATAGCACCACTGTACCTCCTACGCTGCCACGTGGGCAAAGTTTATGTTTATAGCAAAAATTATGTTTCCCCCGGACAGCCTATTAAGAGGCATGCTCAAGCAGGAAAAAATGAAGAAAATGAGATGTTAATCCCCACGTGGCGGGGCACCAATCATTCGCACAGCAACCCCGAGGACGATACTCACAGCACCATACGACCCAGTTATCCAGCCCTCGCTATCCCACCCCTACTCGCCACCATCCCTCTCCCTCCGCCCCCACACAATCTTCCTGTTTGCACAACATTCCAGTCATTCAACCCTCTCGCCTCTGCCCCCGAGCAATCTGCAAAGAACAAGAGGGGAGGGCAGGGGAAAGGGAAAAAAAACTGCCCAATAGCATTTACCACTCCGCCAATGTCGACTCCGTCACCTTTGTTGTTGTTATTTTTGTTGCCACCAGCTGTATCGTCATCGTCGTTGTTGTTGTTATAATCGTTAACTCTCCTAAGCGCGCACAATCTCAGGATCCCTCGTCCCATTCCATCGTCGCACACAGTGTAGTTGTTATTGTTGATGTTTGCGGCCTGCCCCACAAACACCGTCAGTTTGTAGTTGTTGTTGTTGCTGTTGCGGATTTCCGCGATGCAGATAAGATGCTTATCGTCCTCGTCACTGACAGTCTTGGTGGCATCATCAGCGATGGCGTTGTTGTCATGATGACCATCCGTGATATCGTCGTCGTCGTCGAAAAATTGCTCCAACGCGCTGCAAAGACCTTTCCCCTCCTTAAACTCCTCATGGCAGCGCTGAACATGTCCTACGACATTATCTCGGTGATATACAAGAAGGGCAACAAGGAGGACATCCAAAATTGGCGACCGATCTCTCTCCTCAATGTCTCCTATCAGATACTTGCCAAAGCACAACATACAATATCATGGACAGTCCCCTGGGTGGTGCGCAGACAGTGTCTGTAATAGCTTACCATGCGTCAGCCCAAGGGGTCTGTGTCCTGCCGTGCGTCATTCTAACGCCCTGTCGGTGTCCATGCGTGAGGCTGTGGATTTGAACCCGTATTTCCAACCGGTGCTTTGACTCAAATCTTGTCGGAACTAGTGGGAAGAGATCGAGCAGCTTTTGTCAGAGATAGATCTATTTTTGACAACATTGTCACGGCAATGGAAGCTTTAGAGCTAGTACAAAGAGAAAATCAAGATGTGGAAGTCCTCCTTCTAGATTTAGAAAAAGCCTAAGATAGAGTGAACTGGGTGTACGTGTTGACCACGCTCAAACATCTAGGCCTTGGTCCTAAATTTAGAAGTTGGGTAGTCGCCTCGTATAGGCCTTCCTCCAAAGCCTCGGTCATGATCAACGGCCAGATCTCGTAGTCATTTTCTCTCTCTAGATCACTTCGTTAAGGCTGCCCTCTGCCTCCCCTACTGTTCGTTCTCCAACTAGAGGTTCTTATTAACAATGTGAGAAGTCGTCCAGACATCAAGGTTCTGAGCGTACAGAACACGGAATGCAAGGTCAAAGCGCTAGCGGACGATTTACTCACGATCTCATAACACTCCCGGACATCGTTACAAGGTCTTAAAAGTTGCTTAGTGGAATATATATATATTTTTTTTAAACTGATCTTTCAGTTAGTGGAATATTCCCAATTGTCGGAGGTAGCAATAAATTGGAACAAATCAGTATTATTCCTGCCTGCTCAGTATGCCCCCGTAGTGGATTTTGGTATGGAAAAAATCTCACAAGGCTCGTCTGAAAGATACTTAGGAATACAAGTTGCTCTGAGTAACTGTAAGGAAATTCAGAGTGACATACTTCAGCAAAAAGTAATTCAGCGAATCTCTAGATGGGGCCCAACCCCACACTTGTCATATTTGGACGGGCTATGGTCTTGAATGTTGCTCTCTTCTCACTACTTTGGTTTGTAGGAAGAGTTAAATAGCTCAGCAAACAACTTTCCAAATCAGTGAGAAATGCCACGGCAAGGTTTTTATGGAAACCTTTTGGGAAGCTGGACGCGGGCTTCATTTTGAAGGTAGCATGGGATACAATCTGTCACACCAGAGATGTAGGTGGTCAGGGAATGTTGGACCCGGGCAAACAGAAGCTTGCCCTGCTAGCCCAATGGATCATCAAGGCGATCTCAGCTCACCAGGATGATCACTGGATTCTCATGGCAAAAGTTATCTTATCTACTGAATGGGACTTGCCAAGAATGGAGGACATTTGGACATGCTGCATGGTGGACTCTTATCTACGCAGGCAAATCAAATCTTCATTTTGGCATGGAGTGCTCTTTGCATGAAGACAAATCAAGCCAAAAGGCTGGTCCAAACCAACCACCAAAGAGGAGGTCCTAAGCCAACCTATCTTTGATAACCCATTCGTCAAGGATAGCAGCGGTTTATTACCCTTCTCGACGGGAACGGGACTAGTATCCTTTGGTAGAGTTTGGATACAACGAGGTGTCCTACGTGTGTTGGACATTTGGAATGAAATCTGTGGGTGTTGATTATCGGCCTCTGAGCTGAGAAAGAGAGTAGGAGGGCTGAGAGATGTGGAGGACCGACTTCACGGGATAATAAATGTCATCCCAGTGGAATGGAAACAGCGGCTGAACTCCACAATAACAGACCCCGTGGGTACATGGTACAACTCATAGAACCTAAAGAGGGAAAACCTGTACCGGTAACTGGTGGGAAAAGACACAGATGGCACGGGATCTTTCCAGCAACGGGAACAGCTCAGCCTAGCTAGCCCTGAACTTTTTGAAGTAGAGGAGGAGGAGGAAGAGGCTGTGTGTGGAGCCACTCCAAAACCTTTGGGACAGCTCACACAGATCAGAGTCAAAGAGTATTGCGATGAGGAAGGCACCTGGTCCTGCTACATCTGGAATAACGGTACTCCCATCAGAAGACTCAAGCTAGATCCAGCTATGTGGAGGTGGCAAAATCCACAGAGTTGGCTCTCGGAATATAACACTCAGAGAGCCTCAGGTTATAAAGAACTACAAGTGTCCTCCCCTCCAGTAGTAATTGCAGCACAACGTTGGACCCAGGTTGTGGAAAAGCAGATGAAGGAAGTGGTGGAGACCCTTCCGGTTTTGTGGAAAGCGATTCTCCAAATCCCGTCACAACGTATGTCCTCTATCCTCTGGCTTCTGTCCTTGCTGGTCACTCAATCAGCAGTCTGCTGGCTACAGAGAAGAGGTATGAACATAACCGTGATTTGCAAATGCTGTAAGTGGCCATTTGAGTCAACAGTCCATCTGTGGCTGTTGTGCCCTTTGTCAAGACGCATATGGACTTGGTGGCAGTCACATTGGATCAGGTTATGCGAGAACAAACTGACATGGGACGATGATTGGATTCTTTTTGGGGTTCATCTGGGGGAGAATCCGCAGGAAAAAGGTTGGTGTTACGTGGCATAAGTCTGCAGGTCGGTCATCTTTGCAGTCATCTGGGAAGACAGGAATAGTATTTTGTTTGAGAACAAGTACATCTCGGATCAAGCGCTGAAATGTAGGATAAAAAACCGGATCAGTTTGGAAGTGAAAAGTGACTGGCGCAGCAGAAAAGTAGCTAAGTCACTAAACAGGATCAGAGGCAAGACTTGGTTCCTGAACAACTGGGCTATAAGTACAGAATTGGCAGTTATTCAGGAAGAGAAATTCGTGTTGGAGGGAACATGGTTAATTAGCCTTTAAAAAGGACGTGGGTGCGCTCGGTCCTACCCTTCGCAGTAGACGGGCAGTAGTCGGAAGGAGGTGGGGTGGATAGGAGCATCAGACTTTGTCGGACCCAATTTAGGGTCCGCTGGCAGAAGGCCAGAGTATTATAGGCCGTTTTAGGACCTACCAGTTCCAAGGACCTGCACACTCGGTCCAGATATCAGCAGGAGGGGGATGGCATTAGTTGGTAGGTAAGGAGGATTGGAAGGAGTGCAAGAGTAAGGGGGAGGCGAGTTAGGGTCCAAAACCTAATTTTGAGCCCTTTCAGTTTTTCTAGATAGGTAGGAATTGCAGCCTCTGGGAACTACAACCCGGGTAGGGTGACCTTGGTATGAGGCGGTTGTAGTTTAGTAGCAAGTAAGTTAGTATGGAAACGGGCTTCGGTAGTAGGATAGGAGTAGCGTAGGTCACAACGATGAGCTACTGGGTCTTAAAAGACCTGCAGGCTTGTCCTGTAAGCTAAGCTATGATGCTTTCAGATACTGCCGAGAGTAATGTTGAGGATCCGCGGCCTCTAATGCTGTAAGTAAGATATGTATGTGCCAAAAAAATAGGAGGATATTTAATAACAGGCTTTGACACGAAGAATGGAGAAATGGTCCCACATGAAGAAAAAAAAGTTAAAAAAAACAAATAAAGAGGGGAAAACTAGGGCACAGTCTCAATACGTCGAGTTGTAGGGAAAATCCTGAAAAATGTTGAATGTGTACAAGCTAGCTTCGGGATCTGGTGGGGGTGTGCATTTTCAAACTGTTTTCGTGACGGCGCAAAAGTTACCCCAGTGAAGAATTATGGTAAACACATCAACAAATTACTCTGTAAGTTGTCGACAGTAATTGCTGTAATTAAAGGATCAATGGATCATACCTTATTTTCTTCTAACTCAATCATTTTTATTTTTTTTTCCAACTCAATCATTTTTTTAAAAGAAAAAATCAATTGTTTTTTTTTTTTTTTTTTTTTAAGGATAAGTGGTTTATATTTCTTGCAGGTTCTTTACGGAACAATGCCGGTTCTTTTGACTGTTGTGTGAAACTTAGCAGCGCCCTCATTGGACAATTGGAGGTTGGGCCGCGCGAACCTTGCGTTACGAGCGCTAAGCGCTCCGCCACGGGTGAACCGGTTCCGGCAGAAACCGAGCCGCCATCCGCGGCGATGCCAGCATCGATATCGTTGCGGTGTTCTCCCACCACTCTCTCTCCTTGTAGAAAGGATATGGCGACTGCCTAGCCATAGGCGTGGAGGACCAGGTGGAGGAGGCACAGCCCAACCAACCCAGCTAGCGAAGAAGATAAGGTATCAGTGTGACAACGCGAGAGAAGCGAACGAAAGTTAATAACAGGCATAGTGTAGATGAGACTATAGAGATGGAGAATACACCAGGAAGAGAGGGAACGGGGAGATCCCCCCCTCCAGGCCCGCAAGAAGGGAGAGATTACTGGGAGGATGAGGAAAGAATCAGGAGTCTGTTGACTATGTGCTATGATGATGGGGTCTACCCCAAGGAGATAGACCCAGGGGAGATGGTGGTAAAAGGGAGAGAGGTAAGGTTCAAATTGAACACATCCCTGGACAAAATTAAAGCCAAATGGTTAAAAGAACATACGGTAACAGTGATATTTAAAAAGGCAGTGAGATTTCTGGCCAAAAACATCAAGGATGACTTAGTCCGAGTGTTTGAGGATGGTTGGCTAATCGGCAACGCAAATTTGCAAGAAAATTCTCGGAGAGGGAGATTGAAAATTGAGGGCCCCGGGGTGGCCTCATACGTAGAGAGGTGGCAGATTACATGAAAGCGGAGGGGTAGGTGGAGGTGTCATTAGGTTCAGAGACGTACAAAGTTCTATTTAAACCATGGATGACTAGGGCAGAATTTACGGAGGTAAGAAGACAGGAGGAAGATAGGACGTTCTGGGTGATGGCACTACAAGTGCCACTGGATGACATGCCGTTTATCTATGCCCAGGTCGAAAAGGCAATTGGGAAGATAATTTTAGCACATCCTACGGACGCCGATCCCCAGAGACCAGCACTTGTCAGCGCAAGATTCAACCTCGAACTCAAAGTCCGTCCAAACATGAAGGACATGTTATGGGTGGAAATGGCGAAAGGGGACGTCCTGGAGATCAAATTGGCCTGCTAAGACTCGTTGAAGTGTAGGAGCTGCAGGCAATTCTTCCACACCGAACAAGAGTGCAGAAGGGGAGGAGGAGCTCAGCCACGTGGAACAGGAACAGCACAGTCGGAGCAGATTCACAGACAACAGCAAGGACCGACAACATCGTCGAATGGAGGCAATCAAGTGTCGGGATACCATGGTCCGATGGGCCCAAGACCGGAAACGACAAGGCAGCCATCCGGTGTGCACGCTGGACAACTCCAAGTGAATCCGACATTCTCCCCACAAGGGGGTGGGGAAGGGCAGCAGAGTGGACATGGGACACTAAATGGTCAATATCAAGCAAGGGGATTTCCGCCCCTAGACGGACAAGGAGGAATGGGTCAGACAGGAGGAGGGCTGTCAGCTCAGATGGGTCAGATGTTAGGCAGTATGAACATGGGAGGAGGAGAGGGAGGCACAGGTTTCGCTCAGCCACAAGGTGTGCATCCAATGCCATGGCAAGGAGGAGCAACCTCGGAATGGCTGTTAGCAAACGGAATCCACCCCGCTCTCTGGGTGGGCATGATGGGTAGACAAGGCACAACTCCAATGTTGTATCAGCAAGGGACGCAGGCGGGGCAGCAAGGAGCAAGCGGGGTAGGTTCGGATACCGATACGCCCATTTCCCCTATTCGGAGGGACCCAAGCAGGAGGAATGACAAACAAGGGGCAAAATTCCCAATCAGGAGCAAAGACTCGAAATCCAGGAAAGCAGAGACGTCTGAGTACAGCATCACAGGTCGCACTCATGCCGGAGCCGTCAGGAGCGTAAAGACTGTCGAAGAGTGGCTCGGAGAAGTCGGTAGCTCAGGAGAGGGGTCTGGGGTTACCCGGTCAGAAAACAACGAGAGACCGCCGCCTTGCAACCACGAAGGAACAAAACACTGATTTCTCGCAATACGTTGTTCCATTGGTGTGTACAACGATGCGGAACACCCAATGGGTAGTTACGTGGCAGAAAGGTTCAGAACCTTTGACCATATTTGGGCATGCGGTAACGGAGATGCCGACGACGGTAGAAATTGAGGAGTGCTTGAAGAACCTGTACTTAAACGCCTTTCCAATGCGAATCATTCCAGAAGTGGCGATGTCGAGGATCCTATTCAGTCCTTCCGGAGGGAAGATAAAGATCTATGCTCCCTTGGTGAATGCAAGATTGTCGGAAGGGAAACTTTCAGAATTAGAAGCATTGGGTTTGCGGCTGCTCCCACTTTCGGTGTTTGCAGAAGCCAAGAAACAAGAGTTGAGCCGCCTTACAATTTCGCCACTAATGGTAACTGCAGAAGCACTATCAGAAATCAGGAGCAGGCTCCCAAAAGATAAGAAGCTCGACTCTGCCTTCATGAAGGAGGCACTCACAGCCCGCTGGACAGGTGATAGACCAAGCCAAGCCCACATCCAAGATCAACAGGGAACAAACCTTCTCAATGGGCAACGTTAAGGTGGCAACATGGAACCTTCAAGGTTTCGGGGACACAACCGGAAGAAGCAAGAGAGCGAGGATCAAAGCATGGATACACGAAAACAAGATCTCGATAGTCTGCTTCCAGGAGACGAAGCTAAATAATGAGAAGATTGGGGAGATGGGGAGATGGTGGGATGACCCTCAAATCTGGGCAGCAGCGAGGGGAACGAGGGGAGAAGTGGGAGTACTAATCCACCGGAATCTAGAAGCAATAATGGAGGACTATCACTCAGACTTGTGGGGCAGGTGGGCTTGGGTGATCCTAAGCCAAGGTGGGTTTAGATGGGGCGTGGCTACTGTCTACGCACCAGTGGATAGAAAGGAGAGGTGTTCGTTCCTGGAGGAACTACGAGTATCCCTGCCGAACGTGGACGAGCTAGTGATTGGTGGGGACTGGAACATGTCCCTGGATGCTTTTCCGAATCAGGCGACGAAGGGATGCCCGAAAGATGTCCTAGCTCTAGTGGACTTTATGTCGGACATGGACTTACATGACGCATATAGGGACCTACATCCAGCAGAGGAGGGATACACCTGGTTCACACACCAGGGCAAAGGTAAGCGGCTGGACTACATCCTTACAAGAGGAGATACCAGAGAAAGGCCGATCGGTATTGCAGAAAACTCCAACCCAATCTCGGACCATAAACCAGTGGTAGGAGTCTTCAACTTCGGACAGGAGAACCCAAAGTGCAAGGGATACTTCAAGCTAAATGTGCTGAACCTCAGAGATAAGGAACTCAACCAATGGACACAAGATTATTGGAGAAGATGGGAGAATCAAAAGGAGAGGTTTGCCACACTGGCAGACTGGTGGGAGGTGGGGTCCAGAATCCTATCCAATATGTTGAATGTCTTCTCTCGAGTCTTAGCACAAAACAGAAACAAGGAAGAGGAAAGATGCTGGAGGAAAGTGCTACAGGCGGAGGAGAAGATGAAGCAACATTCAATCTCAGAGCTAACTTGGGGAAAAGAGAGGGTCAGAAGATTGGCAATTTGGGACCAGAAACAGCAAGAGAAATCCGAGGTTTGGGCGGAAAGGACAAAAGTTAAAGGGCTGGAGGTTTATGACAGGATGACGAAGGATACCTTTCAAAAGTTGGTGTCGGCAAGAACGGGGCCAACGGTGAAGGAACTGAAGCATCCATTTGAAAAAGAAGAACCAGTGGCTGCCCAGCCGAAGGACATCTGGAGGTACGCGACACTGTACTACAAAGATATTATGACAACTCGATGGTCGGGAGAAGGGCAGATGCAGATCTAACGCAGGGATCCACACACTGGGACAATACAACAGCTAGACTCTCAACTCAAGGATGGCTAGACCTGGATAAACCTATTACGAAAGAGGAAGCAGGGGAAGCACCAGTGGGAACCCCCCCGGGAATGATGGCCTCCCGGTGGAATTTTACAGGGAGCATTGGGCAGTTTTGGGAGAGGACTTGACAAAAATCCACAACGAAATCCAGATGGGTGGAAGGCTACCAGTGAGCGCATACAGGGGGATCATTGCTATTTTATACAAGAAAGGGGACACAAATGAGATTTGAAATTGAAGACCAATTTCGCTTCTCAATGTGTCCTACAAAATCCTGGCGAAAGTGCTGGCTCGGAGACTGGGTAGATATCTGCCCTTTTTGGTGGAAGATGATCAAGTAGCCTTCGTGAGAGGGCGATCCATCTATGAGAACATCATAACCGCAGTGGAGATGCTAGAAGTAGTGTCTCATGGGGATTCAGATATAACAGTCCTCTTAGATATGGAAAAGGCGTACGATCGGGTCAACTGGTCGTACGTCCTGACATCTCTAAGGTGGATGGGATTTGGGGAGATGTTCTGCAATTGGGTGATCGCACTATACTCACTATCATCGGCCTCGGTTATGGTCAACAGTCACCTTTCTCAACCGTTTCAATTAACAAGGTCGTTGCGGCAAGGGTGTCCACTCGCCCCACTGCTGTTCGTTTTGCACTTAGAGGTCCGAATGAACAACATTAGGAACCATGCTTAGATTGTGGGTTTTGATATTGAGAACCGGGCATGCAAGGTCGAAGCGTTAGCTGACGACCTTCTTGCAGTATCAGTAAACACACAACAATCGATGTCGGCACTGCGCTACTGTCTCAGGCAGTATGAGAACCTATCGAAAGCAGCAATTAACTAGTCTAAGTCAGTTTTTCTCCTCCCAGACAAGTTCACACCAGTGGTGGACTGGGGGATGAAGAGAATACTGTCAGGGGACTCAGAGAGATTCCTTGGAGTGCAGATAACTCTCACATCATGTGCGCTGAGACAGGAGGAAATACTTCAAACCAAAGTGCTACAGAGAATGTCCATGTGGGGGAAGGCCCCACACCTCTCCTTATTTGGGAGAGCACTGGTAGTGAACGTGGCTCTATTTGCACTTCTGACATATGTGGGAAATGTCAGACCAATTGGAAAGAAGACCCAAGCGGTGGTGAAGAGAAAAGCTGCAAAATTCGTATGGAAGCCAAACGCCGAGGAAGGAGTGACCGTGATGTCAAAAGTAGCATGGGACCTGATCTGTGTGCCGAGACACGAAGGAGGACTAGGTATGGTTGACCCTGGAAGAAGAAACTTGGCAAGATGGGTTGTTCGGGCAATCACGGAGGAGCGGGAGAAGCACTGGATCCTATTAGCAGAAGCCATCCTCAGTAAATGGCAATTAACTCGCCCCTCGGATGTATGGGCGTGTGTCTGGATTGATACATATTTGAGAAGGAGAGTAAAATCTGAGTTTTGGGGCGCCGTAATCCAGGCATGGAGTAAGGTTAAACCGAAAATGTGGTGTGAACCGCATACGAAACAGGAAGTCTTGGCACAAATAGTGTTCGAGAATCCACGCATCAGAGGACCAGAAGGGGAGATGCTAAATGCTAACAAGGAAGCAGGGAACTTCGGCAAAGCTTGGACGGAGCGAGGAGTGGTGAGAATACGTGACCTCTGGGACGAAGTGACAGGCACGTGGTGTTCGGAGGAAGAGATGGAAAAGAAGCTGCACCCGGGCAGATATACGAAACGGAGGAGAAGACAGGTCCTGGAAGCTCTACCGAGAGAATGGCATAGCATACTGGCTCCAGACCACCCAGATCCGATAGGAACCTGGTTCGAACAATACACGGAACCAGGCCAAGAAGATCCACAGACACAGGTGTTCCTCAAAATCGTGGAACAGTCGGAGGAACAGGGAAGGAAATATCAAGGGCTGAAGGGGAATTGGACACAGCAGAGGGAGAGGAGGAACTGATAACACTACCCAGGGGAAAACTGGAGGAAATAAGAGTAAAGGAAATGTGGGAAGGAGGAGGTTGGAAAGTTCGGATCTGGAATAATGGTAAACCAATTAATAAATTGAAAGTGGACCCGAACCAGTGGGCATGAAGGAGCAGAGGACCGCGAGGTGAACATGTAAGAATGGACGAGTTCTCTCTAAGCCTGGCACACGAAGTACTGGCGCCAGCTAGAACTCCCCTGATGGCAGCTACGGAAAGGTGGAGTAGAGTTATACCATCAGATGCTGAGAAGATAGCCTGGGACATCCAGAACAGTTGGGAGCAGCTGACGGATGCACCAAATCAAAGGGCAGCGGCATTAGTTTGGCTGGGGTCACTTCTGGCCACCCCTTCAGCAGTATGGTTAGCCAGCAAGGGAATGTCTGTGGAAACACAGTGTAAGAGATGTCTGTGGGCCTTTGAATCGACCCCGCACATTTGGTGGGATTGCCCTGCATCTAAAAGGATTTGGGAGTGGTGGGCAGAGCAATGGGAGGGTTGGACAGGTGGCACACTGAAATGGGATAGGGAGTGGGTACTGTTGGGAGGGATACCTGACAACCTTCAACTCAGAAAGGGCTGGGGCTATGTGGCACAGGCTGTCAGAGCAGTGGGCTTCTGGGTTATCTGGATGGAGAGGAACCGAGTC
>BFEA01000260.1:1251941-1263762 GCA_003427395.1 Chara braunii | reverse complement strand
AGAGAGAGAGAGAGAGAGAGAGAGAGAGAGAGAGAGAGAGAGAGAGAGAGAGAGAGAGAGAGCCTGACACAGAGAGAGATTTGAAGCACCCAAATTGTTGGTGAGCACAAAAAAAAAAAAAACATCAGACAATAGACTCAAGAAGGATTCTGCTTTACCACCATTTTCTGGTGTACAGTTTCAAAATTCGCACACAGCATACACAGCACCCTGGCCACATGTTCGCCACAACTGGAAAGACAAAAGTGCAAAGGGCATATCCACCCCATCTCTAGACCTTGATAGCATTATTCAATTCCTTGCACTCTCCAGGGACCGTCGTGTGCTCCCAAGAGGTAGGAAAAGAGTCAACAGGGTTGGGTTTATCTAATCGCAACGTCCAGTAATTAATGGACATTTTCCACAATGATCTTCTTATTTAGTTATTATTTTGGGAAGAAAATCTGAATTGGACGTAGGCAGCCCAAACAGATAGCTTCCGTGATGGAGACGCATTCCTCCCTTTCGCTTACCCTCTGCATCTTCTTCCGTTCATTTCGTTACCTCATACAGCATCTCCCCTCTCATCAGATTATCCTCTTGGTCCCCGATTCTCGGACTCCGGAACCTCTTCGCCTCCACTTCCTCCCTCCCCCGCTCCTCTAGGCATGACACCTTTCTACATCCCCTTCTCCACCTTGCTTACCCAACACAATAATGTCAGCATGCAAGAAATAATCCGAACACAAACTGACAGCGATTCTCCTCAAATCAATGAAACCGCGAAAAAAGATCGGTCATCCGAAAGCGAGTTCACTCCCAGAACACCAACCATCCGGCATCTTATTCTTGTGAAACTGTCGACAATAAATGAATCATCCCGTAGCACGATTACCAGCTCCCTTCTGCCTTCGCATCAGGCAGCTTCAAGCTTACAGACATCTTCAGCTAATTCGAACAACAATGGAAAAAAAAAACCGGAGGAAGTGGACGAGATAAACAGGTGTGAAATCATGAC
This sequence comes from Chara braunii, assembly GCA_003427395.1. Lineage (NCBI taxonomy): Eukaryota > Viridiplantae > Streptophyta > Charophyceae > Charales > Characeae > Chara > Chara braunii. Next base: position 1,262,765 of record BFEA01000260.1, on the reverse strand, counting down.
AGCACCTCCTGTGCCACAGCTCCGAGACAAAAGACTCACTGGCCCCGCGCATGAGATCAGAAAGACGCTGTTTGTTTCTCTTGGTGCGCCTCATTCTCCCTACACGCCCCGTGTAGCTGCAGCAAATCCCTGATAGAATAGCGCTACATACGTAGGATCAATCACATCGACCACGAGAAGAAGAAGAAGAAGAAGACCCCACAAGGCACGATCGATTACTAGCACCTGCAAAGGCATCACCAAACTTGCTTGTGGTAATTCAGGACAAAGCACTGGAGACGGCCGATGAATTGCAGTGTATGGAGAAACCAGCCTCACGAGTAGCATCAAAATCACAAATTTGTGATCTACACAGAAAACCCACACGTAAGACCTACCTCACCACCTTTGAGGCAGTCGATACCACCTACTGTACCCCTACCGACAAACAGTCAGAATGGCCTGTCCCCACCACCTCGAATTAGTGAATACTTCAGAGGCAGTTTCAGTTCAAACGAACGAAAAACGGAAAACAAAAAAAAAGACCGGAAGTAAAGTTCAAAAGAGAAAGGGAATGGCTGCAACAGCCTTAAGAAGAAGAGATTACGACATGAGCAGTTTAGTGGTGGATACTAAATAATAGAACTAAGTGGGCCCCGCCGAAACATCCCTCCATTTCAGCATATTGGCCCCAGTCTTTGAACTTCCAGGCCACAGAAACAATACTCAACCTGTCGTAAACCCAGGGTCCTAGCCAATCAGTCTATTGTCAGGGTCCTAGCCAATCAGTCTATTGTCAGGGTCCTAGCCAATCAGTCTAGGTGACAATAGAAGTCCCAAGCTCTGCTTTCAGAGTCCAGAAGGCCTCTCCTTATGATTGTGATCAAATGCACAGAATGCACGCGGTGCAGTCAAGCCATGTACAGAAACATACATACACCGATCGTCCAAGGAAATATGGCAGCATCACACAGGCAGCCTTGCGCGACCAGATCTCGTCATGGTCGCATCTTCACAAACCTCCATCGGCACCACATTTCCGAAGCAGGACACCGTCTTATGTGTGGCCATATTCTGACCGAAGAATTAAGCAAAGATTGAGACCCCCCCGAATGGGCAAGCTGACGGCCTAGACTAAGGCCAAAAAGAGAGGTCTAATCATCTCCGCATTTCACAAGTCTCCATCTGCACCGCTTTTGCAAAGTAGAGACCATCTTCCATTTGCTCATTCATGACCCAAGAATTATGCAAAGGTAAGCTCAGTGCCTAGACAAAGACAAAGAGGGAAAGAGGAAGGGCAGGAGCAAAGGAGGGGAGGGGAGGGGAGGGGAGGGGGAGGTAGACAGACGTAGATAATGTGAGCAAGAGGAGTTCAATGCCTTCAAGCACGTGCTGGAAGACACCCTCACCTTCTCTCTTGTCCTCCCATGGGCGCCTCTCGAACCTGCTCTGCCCCTCTCCCTATTTCCTCCTGCCATGTGCTCTCCCCACCCCATTTTCACCTTACGTACGGATCTTTAGCAGATTCAGGGCAAGAAGGGGGAAACACAACAATCGGACAAAAGTCGACAGCAGTCAAGCAGCATGGAGCAACTAGGAGTGAGAGAGAGAGAGAAGACAGGAGTCCAGCACCATCAAGCACAGTGCTTCCAGGAAGCCTCAGCTTTGCTCCTCTCCTCTCCCTTCCCTCCCAGCACAAGATCAATGGCAGTCACAGCAGCGACAGGCTCACGGGAAGAAGAATCCGTTTCTCTCTCCCTCCCATTGCCCGTCACTCCTCCGACGTCCTTCTGCATCTGGCCACCGTTTGCAACAACACTAACAGTACTCAAATGGAAGACCGGAGGGATGTACCACAGCAGACGAGCAGGTACCGTCCATCAACAGTCTCTCTCCTCCCATCTCCTGTCGCTCGCTTGCCCGTGTTAAGTCCTGCGATGAGAGAGAAGAGGGAAGGAGTATCAACCCAGGAAGGAGAAAGCCACCATATACAGGGCCTGCTAGCATGTCTGGCCTTCTTTCTTCTGCTCTCTTCTCCTCCCCTCCATTACCCATCAACTTCCCTCATCCAACTTTCATAGCTTCCGACGACGACGTCACCTGGCCATGAGCACGGAATCCGGAGGGCTGGGAGGCTCACTACCGGTAGTATCTGTGGCATTGGTGTAGTCATGGTATTGGCTGTCATAATTGACACACATCATGGGCGCCGGGGGCGTGTCAAGAACAACACTTAGGGACGTGTCCTGCAGCATCAGGGAGTCTTCTAATCCACGCCGCACGTCCGTCATCGACGGCCGCGTGTCCCGATCCTCGCCGAGGCAACGCAGAGCTACTTCGGCGAGCTTGTAGAGAGAAGCGGTGCCATACGTGTTCACCAATTTGGGGTCTACGATCTGTTCGACTTTCCCAGCCGACAAGTACGGCACGGCCCAATCCGCAAGGTTCACCTGCTCCTTGGGAAGGTGCTGGCTGATCGGCGACCGAGCAGTGATGACCTCCAGCAACACGACACCAAAGCTGTAAACATCGGACTTCTCAGTCAGTTGCTGACTCTTGAAGTACGCCGGGTCCAGGTATCCAAAGCTTCCTTTGACCGCTGTGCTGACGTGCGTCTCATTAAAACCACTCGGTCCGGACTTCGACAGACCGAAATCTGCCACCTTGGCGACGTACTTGTCGTCCAGCAGTATGTTTGTAGACTTGACATCTCTGTGAATGACCATCTCCTGCACGCCGGAGTGAAGGTAGTCCAGTCCACGAGCGGACCCAATGCAGATCTCCAGGCGTTTGCGCCAGCTCAGCGGGGAGTACTCCGTGCCACAGGTCTTTCCGTACAAGTGCCCCCGCAGAGTTCCCAGAGCCATGAACTCGTAGACCAGGATCATTTCCCCTTCGTCGTCGCAGTAACCCACCAGGCTGACGAGATGGCGGTGCCGCAGCTTCGAGAGGGTGACGATTTCGGTCTGGAACTCTGTGACTCCTTGCTTGGACTCCGGACTGCCTCTCTTGATTGCAACCACATCTCCGTCCTCCAGCACCCCCTTGTACACGTTCCCGAAGCCACCCGTTCCAATCACCCTGGTGTGGTCGAAGTCGTCCGTCGCCTTTCTCAGCTCTTGGAGCGTGAATCGTTGGCCCACCTTCTTGTCGCTATCTGGCATCCGCTTGCCGTGTCCGCGGCGTCCTCCTCCTTTCCTAGCAGCCACTTTAGTCGTGTAATCGGAGTCCGAGTAGTCGGAGCCCAGCAAGGAGTCGTTTTCCCTCCTCCTCCTCCTCATCATCACTAAGAAGGCCGTCAGAAGTATCAACAGGGCGGCACCAACAACCGTTATCGCCACCGCGGTACCCGTCGGGGTGCCTTTCTTCTCTCGGCTGCTGCCCTCTGCCGAGCAGTACTTGAGATCACGAGTGCTCGCTCTGTCGACAGAGGAAGGCGCGCAAAGGCTGTTGTTCCCGCCAACGGAGAGGAAGGTCGTCAAGGTGGCGCTCTTCAACAAGACTTCGGGAACCTCCCCGGAGAGAGAATTGAACTGCACCGCAAGGCTCTCTAGCTGTCGTAGGCTCGCAAACGAGGCCGGAATGGAGCCCGTCAGCTGGTTGTTGTCCAGGGCTAAGTTCTGCAGAAAAGACAGGTTGCCAAAGCTATTAGGGATCGATCCGGTAAATCGTTGCTTGCTCAAGACGACGGACGTGAGCGTGGTGAGCTGCCCTAGCTCGGGCGGAATTTCCCCCCCAAGTCCCCCCGCGGAAGAGGAGACGTACGACAGGTCGATCTCGGTGACGATCCCCGGTCCCGCGCAGCGCACACCGGTCCAGCCTGTGCAGGGATCAGAATTTCCAGCCATCCACTGAGGAAGCAGAGCAGCGTTCCCCTCAAACTCGGTGAACTTGCGCAGAGTCTGAGCGGCGGCTTCCATGGAGTAAGGCGGACGAGCGACAACCTGCGTTGTCCCGTCGGGCGCCTGCACGATGCGCAGATCGTTGCCGGCAGAAGACGACAAGTCGCTCTGCCCGAGCTTGAACACTTCCAGACCGTTGATCTGTGGGTTGCGCTTCAGCGACTGGGGGTTGGCTTTGATGCTTACGAAAAGTGTGTCCGATGCGGACGACGATTGATCGACCACGAAATCTCGCCACGTGGCATTCAAAGCGCCCACCTCCTTGACGGAATCGAACCCATCCTCCCTCACAACCCCATTGATCATCAGCTCCATCACTCGGACTCCCACGACCTTGTACCTGAGGTCGGCAAAATACATGCGAACGAAATACGTCGCATTGGCCTCGGCGGGGATCTTGTAGTCTACGGAAAAGGACTGAGGGTTCTCCCCGCCGAAAACCCTCTCGCTCTCCATCACGTCGGCAGGAACGTAGGCAGGAGCCACATTACAGCCGGCCACGACAGCGGGAGCTTGTACTAGGTTAGTTGCCGCCTTCGTGCCCGGGGGATCGGGCAGCCATGTACGAAACAACCGATCGCTTCCTGGACTCACCCTTGTGGAGCCGCAATTCCATCGAATCACGGTGACGAAAGAGAGCGATTGAAGAAGCTTAGCGCCGTAAAGACCAGGAGGCATGTAAACGTGCTCGATTGCATTGATGAACGCGTAAGAGGGAGAGGGGGGGGGGGATGAGCTACCTCTAGCCTCGACAATCTGAGGAGAGGGAGAGGGAGAGGAAGAGGAAGAGGAAGAGACTGGCACGAACACAACGTTCATCACACCACCAGGTTGGCAGACGAGAGAGAACTCCTTCACGACTGCTGTGTTGACTGCGCCGCCTTCTTCGAGAAGCGGCGACCAGTTCCTCAACAAGGTGACGGAGTCTGCAAGAACTGAGAAGTACGCTCTGGCAGGATCGAAGGTCGTGCCGTCGACTGTGAAAGGGAAGGCATTGAAATGGAGACGGAGGAAATAACGACTCGCTTCCTCACAAGCAAGAGAATAGGTAGGGTTACCTTGTGCTCCTGCTGCTGTGCCCTCCTGCCCTACAGAGGATGGCGCGGGTCCAGGGAAGACTCTTGCACTCTGATAAATCAAAAGGTTCTCAGTCCCGTTGACATCAGTTTCACTGGACGTTCCGACAAGCGAGGGACTGGAGCCGTTGTAATTGTCCTCGGACCAAGTTCGCTGGAAAACGTCCGTGTGAGAAATACCTCCTCCGCAGTTGATAAGGATCTGAGGGCCAAAAGCAGGGCCAGCGGGAGCAGCAGAGGAGGAGACGATCAAGGCCACGGTCTCGGATAACAGGAGGAGGAGATGGAGAGAGAGAGAGCAGCAGCCCCTCACCCCCCCTCCCGAAGCCATTTCTAACAGGAAACAAAACGACCACCCCACCAAGTAAGGCCCCCTCGTGGACAGCAGCAAACAACGATAGACAACAGAGCCACAAGCAGACAAAGTTTCGCCCCCCAGAAAAAGACAGGAACAAATCTGAAACCGCGCTGAAGCTTCCTCACTCGGACCTGCTTCTCTCTCTCTCTCTCTCTCTCTCTCTCTCTCTCTCTCTACACAGCACCGTTCGATCAAAAAGAAACGCAGCAACCGCGATAAAAGGACTAGATGGCCCGTTGCAACTTCGATGGCAAGAAAATAGGTTGGAATACCACCGAACCTTTTTTCTTTCTTTGACTGCGATCACTTTCTTTGGGAAGCCGTCATCTTCTCAGCTTCGTCTTTCGTTTTAAGCTGAGTGAAACGACTAGAGGTGCAGGCCGAGAACAACTTTTCTGAGAAAATGCTGTCCCGTTAATCTGTTTGTTCAAGATTCCGATTCGAAGTCTGTTAGCTGTCTTCTCTGAACATGTATGCCATGAGTTTACATGCTGAGTTTTTTTTGACTGTGTGTGTGTGTGTGTGTGTGTGTGTGCAAGTGCATGTGCGTTAGTGAGTCTCAGCTCGGTGGGCCGCGATGGTGTGATTGAGAATTGGCAGGGGGCAGTTGTTCCCCAAGTCCATTTCAATCATAAGAGTGCCACTGGCGTTAAGCAGGCCTTGTAATGCATGAATGACGTAATCAGCATTCACTCTGCATCCCAGTTGCTATTCGCCTGTGGAAGTTGTCGGAAGTGTTCTCATACGACTCGCAATGCTGGGCTTGCACCGTGGAGCATTTCCTGGAAGGCAAAAGCCACAAAAGAAACCAAGCAACACGTGTCAGAGTCACTTCGTACACAGTATGGCAATCCACAGTATGGCAATCTCTCTCTCTCTCTCTCTCTTTTTCCACCTTCGCCTCTTCCCTCCCTCCTTACTCCACCCAACATCTGCCTTCCCTCCTCCCTCGCTCTGCGCTTCCTCCGGCCGACTTCTCGCTGCCGCTTTTCGCCTTACTCCCGGCCTCCTCTCGACCACCTCCCCCTCTTCAACCTTCCTCCGCCTGACCGCCTGCCTCCCTTCCTTCCTTCGCCCGATCTCCGCCTTACCTCCTCCCTCCCTCGATCTCATTCCTCCTCCCGATCTCCGCCTCCACCTGACCTCCCTTCCAAAACGTCCTCCCCTCCTTTCCTCCGCCCGCCTCCACCTGACCACTTCGCTCCATTACTCCCTCTACCCGACCTGCCGCCTCCTCCCTTCCTTCCTTCCGACTGACATCCCTTCCTTCGTGACGCCCGACCTAAGAAGTGCATTTCGTTCCGTTTCTCTTTTTCTGATGGGGACGTAAACGCTGCATTTCTTTTCAAGATCCAAATGAGGGTGCACGCGCGCAAGAACGAGACAGGGAGATGGATAGAGAGAGAGACACACACACACACACACACACACACACACACACACACATTTAACATAACACTCTTTGCCTGCACATCCTCCTCAAGCTCTTTCTTCCCCTTCACGCTCTTCCTTCCCCGCACCTTGTCCTTCGTCCGTCTCCTCCACCACCCAAAATCCGTCTTCTGCCGCCTCAAACTCTTCCTCCCCAAGATTCTCCTCTCGCTCTCGGGAGGCGGCCTTAAGATTAATCATCGAACTGACCCGCACCAGGTATTTCAAGCGATCTATATTTCTTCCCACAGTTCAAGCTCTTCTTCCCCCATCCCCTACACTGGCCACATCGGCTCTCTCTCTCTCTCTCTCTGTGTCTCTGTGTGTTGGGGGGGGGGGGGGGGGACAGGCTCGCCCTAATTCAGATGGAAAAATCAAATGTGGTATCTACGTAAATTGGGAAAACAACGAAAAACGTAATGCACTCTCTGGGTCGGGCACAAAGAAGAGGGAGGAGGGAGGGAGGGAAGGAGGGCAGGAGAGAGGGGGGAGGGCCGAGGGAGTGAGGGAGGGAAGGAGGGAGAAGGAAAGGAGGGAAGGGAGGAAGGACGGTGGGCCCGGGGGGACGGAAGAGCGGGGCCGAGGGAGAAGGGCCGAGTTAGGAATGGAGGGAGGGGGGAGGGATTACGATTGTGATCCCGGTGCGTCTCTCTCTCTCTCTCGCGCGCGCGCGGAACTCGAAAGGAATGCGGCGTTTATATCGATTGCGTGAAAAGAGAAAGATGAAATGCACTCTTTAGGTCGGGCGCGAAGAAGGGAGAAAGGACCGAGGAAGGAGGAAGGGATCGGAGGAAGGAAGGAGGACCGAGGGAGGAGGGAGGTCCATGGGAGGAAGGAGGGAGAATCGAGGAGGGAGAATCGAGGAGGGAGAATCGAGGAGGGAGAATCGAGGGGGGAGAATCGAGGAGGGAGGGCCATGGGAGGATGGATAGAGGGAGGAGAGGGTCGAGGAGGAAGAGCCAAGGGAGGGGGGGGGGAGGAGGTCAGGCGGAGCTCGAGCGGATGGAGGGCGGCGGAGCGGAGGAGGTGGTCAGGCGGAGGGAAGAAGGAGAGAACGGAGGAAAGGAGGAGGTCAAAGAAATGGAGACTTACTTGAGTCAGCCATGCCGACAAAGCGTCCAGCCGAGACCGATCAACCAACAACGCTCAAGCCTTCGGCAATGCTTTAGCCCACAACCGTCCAAGTTCTACAAATCCAGCCGTCCAAATTCTACGAATGTAGACAATGCCTCAAGCCCACGTTGCATCACGTACCACGTAGGACAGTTCACGTCCCACGAAGCTCAAGATAGGACCAAGCTCAAGATAGCACAACCGCAAGATAGCACCCTCAAGATAGCACCAAGCTGAAGATAGCACCAACCTCAAGATAGCACCAAGCTCAAGATAGCACCAAGCTCAAGAAGCACGTAGCACCAAGCTCATTCAGTTTGCTCAGATTTATGTCGCCAGCACCAATGCACGTAGCACCAAGCTCATTCAGTTTGCTCAGATATATGTCGCCAGCACAAATGCACGTAGGACGTACCACGACGCCAGCGCCAATCCACGAGGCGCGCAGTACGTAGCTAGTACCACGTAGGAGGTACGCGTCGCACGTATAATATAGCACCAATTCACGAAGCACCAAGTTCACGAAAGCACGCCGTACGAATTTCACGAAGCACGGTGCACACAGAAGCAACAGAGAGAGAGAGAGGGAGAGAGAGAGAGGGAGAGAGAGAGCGCCGAGAAAGAGAGCTCCAATCACCAGCACCACCGCACGAAGCACCTAGCACGGTAGGCCTCGTCGGCAGAGCAGCATGGAATGTCACGGGGAGAGAGAGAGACAGACAGACAGACAGACAGACAGAGTCGAGCGCGGTGCAGCCGGTGCACTACAGCCCGCGGGCCGTGCACTCCGCCGTGTACGGCGAACGCTGTGACGGACAAACTCCGCCGTGCGCCGTGTACGGCGAACGCTGTGACGGACAAACTCCGCCGTCTATGGCGAAAGCGGTGCCGTACCCGGAAGTCGCCTGAGATCTGGGCCGTTGGGCCCGAAGTACCGGGCCGACGGCCTGGATTCAGGCGCGATCTTGGAATCTTGACTGTGGTCTTCTCCTGAGTTACGGCGAGTCCCAGGTGCGCACCCTCTCTCCGCCCGTGAGTCCCATGTGCGCACCCTCTGTCCCACCGTGAGTCCCAGGTGCGCACCCTGTTCGCAAACGGTGTTCTTCTATACTCTTTCTCCTCGTTCCGCTAGCGTACACCTACGTGGTCTGTCCCTGCGAGCCCGCCGGCTGCATGTGCAGCACGCTGCATTTTCCAAAATCTGCGGAGGAGGAGAGACCTCGTCCAAGAAACGATGGCAAGGATGGCCAGGAACACGGGAAAGAGAGAAGAGGCGGAGAAGCCGAGGAAGGAACCACGGGCCAAGTTGAGGCACACTCCTCCCCCCGCGAGAACGGACAAAGAGCCTTGACACTCGTGCGTTGGCCCCCAGACGGGGGCCAAGAAGTCTGGGAGGCCTTGCCACGTACCAAACTGCTCTACTGCTACACACACAAAGCCTCTCTCCGCGAAGAAGAAACCGATCAACCCTCTGCTACGAGCACACGGCTTTCTCTCCTCACCCTATATACTCTACCACGCATCTGCCCTCACGTGGCGTCAAATGCTCTATGTCCAGCCAGCCACCGCCAAGGAGATCTCCCACGCCAAACGCCTGTCACAGGAGACGATGCCCTTGTCAAAAGCCAATCAACCAATCAATCAATTAGCACAAGCCTTCTGACCCGTATCGACTCCCACGTGCAAGACGTCGCGAAATGCCGAGGCCATTTCTGCCATTTGAACAAGCCGCCGCCAAAAAGATCTCCCACGCCAAACGCCTTACACAGCTGAGAGACCATGCGCTTGTCAACAGCGAATCAATCAAGCAAGCAAGCAAGCAAGCAATCAAGCAATTAATCAATCAATCAATCAATCAATTAATCAATCAATTAATCAATCACTCAGAGTCGATAAAAATCTCCTCAAAACAGAAGGCGTATTCCGCCGCCTTCGGCATAGAGGGAAATATACACACACATTGAGAGAGCAGCGCCTTCACATCTACGTGCAAAGAGGTTGGAGGCAGCAATCTCCTCAAAAGAGAAGCCAGATTCTGCCGCCTTCGGCATAGACGGAAATATACATACACATTGAGAGAGCAGCGCTTCACATCTACCTGCAAAGAGGTTGGAGGCAGCCAAAAAACAAAGGAACAAAGGCCAACTTCAGCTCTACAACAGGTCAAAATACATATTTACATACAAGTAAAGCCACAGGGTAGATTTAAAAAAGAAAAAAAAAGCCACAGGCTAAATGCGGCTTTACCGAGCAGGAGAACTGGCATGAGGACGAGCTTTACTGAGGGTTTGTTTCCCCGAGAAGAACTTTTTTCGGGGGGCTTTTTTTTCCATCCGTAGATTGACATGCTAATCTTCTCTGTATCGCTCCAGTTTTAACGGTTTTCCCTAAGGACCATGCCATCCTGCCGCACTACTCACCAAACGTGTACAATGAAGAATGTATCTGCTTTATAAAAACATACATAGTGTTTTTTTTTTGTTTTTCTTTCTAGTTTTTGGTTTTTCACAATGTGCATTATTTTTTGGGAAAAGAGGGCGACGGCCTCGAGATATCATCATCGAGCTGACCGGCCCCGAGTAATGAATTCAGAACTATGTTATTCTGTTCATCTGATCGCATCTGGACTCAAGCTGGGATCTGTACCAATCCGACCTAGGCCCGTCGGTTTTTTTCACAACTTGTAAGCGGTGCGGCGAGGCGCAGAAGCAAGCAAAATTACTTGCTACTCTCCTGTTACGACTGCAGTCAGCAGCTATTTTACGGGATTAATTTAGACAGAAACGCGGCCAAGTGCATTCAAAATACTCGCTAGTCCCTTTTCACGAGTGCGCCGTGAGTGACCACCGTGTGGCTCATGGCCGACAGTGAGGACAGGGTTTCATTTCTCTCTCTCTCTCTCTCTCTCTCTCTCTCTCTCTCTCTCTCTCTCTTTCTCTCTCTCTCTCTCTCTCTCTCTCTCTCT
>BFEA01000260.1:1204276-1235962 GCA_003427395.1 Chara braunii | reverse complement strand
GAGAGAGAGAGAGAGAGAGAGAGAGAGAGAGAGAGAGAGAGAGAGAGAGAGAAAGGGGGATGTGGAGGGATGCACATTGGAGTGGATAACATTCCCACCCGACCCGGACGTCGAGGCACTGGCGAGCAACTGGAGGCATACCTCGTGATTAGCCGCGACACCAGTACTTACAGAGATAGGCGAAGCACTCAGAAGCAGTCATTCGCCCGTGCTGACAACGATCAGCCGCGAACGGCACCGTCTCTCTCTCTCTCTCTCTCTCTCTCTCTCTCTCTCTCTCTCTCTCTCTCTCTCTCGCTCTCGCTCTCTCTCTCTCTCTGCCCTCAACGCGTCGCCTCTCGCACGCTCGCCACTTCATTCTCTCTCTCTCTCTCTCTCGCTCTCTGCCCTCAGCGCGTCGCCTCTCGCACGCTCGCCACTTCATTCTCTCTCTCTCTCTGAAGGAAGGACACGCCACATCATTCGCCAATGACAGCACCGTTCAATTCCCAGTGGCGATGCCCACATATTCAATCGCCTCGCTGCACTACTCTTGAAATGTGCAGAACGAGAGTGAATCTTCCGCAAGAATTTGGAAAGATGCACCGCCATGATTTTTGTCTTTTGTGCATGTCAAGAGTAGTGCAGCGAGGCCCTATGAGTGTGGCGTATTGAATGTATGTGGCCATGTTTTATCGGGAAGTTCATTCTCATTCTTCACATGTCTACAGTGTTGTGGCGATGCACACATGTCTGCAAAATGAGAATGAACTTCCTTGTAGAGCATGACCACATGCACCCGCCATGCCACACAAAAAAACAAAAAATGCAATTCCGCTTCCCGAAAAAAAAAAACGACTCCTAAAATCGAGGCCGCGGCCTCGACGACGGCGGCTTTATAAAATACATAGGACCCCCCACCGGCGGCCGTCGCTTAAAGGCCGGTACACTGCCTCTGACTGCGGGTCCCACTACCCTGGACTTGGCCCTTGCTACTGTACCCGGTAGTTGCCCAARATACCGGTAGGCCGGCCTTGCATGCAAGAAATCACCCTACCGGTCGGCCGTAATTTCCAACGGCGGGGGTAGTGGTGATTTAATATGGCGTCTTTTTAGGGAGATTTACCATTTGCGGCTCTCATGGATCTTGGGACTGTAGTCTGTAAGGTGAGTAACCTTCAAGCTAGCATGCCTCCTCGTATGACTAGAGAGAAGAAAAAAAAAAATGGCAGAACAAGAGCAGATGGTCACATCATACGAAAACGAGCAAGAGAAAAGAAAAAAGTTTAGTATCAATAATGAATCAGAAGAGAAAGTAGTAATAGGTGATATAATTATTAACATGGTGTAAGAGATGAAAGTTTCCCTATCTTTCAAAGAAGCAATGAATTTGGCACCTAAGTTAAGAGAATAACTTAAGCGATTTGTGGGAAAAAAAAAGGTAGAGGTCAACTATCTTGGTTCTAAACTTTTGTCTATTCAAATATCAAAATCACTCGTAGTCTGCAAATTGAGGTTTGCGAATATGGGATTGTGGATATCGGATCATTTACATGAATCAGGTAAAAAGGTCAGGGCTCTAGATCACTCAGAAGTCGAGATGACACTTTTTTCTTAGAGAAACATAGAGGTTTGTGACTTGACCATTGATTGAGGTGCGAAACATAAATTGATTAATATTGTTGAAACTTTTTCTCTAGCTAACTTTATTAATAATCAGGCTATTAGAGTTGAGACTATCTTTGCTGAGTCGCCAGGACTTTTGCTCCCAGAGTTGGACCATGATTGCATCTTGGGAGCTCCACTTTTGCACATGTTGAAAACTCTCAAATTTTTCAGTCATGATGAAGCCTCCTGAATTGCACTGTAGGATCTAGAGTTTGGGCAAAAGCAAACTCTTATGTTTTATCCTGCAAACCATCCTACCCATCAACTATCTACCAATTCAACTAGAATATGTTATAAATATTGAAAGGCAAAAAGAAAAAGGTAGACAAGTAACTAAGGAAGAAATTTCAGTCGATATTAACCATAAAGTTTTTGGTCGGCTCAAGAATGATGATGGAAAAATTAATGTTTTCAAAAATGTTATTGGGATGCAAAGAGTAAAAAGATTGAATTGAGGTTTGCAACAACTAATCAATTTGTGGGAAAATAGTCACCGGATTCAAAAGAAAATATAAGTACAAATGGGTGAAGAAGAATTTGGTAATCGGTTTAATTTAAAAAATTGTAATGAGGCATATTGAAAAATAAATAAAAATTACAAAATTGTTTAAGGAGTCGGTCAACGTTAGTAATAAAGTTATAAGACAAATGTTTAACAATATGCAGATTGGCTAGGACCACTATACATCTTCAAAGTTTATCGAAAGTTCTCTGATACATTTTTCGTTAATGATGGCAAGAGAGAAAGACTCAACGTGGACATGATAAAAATAACAAAGATTTTGATTGTATATCATGTTCCTTACAATAATAGACAAATCGAATATGTCCAAAAAAAGGAAGTAGAGGTAGTAAAATATTTGGATAAAAAATTGCATCTAATATTATTGAATCTGTTGATGAACCTTATGTTAATAAATAGTTTTGCTTTTGAAAATCAATAGCTGGTTTGAGGTAGATACAAAATTTATAAAAATTTTAATTCAGTAACAGTACGTGATGTCAGTAGTCTTCCCAACGCTGATATTTTTTTTGAATTATTTACCGATCAATGCATTTACCGTTTGATTGATCTATATTCGGGTTATGATCAATTTCTCATTGATTTCACAAATCGACCCATGACAATCATGCATACCCCAAGAGAATTGATTTAGATATGTATGGTGCCACAGGGATCTACCAATGGTGTCGTCGTGGTGCAAATGGATATGATTAAGGTTATGCATGACATTTCTCCTTATATAATCAACCTTTATAGTGATGATAATCTTGCTAAAAGACCTCTAGCAAAAAATGAAACTTCAGTTGGTGATGGTGTCATAAAGTTTGTATGGGAACATGCAGAAGGAGTAAAGCTAGTTATGGAAATACTCCAAAAATAAAATATAACTGTTAGTAGTTCAAAGTCTCTTCTTTTTTTAACTGAAGTCACTATCTTAAGCGTCATATGCTTCTTTGAGGGTTGGGGTCTTGATCCAACAGAAATAGATAAGATTCCGAATTAGTCTCTCTCTCTTCACGAGTCACAAATATCGGCAGTTTTTTTAGAGTACGTGGATAATGGAGGATCTTTATTCCTCATTTGCTACCCTTGCGGAGTCTTTGAGGGAGATGGCGCGACAAGGAGCAAACTTAATATGAACAGAAGAGAAAAAAAAAATTGTATCAAAAGACTTAGAGATAAGGGTGTAGTGTTGAGAATATCTTATTACGATGATAAAAAAAAAAAAATCCTTCATCATTGAGGCAGATATTATATCAATCGCACATGAGGGAGTGCGAATACAAAGAGATTAAAATGAGAGAGAGATACCTCTTAGATTTGAAAGCAGAACTATCAATTTTATAGAAAGAGGTTAATCCAATTCGAGAAAGAGTGGTTCATCATCCTCTATTGTGCCAAGTGTTTTAGACACTATATACTTAGAAAAAACATATATTTTTAGAACTGATGTTTCTTTTATAATTGGTGTCATAAACAAACATCAATAAGAAAACCCAACAGTGACCAGATGGATTGCCTTTATCTAGACATTTGATTTTAAAATGAAAAAAAAAACAATTGAGAAGAACAGAGCAAATGACATGAGCATAATTGAATTAGGATCTGAAGTTGATGAGGACACAAAAGACACTATTGAAAAGTTTGTCTATACTGATGAATTTTTGAATAAGGAAGATGATGAAGATTATCAGGCACCTGATTCTGACAAAAAGAGTTTATGGCCCACAGTGATGGACGGTTCGGGTAAGATCCCCGACTCTTAGATTTATAAGATGATCTTTGAGAAGGAAGAAAAGAAAAACGAGAATGAGTGGTAAGCAAAAGACAATGCTTGTGCAGTTGCTGTCTATGAATCAGGACAAAGCTTTGATTTAAAAAATTAAGAAGTTGTTTAAAAATGCGAGGGAAAATTTATTTTCAATTATAAAGAATGTGAATGAGGCTATCAAAATATTGAAAAGACTATAGAGAAAGAGAATATGATCGAATATTACTGCAAAAATCAAAATATAAAATTCAGACTTAACAGAGGTTATTTTTTTTTTATGGTAAGAATGAACTGCCTTCATTAAGAGTTGTATATGAAAGACCAAGACAATTATAAATAATTGTTACTTTACATGAAAAGGTTGCAAAAGGTCATAGAGCGACAAAAACAACCTATGTTATGACATAAAAAACATTTATAAATTTTTCAAATGATGTGTACTATGTCAAAAGAGATCTGCCTAAAGAATGATTTACCATCTATTTTTTACCTTCGTAGTGTAACAAGGAAGTCGAGTCTATCTAAATCTCCTTATCCTGCCTCTGGGCAAAGGAGGATGAGATACATTTTAAGCATAAGGGATATTTTTTATGATTATGTGAAAGTCAAGGCCATAAAAAAAAAAACAATAGATTTAGTGGCTGACTGAATAAAGGATATCTATCTTAGATATTTTTTTATCATACAATTTATTTCAAACATAAAACAAGAGTTCAAAAATGAGTTCGTAAGAAGAACCACGCTTAGATTGAGTGTCATAATTCACTTTGTTACTACATATCACCCTTTATCTAATGCACTCATTGAGAAATGACACACAATCCTAAAGGATTCATTAACAAAATGACGTGAAAGTAACCTCAGTAAGCAGAAAAAAATATTGAGAGCAACATTCTATACTGATAATATCATTGTCAAGAGGATTACTGAATATGTTTCAAACACTTTATGGTATGGTTGATATGCTACCTTACCATTGAAAGCATAGTGATGATTTTGTTCAGTCAAGATAAAAATAAATAAATAATATTCCATCTTAGAGTTTTTGCAAATTCCAATGAAGCAGATACTAAAGGTTGATCAGGTTGTAATAAATATTGCAAAGAGAATAACAATCACCAGACTGTCGCATAAAGAGAGGTGAAAAAAAAAACGATATATAAAACAATAAAAGTTAGTGACTAGGGATGTTGTCCTTCTGTTTGAAAATTCCCTCGAGACACAATTGATTTGGATCCTGAATAACTTCGCCCTTACAAAATTACATGAGAAGAAGAGGATAAAGTCTACAACATTGCTGAGACGGATGAATCACAAATGTAGGAGACTGCGTAAGGATTCAAACTCCAAAAATATGTTTTTAAGGATTTAAACTTGTTTCCTGATGCGGTCAAAAGAAACAGAAATAAATGTCATTTATCTAGCAAAGAAGCAATTTCAGGTAACTGAGAGAAACACAACAAAAACAATAAGACAGCAAGACTGAACTTTCTGTAGATTTTAGTCATTCTTGCATTGTTTATTCAACATGTTTATTTTGACAAATAAATTAAAACAGTACCATTGAATAACTCACTTTCGTTGCTGCATGAGGGTTAATTTTTTTTAATTATGTAAATATTACAACTAATAAAGTTTAAAGTATCAGAGTCACTATTCATCCATGAGAGTCAGATCCCTAAGAGTGAGGAGTAATTGTGTGTTATAGTTACAGTGGGACGAAATGAAATGTCACTTTCTTAAACTTTGACGCTGTCGCAAACCTATAAATATAATGGCAGTCGTGCATTCAAGATGTGACGAGACTTCATTAGTAATAAAAATAAACTAACATGAGCATAAAGAAGTTTAATTTTACTTCATTAAAAGTTGTCACTAGAGGGACTTCACGTCTGTTGACTGATTTATCTATCTTATATTCTCAAATAAGGGCAAGTACCTCTTTGAGATCAATATCTTCATATTTCCATGAGGCTGAAAGACAGTTTTTTTTAGGCATTATCAAATGAGGGAGCGAATCTTTCTAAAAGTAGTAACTTCATGGATTCTTGAAGCTGAAGGGAGGTCTCTTGTAAATACTTTGTTACTTATTGTTTGTGCCCTTTATGAACGAAAGAAAATCTCTTGAGATTCGTTGTTTGTTATCTGGTGCATGTGTTGTATTCTTGTCGAAACCAACTCAAGTGTTGAAAATCGTAGTTCGTTGAGGCTAATGCTCTAGGAGCCATGACCTATGATGTCAAAAAGGGGTCAGTTGGAACCTTACCGTCGAGGTTGCACTCCAGTTGGTTAGCCTTAGCCCGAATCAGAGCTGACCGGGTCCTATGTTTCGAATCTGGGTAAGGTAGCCAATACACTCTGGGTCGAAAACTTGTGGGTGAGTCAGACCCCAACCGCCGTTGTTAAATTTGGGTATGGGTAATTAAACTCACAAAAGGTTTGCCATCCTAGGGTGACCAGAGCAACTATAGCAGATGTATCGTGGTGTTAGGCAACCGAATGGGTACTTGGATAGTGGGTATGGTGGTCCTGACCTGGACGCCGGTTAAAGGGGTTATCAGATAAACGGTCTGAATAGTGATGATATGAAGCGCTCTGTTAATCTAGACCATTAGTGGGCCGAAGCGTACTTTTGGATGACAGATTTATTTATTTATTTACTTATTAATTCATTTGATTGTTTCACTGCGGTAGTTTATTAGATTTAATTACTATTTGATTATTTGTCTATTAGGGCATCTGCTTACTGGGATTTTGGCTGGTTGTCTATGATCCTGTTATTTTGCAAGTTCAAGCATATAGTTACTGAGAATCCTCAAGTTAAAAAAATAAAAAGGGGTATGGTATTCCCTTCAATTATTTGAGAAGTTAAGGAGACGCCTCACTCAGGTCAAAAAAAAAAAAAGGGTTTGGTGTCCCCCTTGTTTGTCTGAGAAGCTGAAGAGCTGCCTCACTCAAACAAAAGCAAGAATAAGGAGTTTAATATCCCCCCAGCTTGCTTGAGAAGTTCAACTGCAGTTTCACTCAAGTCAAAAAAAAAAAAAAGGGTTTTCTTATATCCATACTTATTGACAAAGCAAGAATGTCCCCGACTTTATCATCAAGGTGAAAAACGAGGTAACTTCTCCACCGAAAAAAGTAAACGAAAAACCACATTTCTGACTGACAAGAGGCCAAAGTTAACGAGATTTAATCTTTTTCAAATTGTTTTGGTGGTTGACAGAGTGACATAGATCACAAGGACCTCCATCCCATCATTAAGGTATTCAAACTCTTAAGCCATTGACACTATGAAGTATGTAAATGACGTTCATGATTTCTATTTGGAGCAGAGTGAGAAGAAAGAAAAATGCAAAAGAGATGGCAATTTGTACGGTGAGTTTGAGAATGGGTTGCACATGGGACTAATGACGACAATACTCATACTTGTATTTTGCTTGTTGTATGTGTAATTGGTGCTCCGAGAAAGTAAGCAGGGGGGGAAGTAGTGGGTGCGTTGTAGCACATCCCAAATTTCCTCTCGTACCAGCCAACAAAAGAGAGGCGTGGGTTTGACCTTGTGTGCGAGCCATTACCTCGCATCTCATCTTCTTCCTCCTCGGAACTAAACTCACGCCTTGCGCAACGTGGCAACTCTTCGCGACCCTTACCTCCCCCACTGCCCCTTCCTTTTCCCAGTCCTCGGCGTGCTCCAGACATTGTGAAACGAAAACTTCGCTAAGTAATACTTGGGAAAGATAAGCAAAACTGCAAAAATATAGACTATTAAATTATAATTGAGATATTATGGCGCGCAAAGATTATTACGTTGTGCAGGCGGACATCACAACACAACTAGGAAGGAAAGACAAAATCAATGCAAACGAGAAAAATAATACCTAGCAAATTAGTGCATTGCAGAGGAAGTTGTTTAACGCTAATATAGTACTGCAAGGCATGCGGAAGGAAGTTACTGTGCTGCTTAAAGGAACAACGAGCGCTTGCTATGTTTTGCTGATGGAAACATTATACGTAGATTGTATGAAATCGAACAAGAGGAACTACAACGCACCATACTTTATAATTTTTTTGCAATAGTGGACAAAAGTGATTTAATGCGCTGCAAGAGTGACATTGCTGAACAAGTGAAAGAGTTAGTTAGGGTAGAATCTATTGCTACTATTTTATACTAAATTGCGCCTATTTTGGCCCAGCGAGGACGTTGGGTTGACGTTCGGCATCATGTCTGAGGGCATGGTGTCCCAACCCTCTGTGGTGTACCAAACAACTATGCGCGGTTTGTTTCTGCTTTGATAGTACATAGTTTATTCCTGGACTGGCCCCGACTAGCCTCTCCACTAGCAAAAGGGTGGGGTGCGCCACTGACTCTCTGCTTGGTTCACCCGGGCTCGACACTCCGTTGTACAGTAGAGTACAACCAGCCCGTGTTCGTGGTATCCGCTGCGCTCGACCAACGACACAAAGGCAGTGGAACTAGTATAATATTTTCAACTGCGCGCCGAACTCCCCCTAGTTGAGTTATGGGTTGTTTGCAAAAACCACTATCACTATCAGATAAGAAAGTGAAAAGAAAAAAATAATAAAAAAAAAATGAAAGAGAAAGTCGAAAGTCATTTGTTGGATCTCCTTCTTATTATTTTGAACCACTATTTAAGTAATGATTAATCTAATTGACGTGAAGGCGCGCGATTTCATATTTTCTATAACGAATTTAAGTTTCATTAAATCTTACAATATTTTAAATTTTCCCTTCTTTTTATATGGCCTCATTGGGAGGGAACAAACGGTTCGTTTGCTTTTAAAAATTTAAAGTGGGTAACCTCCCCTCATAATTTCTTCTTACAGAGGGCACGACCTACCAAGCATCAAACTAAATCCTCAAGAGTAGGGTACCCATGATCGAATCGATAGGAAACTTATCACTCCCATGGACGGTCCTAAGTCCCCTCCTTACCATCGACCACATACGCCTACTAGAGATCGTCCGATGAATAACTTTTAAGCGTGGAAGTCATTGGTCGGTATCCCATTATACGACTACTGCTCGACAATCTTGCTGTTTTTTCAAACTAAGCGGATAATGATCACAAAGGGAAACACTCACTTAGAGATGAACGTAAATTTTAACTTGATCTCTCTTATTCCTTAAAAATATTACTATGAGTATCATTCTTTTACTTTATCTATTTACTAAGTATTTTGAAACACCTTTCAAGCTTCACGTTTACAACACTTGGACGACCGTATTTTAAAATTATATAAAGAACAACTTTTACGCCATCTCTGCTATTGGTTAGTTTGCACTTATACAGGCAGATGTTGCCACCCCGTTGTTTCGGAAGTAGGGATAGCAGTGCAGAGGGGTGAGGCGCTAAGGCGTCAATTGTCTGAGTTTAGTTGTTCAACGCCTAGCGGGCGCTGTGTGAGTGAGCGAGGAGGTAGTTGCAAGTGGCGTTAGAACCAAACTATTGAAAGAGTGCGACTATGGCATGTTGCAAAGGCCTGCATGACTATAGACCTAGGAACCTGAAGTACTTTTGGAGTTGGGAACCGCAGAGTGATGAGGGTGCTACAATTGACGCTATTCCGACGTACGTGAAACCTGCAAGAACAACAAGGTTTAAAACTAACGTTTACAGTATAAGTGAATAGAAAATGAGGAGGGATGGAGAGTAGGCGTCCACTACCGAGGTCCGTAACCAGAACGAACGAAGGTGTTAGTGAGACGGAGTAACTGCCGCACCACAGAACATTATCACATAATCACGAAGAGGAGACTTCCACGGGGATCATGAAGAGAGAGCAAAAAGATTTGGAACGGGACTCTGAAGCCGAGTCCGAAGCTAATGACGCGCCCACGCAGTCCTGGCGTGGACTAGATCAGTGGATACGAGAACCCCCGCCAGCACCATCAGTAGAGAATGACTCTGAAGCTAGCTCACGATGACGGATAGATTGCGGTCGTTAGACGGTTACAAACAACGACCTAGTATCATGGTTGGGCAAAAATAATAAAGGTGGATCAGGATACAGGCGTCATGGGTATGTGGGCGAAGTCGATTTCTCTAAACGGTCCCTTGCGAAAGAAGTGCATTCTCCCTGCACTTAACATCGTTTGTCTCGTTGGACAAAAGATGTCACATCGCCTACACTTTCATCTCCTCCTTCACCTACGCTGGTGAGTTGGTACCAAATATTGTACCAAAAGTGGTTATGTGCGGCGGGCAAGGTGGTCACAATCAAGGAAAATAAGCACATGACAGAAGAACATCTGATGTACGAATTGACATTTTGGAGTTTGACCTTTGTGAGAATTTTGCTTGCAAGCTTGCGGTTCATATCATCAAGAACTGGATTGCACACACGTCAACGACTAAGAGGCAGTCGTGGAGGAACATGTATCCTGTGCACAATATCACTCAACGCAATGGACGTTATTGCATGGTTGAGTTCTAACGACAAGTGAAAGACAATTATTATCAAACCGTAGAGATAGTTGGCATGTACGTTTCCGGTTCGCGTCACTAACTTGCTAATACATAGTCTGTCATTGCCATTACTCTTCATCGTATGAATCATCACTTCTGCCTTTTTTATATCACATGGAATAAATTAAGAACCGAGGTCATTACAATGGAAGACGTGTGCGACGCATATGCAAAAAAAAAACTGGACAAGAAAGCATTTTCTGTGAGTGAGCGCATTGATCCTGTTGGGTTGACGTCTACCCCTTCTAAAGTAGTAATGTGAGGAGCTTGGTACTGTGTTATAATACAAAAATGACAAAGGTAGGTTAACCACAAGACATTGATTGGTTGGCGAGCTCGAGTATGTTGGCCAAACATAAAATGGTTTGCTGAGCGTTGGTAAACGAACTGCAATCGATGTCAATTTGTTGCTTTTATCCGGTCAACGCTCGAGTACCATCACCATTCAAGTCTTTGTTTTTTTCGGTTAACGATTTGTTCATGAGACCGAATACTTGTTTGTGAGAGTCCTTCGTATATGTGTCTGCATGTAGTTCTTATAGTGAGAATTAAAAGGTCACGGATTTCGCAGAGAACCATTTCGTCTGTTACTAATCACTGACGATGGTCACACATAATTATCACTGGTTTCATGTATATTTATTTCAGATCGTGCTCATTACAGGAGAGTGAGACAAAATCAAGTTCTTTGGCGTATACAATGTACCTCGACCCTTGTAAAAACACCAGCTCATCCGTAGTCGGCATGGGTGGTATCGACGTTGACACGACTGATAAATTTCGCAGATGCGAAATGGGAAGCGACTTGCACAAATAAAAAATACCCATATGAATTTCGATGCTTTACTATATTTTCTCAACTAATTTATTTCCATCTCAATTCATTTGTATTTTGAATTGTTTTTATCAAATTTGAGTCACAATCTTTCTAGTTTCTATTGGTTTCATTGAAAACTTATCTTTTTTCTTTCTCTCTCCTGCTTTTATCACTTATGTGTTGAGTTCAAAAGTTTGATCGCGAACCTTGTTCTTTCCCACGCATGATGCAAGGAACGCTATTAATTCAACCCGCTCAGAAGAGTTTGTAGACGCATTTTATTTTGTCCCGGTCCGCTTACTTAAGCACTAGTCGACTGACTGTTAAGTAAAAGCATTTAAAAAAAGGAAGTGAGGCTTACTGTCTAAGAGGAAAAAAAATGGTCAGCGGGTGAAAATATTTTTTTTGTTGTAAAATTTGTTTGTTAAAGTGATGGAAAAATGAAAAACTATACTGAAGAAAGTGACATTTCTCTTACCAAATTTTTTCCTCGATGGGATTATTTACTAATAGGTTTGAAGTTATATTAAACAAATCCCAAGCTGCGAACAATGCCAATCATTTTTATCAACTCGTCTTACTTGCACATTTTAGTCAAGAGGGTAAGTGAAGTAGAACAGGCTTGTTGCCTTGACTCTTTTGCACAGGCCGTCTTCTGAAAAGTTCAAACACTGAATTATGATTATAACCAATGCAGTAAGCAAACGTGGATCATCATAAATCTTTAAAATATAAATAAAAAATTACTTTTGTCTTGTCTCTGTATTGTATTCGAACAAGAGATTGGGATCAACAACATTTTACCTTGTAACTACCATTAATACAACATCAATATTTTGTTTTGATCAGCAACACAAGTTTGTCTGAATCTAACAATTGAATTGTAAGTAGAGGGGTACGCTTAGCTGAATAATATGATAAGGCTTATATGTTCCCTTATCGAGGGTTGTATTTATAGTTTGTTATTGCTCGGACCAAGAAACGCTAAGATGAGGTTTGTTTATTTATTTCACTAATAATTTATCTGAGTATCAGTTTTTCCTATCATATTATATCAGGAAGTGATTGGATGCATAGCTGACAAAACGGTGTTCGATGAATTTGTATAGCAAGTGGCGAGCATTGCCACTCCCGACATAAAATATAATGTCACTCCCGACATAAAATATAATGTTCATACATGAATTATCCTTAGAAAAAACATGTGTAGTGCTCGAACGAAGATTATCATAGGAAGGTGCTACATAAAGCGTACGAATGACATCATGCCTAAAGACACCCAACTATATACGAACAATGGTGAACATAAGAACACCGTACGCACTATACAAACCATGTTGTGCACAATAACACCTGCTCTATATCCGAGTGAGAGTTGTCATCAACTAGTTTCTTGTCCTATTAAAATAATTAAGTCATATGCGCCGTGATATATGTACATTAAATAAATGATGATTAACATCAATCGTATCATGGGTTGAATACAAACGGGTATTAATTGAAACACATTATACAATATATGAAGGAGGTTGGTTGTTAACGATACTCGTTAACTAAATAAGCATGGTTTACTATCTGCAACACTCAATGAAAGTTTTTACCTTGTTTTGCAAACAATAGTACCCTGTGTATTATTTGAACTAAGTATGTGAGCGTCACTTCAACGGGGACAGAGCAACATTTTATGATGTACAATAAAAACAACAAAACAATACTCTGTGCGGTATATGCATGAGCTCTATGTAACCCTGATGTCCACAAGGAAACGGTCATCAATAGGCAATATGTTGACAGTCTATGCAGCAAACAACTGGCGATAATGTTAGTAGTTGACTTATCTTATGAGAAATATGCGATTAACCTTAAGCTGAGAAACTTAGTTACAAAACCTTACAGAAAAACCTTAACGATAATGGTGAAGACTTAAATCTTGGGGTAGAGAAAAAATCATGAGATTCTAATAATAAAATGCACAATCGATACAGATAAGTATGAAGGATGAAATATGAAAATTGCTTGATCATAGAGTTACTCAAATTGACCTCGAGAGAGCATGTCCCTCGGAGATGAGAATTGTTCATCAGACACATACAATCAACACAATTTTCATAAATATCTCCCTCTGTTAGTCGATTCAGTTAAAATATTTTTCTCAATACATCAACGTTATTCCTTCATTTCCTGTAAATGAGTCGATCTTGATCGATCTTAACATGATCCCCGCCAAAAATGGTTTTCATTACCAGTATGTAAACGTTATTGGCTTCAGGCAATAAAATTTATAAATCTTCTTGATTATCACTGATTTTGCAGAGGGTATTATCCCTCACCTAAAAATGTATGCAAAAAAAAGAAAAATAACTCATGAACATTTCACTCAGTCTAAGAGAGCACAATTGTTTCAAGAGGATGCAAAGTTGATTCATAATCTTAGCCCTCACACACACACTGATTGCCCTAGCCAATCGGTATCCTTCTACCTTCGTGATGATTCTTACAGAAATAATTTAATTGCCTTAGCCAAGAGGTATATCTCACCAGAAGAGATTAAGTATGAGGCAGTAACCACACACTCAGGGGTTGTTTATCTCCTACAAGAAATTTTATCCATGTCATTTTATCCTCCTCTAAAACCGGAATCTCGTCGCCTTTTAAATCCTTGGTCTTAGATGAACTTGAAACTCACGGGCTTTCGATGACGGTATATCGCTAGGCCATATTTCAAATAGTTCATTAACATGGCTGAAGACGCTCGAGATACACAATCAATAAATAAATTGACGATGAGGTAAGAAAAATGAGTGAGGACTCCTAACGAGTATTGATTATATTTTTTCATCTATTATATTTCCTTAGAATACTACAAATTTTCACCTTCCCCATCCATCTTGTCTCTGCCTTGAGCCAATTTGATTTGCTTTATTTCTATCTACATTGGTTTGATGTCATTGCTCTTTATTTAACATGTCATAATTTTTAAATTTCCACATTCACAACTTAATGTGCTATATGCATTATTTCTAATTCATTGTTTCCATAATTGCATTTTTTGTTCCGAAGCATAATGAACGATTTAGAAGACCGAGGACCAAAGTCGACCGTAATAATAAGGTCTCACTCAGAGTTGAACCCACACAATTGGAAGGGATTTTCATTAACATTATTTATTTATAAAAGATATCTAAATCTTGCATGACAACCTCTTGTCTTTCGGATCGTAAGAAGTGACCCGATTGAAGAAAGTGCAACAACAAAAGTGGTGGATTACCTACCTCAACTAATTAATCATATATATATATATACATATATATATAGACGATATATATACATATATATATATATACATATTAATCTTGAGCGATTGATTGTGGGTTTACCCCCTGCCCCGCCCTGCACATGCTTATATACATACGCATCCACACACACACACAGATACACACAAACATTCGCACGCGCACACACAAACATACAAACACACATACAACGCGTGCGTACGCGATGCTGTCTTTTTTCCCCTAACTAATTGAGTGGTTGGTTGCTTGGGCAGGGTCTACCGAAGCGTAACTAAAGCCTTAAAATCTCAACCTTTCACCATTACCGATGGGGTAAAACTACACCTTCATATTCCCTACAATCATTTAGGTACGACCTATGAAAATAATGCATACAAGAAAAACAAAGCGTCCCGCATGCACACACACACTCACTTACTTGCAACATTGGAGAGTACGACCTATGAAAATAATGCATACAAGAAAAACAAAGCGTCCCGCATGCACAAACACACTCACTTAGTTGCAACATTGGACAGTACAACCTATCCATTCAGCGAACAACTTCAACCCCTTACCAATTTTTTTAATAAAAAAATATATATATTATTTGTAAAACACCTTCACGCATGATTTGGCAAAAAAAAACAAAACCTTAAAAATCTTTGCACCCTCAAATATGCAAGGGGTTGGGGATGGGGGCAAATGTTCGACTGCTCCGGTTGACCCAGACCGAACTCCGACCACCCTGTTTGGAATCATTTCTTTTCATATATCCAAATTGAGATTTTTCATTTAATGCATTTCAACCAAAGTTTTTGTTTCATAGTGCACCATACCATATTGCGTATCTGAGGTTTTAAGGACAACATAAGCATAACATGCTATCCTCCATGATACTTTATTTGATATATCTAAACACAATTATGACCAAATAAAGCTTCATCCAACCCTAACACACTTACATCACAAAATGTTATTTTATATACACTCTCGCAAAATGATAAATTGTCAAAAAAAATGGTTATACATTTCATGTCTTTATTTGAGCTTGAAAACAACATACTTCAAATCTAACAAAATGTCACTTAAAAGCTAGGTTGTTGGATCGGACGTTTGGGAAGCCCCTAACCGTCCGGGATGTCCGACCGGACGTCTGCTCGGACGTCCGACTGGACAAGGATTCTTCGACCTACCGCAAAAAAAAAAAAAAAAAAAAACAAGTTCTCAAAAAAATCTGAAAAACATATATGTTATGTAACATGACAATACAAGCAACTTTTGCCTTGGAGACATGTTCAAATTCACAGTCCATCATGCGTTAAAAATAAAAAACTGAATTTTTTTAAATTTAGTTATTTATTTTTTACGAAAAAAAAAACTTTTTTTCCCGGACGATGGGGGTACCGGACGTATGGGGGAGACGTCCGGGGGAGACGACCAGCCCCCGGACCATTGGTAACCTAGCTTAAAAGAAAAAAACAAGTGAATGTATACATGCATCCGACTTCAAGAGGTGATAGAAAATGCTTTCTACATAAGCATTTTTCCTCCCGACAAAAAAAAAATGATTTTTAATTAGCTATAACATCCTCAATAAAATATAGGTAAATCAAACATAATAGTTTACGACATGAAAAAAGTGGTCCTAAACTGAATGCACATGACAATGACAGTCGTTATGACTATATATGGGTCGGACCTTAAAGGTTGCATATGAAGTCTATGTTAAAAGTAATAATTCGTAGTTTTAGTAAAAAACATAATTATTCTGTACGTTAACATCCCTATTATTCCACTAAAAATATAACCCTTTAAAAAATGCGTTACAAATGAAAAACTTCCAATATCTATTAAAAGTATTGGTTGCAGCTCTTAGTGAATAATAACACAGTCACATTGCAAGTTAACATTGTCGTTCTTCCACTTAAAGGTAACCTTTTAAAACATATGTTATAGAGAAAGGATTTTCACCTCATACCTCTCCCTCTCTTAAGTGGACAATGGTTCAAGGATGCCTATTATGAGTTTTTCTTTGATAATTGAGTTCTAAATATTAATATTCATTTGTGTGTATATATATATATATTGTTTTCAATTCTTGCTATTGTTCATAAATCTGATTAGTTATATACTTCAATCGACCCACTTACAATCTTCCTCTCAAAGGCCACTTCAAAAAAACCCCTAAAAGCCTAAATACGCAATCTTTTGAGGATTTTTCGAAGTCATAATAATAAATAAAAAAACATATTGAAAAATTTAAATAGTCAATATTCAATCATAATAGTAATGAACTGTCCTTTAATATTCTCACTGTTACCGTTACAGAATACTCACTAATAATAATTTCTTGGGGCGACACCAACTATTTATTGCTAGGGGTTCAAGGCCCCCAATTTCAACATGCCAACATACACAATTTGTCGCGCTAAAAGCAATGCACTAAAAAATCTGAAAATAAAAACATTCCCGCTATCCGACTTCAAGTTCTGGTCTTTATATGCAAACTAAAATTAAAAAAGAAATTGATCGTGAAAAAATAGTTATGTTGCTGCACTGGATGATTTCTCTCATCCCGCTATCCAACTCCAAGTTGATGCGGTGGATAATTTTTCTCTCCCCCCCATCATATATACTCTGCAAAAGAAGCATTCAAAATTCAATAAATGTTTGTGTGCGAAACAATATATTGAAAATCGAAACATTCGATACCCTCTGTAACAAATTCTCATTTTTTGAAAAAAATGTGAAAATAACACTATTATGCCCATGACATAAGTGACAGTAATACTTTCACACATGATATATTTTCTTTTTTCCCCGTCCTCTACAGTATCCTGCCATGAGCTTGTATTACCGATCTCACCGAATTTCGAACATCGAAGTTGGGGGGGAAAAACAATATTACTGAATACACTATAACACCTTATTCCCCTTCGGGGCAAAAACGAGTATATACTATGTACCAGGGTAACCGGCATTCAGGACAGGCCGAACGCCCGAACCTGAACGCCCGAACGTATGGGACCCCTAGGGGATGCGTTCAGCCGTTCAGGCCAAACGCAAACCCCCCCCCCCCCCCCCAAAAAAAAAAAAAAAAAAAAAAGTAAGTTATCAAAAAAATCTGAAAAACTATATGTTATGGAGAAAAATAAATTAAACAAGATTTGCCCCAGCATTACATCCGAATTCCTTACCAAATTCGAAATAAAAATAAAATACGAAACATAAATAGTGAAAATAAAAATTAATAAAAATAAAAAAAGATTTAAATTCAGTGAGTGCGTGAGCATGTTTTCGACACCGCCATCTTTGGCAATTTTTCATTTTTTTTGGCATAGCTAAATGCCCTGAAAATTTACAGATGTATACTCCATATAATACAAAACCTACTAAAAAAGTTACAAAAAATAATAAAATTGTTACCACCCTGAACTAAAGTGAAAACAAAAAGTAAAAAGTGAAAAACTACGTGGGCGAGCACGTTTTGACATCGCCATCTTTGGCGATTTTTAATTCTTATTTCGTTTAGCCAAATGACCTGAAAATTTACAGGCAGGCACCTCACGTCATAGAGAACTCACATAAAAAAATTCAGAAAAAAATAATTACTTTTAGGCCCCAAAATATTTTTTGGCGGGGACCGAGTGCCGTCGGGTTCGAACCCCGAACTGGACCCCGAACGCCCGTACGTACGGAGGTCTTCCCGGGGACCTCCGTACGTACGGGCTGGTGAGCCGAACGCCGGTACGTATGGAGGTCTGCCCAGCGCCCTCCGTACGTACGGGCTGGTGACCCTGCTACATACTATAAAGTACGCAAAAATAAAAAAAACAAATTGATAAACGTAAATATTAAAAAAAAAAAAACTTTGGAAAAACATAAGAAATATAACATAACAGTACAAAGTTACTACAAACACCTTTTGTCGAGTTGTTAGCCAAAATGCAGGTTATATTCAACAGCTAAAAAAAAAATCGAAAAAAAAAACACCTTCCACATAGAAAAGATTGTTGAGTACATATTTCCGAAGGAGAGAAGTTAGAAGAATGTATTGTTCTGTCTACTTAACCTTCGAACATGTTCTTTGTGCTATTCAAGCTTGGCATCTGCTCTTCTTTATCCTTTTTTCAAATTTTGCATATATGATGTTGCCAAAGACAAAACCACAAGTCCTTCCAACAATTGACAAACACCACTGCATAAAAGGGTTTTCACCAACTGGTCAACGCCAGTTGGTGCTTTTTCACATAAAAAAAAACATGCACTGACATCAATAAATTTACGAAAAGAATTATTTTTATAAAAAAAATTACTGTCAAGTTGTCGACCACCAATAGAAAAATCAAGTTTATCTGAACATGAAACTTTCTTGCATCACCAGAGTCTTCTTGAACATTGATGCTGATCTATCTCCTACTCTGTTTCAAGGCTTGCGACTTCGAGTTTGCAAGTGGGTTATAACAAATCAAAATGTAAGTTTTAGCAATTTAGGTCTTCAACCTTCACCAGAATGGATGAGGTTTTCTTAGATATCATTTATGCATTTAGTTGTTTGAGAAAAATAGATCTCGATTTTGAACTTTCATCGCTAGGGATCCAATGCTCAAAGACAGAGGCGCCGGCCGTAGTTTGGTAGCATAAGTCTAGACTTGGGTTTAACAATTGTGTTGGTCAACTCCATGAGGTCCACATTCTGTTGGTCGACTCCTTTTCGTGCTCGATTGGCATCATAATGAGTAGAGTGTGACTGACTCGATAACGAGCGATAATAAGGGGGAGGAAGTGTGGGGTAGGGGTGACGGTGATGTGTTAAGAGTTAGGGGAGTGCTTAACACAACTGCATGCTCCTTCACTGAGCTACGTCGACCGACTTGTAACGTCTTTTTCTTTATCACAAACAAGGGTTTGATGCATCTCATATGTTGGGTTCGAATATTGAATGCCCTCCGCAACCCAGTCCATAACCTGTTCCCAGGTTAAGCCTAAAGTGGGTGGTGTTCACACACACAACCACATTATAAACATCATGAAGAGTGAGAAAGTTTCAAGTGTGACACAGTGCGAAGGCCAAAGGAGTAGTTTGATATTACAAGGATTCGAAGGGAGGACGGCGTGGGAACAGTAGTTTGATGAATGCAAGTGTGTGTGCGAATCAAGGATGAGCTCAGGGAATGGGTCGGGAGGATATGGCTGGTAACCACCACCGAGTACAAATTGCATGGTGACGAAGTATTCGTAAGCGACAAATCAGAATATCCCCTTCACCCCCCCACCATTCGATGATGGACGGGGAAGAAGCAAGTTCGAAATCACTTTATGAACAACAACTTTCCAAATGAAACCAATGCGGTAATGATGGAATATCTTTTTTGTTTTTTGTTTTTTGTTTTTAAATCCGATGTGGGGAGTATTTGAGGGAGTGGGAAGAGCATATTCCTGAAGTGGGACCCCTCTATGAAGGTTCCATCTATCAGTGGGGAGCAGCACCTGCCGGAAAAAGGGTCCGGCGTCCCTTTGAATGAGGGAATATCTTATCTGTATAGGAAAAAAAGATTGTACGGAGGTGGAAGCGCAAAAGCAAGATGACCAGTGTGAAGAAAAGTTGCAACTGGAAAAAGAAAGTACGAGAAAAAGTGGAGAAGAGGTGACAACAAGAGGGTATAAAAGATTATCGAGGATGGTCGGAATGGAACTAAAGAAGAGTGAGGATGTTGAGCCAGAAAAGCAGCAGGAGGATGTAGACATCAAAAGCGAGAGGTAAGACTGTGGAGGAAGAGAATGAGAGATTGGGATAGGAAATTGCTCTGTAGGAAGAAGGTGCAGACGAAGACCCCAGTGACGAAGGACTTGCAATTATTGCTTCACGAACGAGCTGTGGGTCTAAAAATAAATAAGAAACGTAAACGAGGATGAATCACAACTCCTACAAAGGGATGGTAGAGAGGGTTGACATCTGGAGTGAAACATCGCAGAAATAATCTAAGTTGGAATGAGAAAGGAAAGAAAGACCCATCATCAGTGATAGACCCCACCAGGAAAATCTCTTTGCTCCTGAAGCCCATTCCAGTTAGGTGCGGACCATGTGCACGTGAAAAATTGGAAATGGAGTGCCAAGGACTCTACAAAGTGTTCACGATGTAAGAATGACAGGATAGGGTACGAGAATTGAGAAGTGGCTATTAAGAGATTGTTACCAAGACAAGTGGTTAAATCATATGACCCAGTGAACATGCCACCCCCAAAGACACTAAAAATGTCCATAAGGTTATAGTGAACCTCCACCGGACCCACCTTCTTCAGATGAAGAGGGAAATGAAGGAGATGATGAAGAATCAGAATGAACACCAAAATAAGCGACACTATGCACAGTGATCCAAAATACTCAGGCAGAACGACTCTGAAATGGAACAAATGATAAGGATGACAAGCGAAAAAGGCAAGCAAAGGCAAGCAGCAATCATCGGCTTGATAGTTTTTGCCATTTTGGAGAGTAACTTTGGGGGGCAAATTTTATGAAATAGTGAAGACATGCGTTGGATAAAGGAAGTCGGATTTAGCAGTGCTCCCCAGCGCTGCGCATATGCGCTGATCTCTCCGAGGCACAAGCAAACATACATAGGTGTGACAGAGAGGGCTCGGAGGGCTTAGACGGAAAGACATGATGAATGCATGAAAAGTTAGAGAAGGAGAATTTGTATAACTGACTGGGCATGGGCTTAAGGTTGCCGGCCTGAACATGTCCCGGCGAGGCACCCAATTGTGAGGCGAAGAGGCACCCAATGTTCCAATTGTTTCTTGCTATCCATTTGATGGCCCCGGTGTTCAGACTCATGTTACGGTGTATTGATCCATTAGGACCTATGGGACGCCGGACCGAATCTCCAGCCGGTGTGGCTCCCTACCAATAGACAAAACCAACCAATCGTAGGCGTACTACAGCGTGCTGCTCATATCACTCCCTCTGGAACCAATTTGCCCTATAAAAAAAAAAATGAAGAAAAAAAGATAGGTTGCCATCATCATCAATAAGTGGTGATCCCCGTCACAACTACAATGACTGCAGACTGAAGTTGGAAATAGTGGAAACATCTTCGATCAGAACCTAGTCTCTGTCCTTGAATTCCACGGAAGAGGACGGCCACATGTAGTGTGTCAACGAGCAAAGGGAAGGGCGGTTTTACAAAATCCAGGATTCTAGAACTACGGACAAGTGCCAAGCAATCATCAAGAGTCAGAATCATGGGTTTACTAACTTGCCTCTTTCCGATGAGTTGAGCGAGGGAGGTTTTTTTTTTTTTTTTTTTTTGACTTTGGTCAACAACGGAGGAGTGAGGGCTGCGGATTGGAGGGCAATTACGCAGTTGTTCGGAGAATGAGAGTGAAAAAGGGTGACAGACTAGACCACTGAGAAAGTGCGAGTTGTTTGAACACAGTGGGCTTAAAACAGTGAAGAATGCTGTTGAATCTTCTCGTCGAAGTTCACGATTGAAGAAAGAGATGGTTGGAATGTTTAAAAGTAAAACACAGCAAGAAGCCCTTGCGAGGAAGGAGATAGGAGAAGTAGTGCAGTACTCCAGCGCTGCCAAATTGTTTTCCAGAAAGCTTGGTCGACCTAAAGCTAGTCAGATTCTCTGATGGAATCAACTGGAAGTTGGAATAAACATGAGGAGAAGAAAAATGATTGCGAAGAAAATTCGACGGACAAGATGAAGAAAGGGAAAATGGTCAGCGTAGTGCAAAAGAAGATTAACGGGTTTCCGTTACAGGTGTCAGTCAAGGAGACGGTTTAGAGATGCACCTGCACGGTTTGCACACATCGTCCAAACGTGGGTAATCTCATTCACAATCACTGTCAGTATGCGGCAATTGGCGTAGCCATGTGTAATTGGCAAATTGCACCACCAGGAACCTTTCGAAAGTAGGCCGCGTCCATTTCCAGCTGTCAACCTGAAAATGCGACGAACGTCCGCAAAGATGCTAACACAGAATATGGGAAGCAGTTGCAAAAGGAACTCTGCTGACCTCTGAGAGATGTAAAGATTGGTTGAGAATTTCGATTGCTAAGATTGAATCCAATCAGGAGGAGATCCGCGGATGTACAGAAGAGTCAAAAAGTCTGGGAGGAGAGATGATAGAAGACGAGAACTACTGATGAAGATGCTAGAGGATCTTGTATGTGAGCCGCTCGATAGAAATCCCGGTGACATTAATGTTGTTTCCATTGTCAATGCTATCAGTCTTGGAAAAACCAATATTACAATGGAAGCACCTATCTGAGTAGATCTGGATTTAGTGATCAAGCGAGTAAACCACATACCAAATTGGCCTGGGTAGCCTTGAAAGTTTCGCAGAAAGTTTTGTTGGAAAGCTCAAGTTATCTTTCTCACGCTTGCTGAGTCATCCTAATGACAGGAAGCTCTTGTATAATTGTTCATTCGATAATCTTATGTGCGCCTATGACGCTGTTTGACGTTTTTCAAGGAAAGAATCGAAACACACTGTGAGAAGTGTCCAGTCTCGTGTTATACGTAGGAACTTCGGTATCTGTCCTCATAAACCCTCATTCTCAGGCTGAGGTTTCTGAAAGGATCTCCAAGTCGGCGGTGTTGTATCAAATTGGTACGGGAGGCTAATATACCTACTGCTTCCTTGTCTGGAATGCTTTATAGAAGGATGAGGGTAGTTTTGACAAAGCACAGGAGTCGAGCTCAGTCGTTCCATAATTTCCCGTACTATTCTCGCCACGATAAAGTTGTAAGTTGCTCTGCTCAGGTCGCTGCCCGATTTGCTATTATGATGGAGGCTGACGCTGATGCTGTCAGGCGAAGGTTTGCTCCTCTACTCTCAAATCTGCTACCCTCCGATCGTCTTCCTATGATCCCACCAGAAGACAGTGTGAGTATGGGCCAGGAAGTGCTTCGTGAAAGAGGAATCACCTGGGGGGTTATCTATCGGACGCCATAGCTGGAGATCGACTTCAGCCCGCTCCAACTGCAGCACAGCTCAAGACTGCTTCTGCCCCAAGGCAAGACCTTGTTCGACAGCACAGCAAGCCACTGTGGTGCCCTTCCTTTCATCCAAGACAAGACCGAGCTGCAGCACAACCAAAGCACCTTGGTGTGCTGATTCTGTTGGGACTGCATACCAGCAATGCACAACAGAGCACAGCAAGGTACTATGGTGTGCTCCTTTCGTGCAACAGGGCTGTACGAGGCACCTTGGTGTGCTGATTCCGCCATGGCCAATGGCGATGTGCTGCATCACAGCAACGCGGCACATCACAGCAACGCGCCTCGGTGTGCCGCTTCTTCCCAAGGCAAGCGAAAGCAGCACGGTGCTTTTCCTGAAAGCAAGACATTGTTCTGCTTCTGCCCTGGACAAGGTGTGACACTTTTTCTCGCAGTGCACCACGATAAGATTGTGTGTCGGTTCCGCACAAGGTGTGGATGTCCTTTGCTTCTGTCCGAGAGACTGCATGCACACAGTAGTGCTCGAAAGGAAGCACGTGCCCAAGGCCAACACGTGGGCCCAGAGGGAGTCAGGCCAACAGGGCACAAAGAATCCTAGATTTTCCAAAGAGGTGCAGGGAAATGACATGCACGTCCGTAACTTAGTGGGGAAAGTAAAGGCCGGGGGGGGAACCCCCAAGAGGGAAATCTGATGGAAGCAGCAGAACTGATTAAAAAAAATAGAAAAAGGACACAGAGAAAAGAGGAAGACAGCCCATTGGCCCCTATGAGGCGGCAAAGAGGAGGGAAGTGGGCAAAACCTTTGTAAGAAGGGCCCAATCTCAACATATAGTGATAACAAGGTCACTCTACTTCTCACCTGTCTAGATTATCTGCAAATGGCTCGACTTCAGTAGGATAAATAGTGGCAAAACACGTTTCCCAGCGTTTTGGCTGAGATCAAGTGAAAAATCCGTTCTGATCAGTTTAATCTCTGATCCGTGATCCACTGGGCCAAATGATATTAAACTAATGTCCCAGGGTCCGGAGGGGTCGCATGCTTGCTTGACCCCTCCAGCGTTGCCTCTGCGCTGCACTGCTCCAAAGAGCAGAGCAACCCATCTCCACCTTCGGGGGATTTAAACAAACAAACAAAAAAAAAGAAATTGCGATGGAGTGAACCCTCACAAGACAAATGCTCCACTGTGGAAGGGACACCTTGGAACCTATGCTTTCCGGGCCAGACGGGCTGGCCCTATCTCCAGTCATGCATCATCCAAAGAGGCAGTTGCTGTTGGTGCAAGCACAGGCATTCATTCATAATCCCAC
Source organism: Chara braunii (assembly GCA_003427395.1). Taxonomy (NCBI): domain Eukaryota; kingdom Viridiplantae; phylum Streptophyta; class Charophyceae; order Charales; family Characeae; genus Chara; species Chara braunii. The sequence goes on along the minus strand of BFEA01000260.1, from coordinate 1,211,179 downwards.
GCACGATATCTTCGCACCACTTACTTTTCAGCCAAGCAGCATTGCCAATTGTGCGAACCAACGATTCCTCTTGTGCTCAGTTGGATTATCATTGCGGCGGCACTGCATCAGGAAGGGCCAAACTAACCTGTCTCACAGCAATCTAAACCCAGCTCATGCTCCCTGTTGCTGAGTGAAATATCCAACACTTTGTGTGTTCGGCTTCACAGTGATAGAAAGACTCGATGTCAAGAATAAAACCGCAGCATCGCATTCTAGTATGCTTGCTCAGTCAATCCCCTGGTCACCCAGGGCAATCAATGTTGACAGGCAGTAGCCCTCTCGTATAGCGCAGTCACAACTTCAACCTGTCAGACAATTTTTGTAATTGTATATGGGACGATGGAGCCGTCTTCCAGCAGGTGATGCTCCCCACCAATAGATGGAGCCGTCCTAAGGTGTTAGAGGTGTCTGCTCGTATCAGCACCTCTAATATCCAGAAGGTAGGTAACAGCTAGCTTTCCCGGGGCGCCCGGCCGGCCGCCCTGGGCACCCCGCCCGGGGTACCCCAGGCATGCAAAAAACCCACCAAGTTGATTTGTTTCTGTTTTTAACTACCAGACCTTGCCACACTTTGGGAGTAGTGCCTAAATCCGCCCTCTTTTTCTATTTTCAAGCATGTTGATTTCTGTGGGTTGTGGGGGGGGAGTGGGTACAGGAGGGGGCGAATTCGAATCCTGTATCAGAGCGCAACGCAGATCGATGGCCAGAATCCCCCCCAAAATTAAAAACCTACAAAATGGGGGTACGCCCCCCCCAAAAAACGCGCCGACCACCAAAGACAACGTTGGCACGTTTGGAATAGGGCTGTGGCAGTGTGGCACGAAAAAAAAAATGAGGCTTTTTCTGCCTCAGAGCGAGAGGGGCCCGGGTGCCTGCTCGGGGGGGTTTACCGGCCGGGCGCCCTGGCCGCCATTCCGAGCATGGTGGGGTACCCCGTGCGACTGGGCAGGAAATCTAGGTTAACAGTACGAAAAAAAAAAGAAAAAAAACCCAGCAACATTGCTATAAAGCTTGGCGTTCTTTACCCCCTTTACCCATGTACAGTACCCATTGACCCGTGTGTTTGAACCCGAGACCTGTTTCCTGAAAGTCGTATGTTCGGCTGTTGTATGTAGTGCGGTCGCATGGGTTTGACCCATAGACCTTAGAATTAGGAGTCGTAGGTTTGGTTAAGTCATAGCTGCTACAGTTCCGAAAGGTCAAGTCTAGGACCTTTCGGAAGTTCCGGAACTGGTAGTTTGTAGGTCGTAGGGATCAGTCCGCGGCTGAGTCAGCGAGGAGCAGTTCTAGTATAGTCAGCAAAGGCCAGTCCCAGTCCTACCTAGCCTAGTCAGCGGTACCCAGTCCCGGTTGCACTTTGTCCAGTCAGCAAGCCCTGGGCCCAGGGTCACAGGCCAGAACAACGACGATCCTAAGTATAAATAAAGAGGCAGCGTCAAGTCATTCATTCATTCATTCTGCCTGTGAGCCGTGTTGAAGTGCTGTTGGAGCGTCTTGTGCTACGGAGGTCTGCAGGTGCCCGAGGGAGAAGAGGGCTAAGAGAAGGAAGACGCGAATAAGTTGCTGGTGGATACAGTTGATCGGGTGGGAATCATTGTCTGGCGGCGCCAAGTTTATTCATCGTCTGTTTGCATGCACTGCAATCAGACTCACTCTCATCCACACTTCGCATGCATGCAAACAGGTGCGCAGCAAACTGGCGACACACGCCCACTCAGAACTCAGGGATATGGTAACCGAGAACACAGTTCAGATACAAGTTCACTTCGATGGGTATGGCGACTCAGCGCCCACACAACTCTCTGTTCACATACACAGGATCACCCTGGATATCCCACACGCGATACTCTGTACACACACACACACACTCACACTGCACGCTATCTACAGCTATGGCGGCTATGGCCGCTACTACCCTATCGCTATGGCTACGCTACTTCTCTCTCGCCCACTTCGTCTTCGGGCTCACTGCAGACTACCTCGCACAAGCCGCTACGACAGCGTTTCCGCATGGCTCACGCAGGAATGAATGAATGACCGGGCGCTGCCTCTTGATTTAAACTTCTGCAGCTCGTTGGTCTGGCCCTTTCCCATGCCCGTGGTGCACACAGTCCCATGCGGTACTTGCTTGACTGGACCAGGACTGACTGGGACTGGAACTGCTGACTCAGCACGGGTAGACTCCACCACTTGCCCACTTGCCTCACTACTTGCCCACTTGCCTCAGCCTAAACATGGGCATCTTCAAAAGACCACTACTGGGACCTTCCTGAAGGTCGTACACTTGGCCTTTCGATACTGTAGCAGCTACGACCTTGACCTTTCTGGACTGTAGGAGCTACGACCTCGACCCTTCGGGAAAACTACACCTACGACTTCTAGATCTGACTGAGACTCCTACTCGACAGGTCTAAAGATCGAACCCCTGCTACCTATGGACCCTACGACAGCCTACCAACTGTTACAAATACACAGGTCGCAGGTTCAACTCTAGGGGTCAACACCGATACTGTACACAGGTAAGGTGGGGACTAGGGATCGAGCCCTGGGATCTGCATCGGCTACTGCGAACTGGTGAATACTGTTTCACTCCCGCCGGCCTAAATTCGAGGTCCTCCGAGAATAACTCAGTCCAAGGCAGGACCTTTCCCTTTCTTATCTCTCTCGTAGGCTCTAACTATGTCGGGAGCGGTCTCTAGAAGTTCTGATCTAGTGAACCAGCGGTCGTCCTCCGGTTCCTGATAAGCAAACCGGACCTTATACTGCTTCTGTGGTCGGCCTCTACCTCCTGTTCTGAACATATCTTCACCCACAATGCCGTCAGTGTCGTATCTGCCGTCCATGTCTGGGGCGATCATGGACCTCCTAGATGGAAACTGTTGACTCGTGACACACGGCAGCAATTTTGATGCATGAAAAACAGGGTAGGTGTGGAGGTGTGCTGGAATTTCTGTGGTGTAGGACGGTCCATCCTCTCCGCCCTTAACTTCTAGAACTGGCCACGGTCCTTTATACGTGGCCAGTAACTTTTGCGAGATGTTCTCCTCAGGCGCAAACTCTTTAGACTTGACCCAGACCAGGTCGCATACCTGAAACTGCGATGGGCGACGGTGCTTATTAGCCTGTTCTATCATTCGGTGCTGGGCCTTCCTGAGGTTCTCAACAACAGTGGCTATTTCTTTCTCGTGCTCTATCGCGAACTCCCTAGTACCGGGTGGTAGCCTGTGAATCTGATCCCGGTTAACTCCCTCGAACGATCTACGTGGTCTAAAGGACTTGTGCAGCTCATTGGGAGTGCGACAGGTGGACAAGTGCACGCTGTTATTGTACGCACTGGCTACCTTGGGTAACATCTTGTCCCAGTAAATCTGATCGGGTCTAATATACATGCGCAGAACTTGCTGCAGGATCTTGTTCATCTGCTCGGTCTGACCGTTAGTCTCTGGATGGCGGCCAGACGACATCAGCAGCTTTAACCCATAGACCTTCATCAGCTCCTGCCAGTTCTGGCTAGTGAAGCGGGTATCTCTATCACTAACAATAGACAATGGGACGCCATGCTCACTAACCCAAAAATCGAAAAACTTCTGAATGACTAACTTTGTACGTGCCACTGCAGGCAAAGGAACAAAAACAACATACTTGCTAAATCTATCGACTATAACCATGACTTGGCTCTTGCCTGACGCCGGTGTCCATAAAGTCAATGGACACTGAATCTCCTGGCTGATCAGGAATAGGCAAGGGTCTGAGAAGACCTAGAGGGGCACGCGTAGTGCTCTTGTTTCTCTGGCAAACTTTACAACTGCGGACATACTCTATGCAGTCATTCTTCATTCCTGGCCATGTATGAGCGTGCATTAGATTGGCTAGAGTCTTTTGCCACCCAAAATGTCCCTCTGTGTCGTGGCATTGCCCTAAGATCAAACTGCGGATCTCCTCACTGTTGGGAACGCACAGACGGTCTACTACATTGGTTTTCTCAAATAACAACCCCTCTGTAGTGCGGTAATCTGGCTCGGTCTCTAGGGCCTCCTTAACTCTCTTGAGGAGGTCACTATAGATAGGGTCCAGCACGTAAGCCTGTCTAACTTTCTCCTGCAGGTCACTCCCTATATTCAGATAGTGAACTCTAGCTCCGAAGTAGTCTGATCTCCTACTCAGAGTATCCGCGACTACATTATACTTGCCTTTCCCAAGCTTGAGCTCGAAGTTATATTGGTCTATCTCAACGGCCCACCTAGTCAACTTAGGTGTCATTTTGGCCTGTGTCTTCAGCCATCTAAGGGTCTCATGGTCTGAATACACCTTAAAGTGCCTCCCAAGCAGGTAATGCTTCGAATGCTCTAAGGCCTGCCTGAGAGCGTAGAGTTCTCTCTCATACGTCGAGGTGGCTTTCTTCTCTGAGGGCATCCTTGCTGACACGAACTCTACGGGTCTGTAGCCATTGCTGTCGTCCTGCTGTAACACGACACCTATTCCATACTGACTTGCATCCGTGGTAACGACAAATGGCAAAGACGGATCTGCTACTTTGAGGATAGGGTACTCTATCAACGCGCGCTTTAACTTCTTTAGCGCAGATGTATAGTCCTTATCCCACTGCCAGATTGCCTCTTTCTTGAGCGACCTGCGAAGGGGAGCGGCGATAGTCGAGAAGTTCCTTACGAACTTCCTGTAATAGTTAGCTAGGCCTAGGAACGACCGCAACTCTGTCAAGGTGCGGGGCGTGCGGGGCGTCGGCCAATCCCTAATTGCCGCTATTTTACTGTCCTCAGGCTTAATGCCATCTCCGTCTAACAAGTGGCCCAAGTACAGGACTTGTGTCTTGGCCCACTCACACTTCTTTGCATTGATCTTGAAGTTAGCTTTTCTCAGCTTCTCCAAGACCTGCCTCAAATGACCCTGGTGCTCCTGGAGGGTCCTACTGAATACTAGGATGTCGTCTAAGTAAACTATGACGAATGTACCCAACCAAGGCCTAAACAAATCATTCATACATCGTTGAAATGCAGCTGGCGCATTGGTCAGTCCCAAAGGCATAACTATGAACTCATAATGCCCATATCTAGTCCGGAACGCAGTCTTGTACTGGTCATCAAGATGGACCTCTATCTGATGATACCCGGACTTCAAGTCTATCTTTGAGAAATACCTGGAACCCTGCACCCGATCTAAGAGATCGTCTATCCTGGGCAATGGTTAAGCATTCTTAACCGTAATAGCGTTCAAACCCCTATAGTCTATACACATAAGCCAACTGGGGACAAACAAAACTGGTGCTCCAAAAGGAGACGAACTGGGCCTAATCCAACCTTTCTCCAGGAGCTCGTCCAACTGCTTGCGCAACTCCTCTAACTCTCTAGGGGACATCCTATAGACTGCTCTCTTAGGAGTTCTACTGCCAGGCTCTATCTCTATCCTGTGCTGGATCGGTCAAGGCACTACTCCTGTCCACGACTCTATTATACCTTTAAACTCTTCCAGCAGCTTGGTAATGGCTGGATCCATGGAACTATCCTCTTCCTTAGGCTCAGTGACAGGTCTAACATACACTACAAAGACTGGTCTTCCAACTGCTCCTTTCTTACTAGTGCGCAAATGCGGGAGCACTGAGACAGCAATGTGCCAGCGAGTTGTCTACTCCTGACACGTGAAACAATCGGGCTATCTTAACCTTGCTTGACGGACTAGGGAGCCTACACTCATGCTCTCTCAAGTGGAGTGTGGCCCCTTCTGCCTCTCCGCAGTCCATACCTAGGACTATATCAAAAGGAAGGTCATCATGCACGAGGAGAGTCAGGAATGGAGAACTTTCTCCACCTTCCCATCTTTCTCTAGGCGAAAATACGCCTGGACTCCCTCTACGTAGTCCTCAACACACATCGTGCGGTTGTCTGCGAGAACACTAACTATGGGGTCTTCCAATTTCTGGACTTTCAATCCTAGCCTCAGTTTCTTCAGCGCCCTTCGGCTAATATAACTACGAGTAGCCCCTGAATCTACAAGGGCCCCAACTCTACTCCTGAAAACTTCTACATCAACTAACACTAGCTGCCCTCTACTGTCTTTCTTCATCTTGGCCCAGGCAAGCATCCTCTCCTTCAATTCCTTTGCCACGCCTGCGAGGGACGTGCCTAGAGAGACACTAACACAAGCAGTCTCTGGACAGCTAACTAGGCACGGGCCTGCAACCTCTGCCGAAGGCTCATGTGGTGTGGGAGTTCCCTGTACAAGCGCGCTCGCTTCCCCACATGGCCTAATAGTAGGGGCAGTTGCAACCCCTACCGGCGACTGCCTTTTGACTCCTGGGCAGCCCACCGGGCCTGTCTATACTTAGGACAATATTTTATGATATGGGCGGGGTCACCACAGTAAATGCACTGCCCCTGCTCCATTCGCTGTTGCCACACTTTCTGGTCCAGACCCAGATCTTCTCAGGGCCGACCTTGTGGCCAGCCTGGGTGCCAACCTCCTGACCATTGAGGTGACCTACCACCTCACCGCTGTGGGGACCGATTCGGACCTTGACAGTTTGGCGAGGGACCTTAACCCCTACGTCCCACTTGACGGTTCCCTTGACCGCCAACCCCCTGTGCGCTCGATCCTCAGCCTCCCATGGCCTGGCCGCTTTGGCCCTGGCCTCCTCCTCTACTTTGCGGCCTCCCTCCAGCCGCGACAACTGCATAGGACCTCCCCTGACCTATGCTACTGTCCTCCTGCTCAAGTCCCCACTCAATCTGACTGTAGGGGACCTCGTCTGTACCACCTTCGTCTAAGTTAAGGATCAGATGATCCTTGGCCCTAACTTGGTCAGAGATGATACGGCCTTTCCACTACTGCTCAAGTCCCCACTCAATC
>BFEA01000260.1:1140525-1154965 GCA_003427395.1 Chara braunii | reverse complement strand
TCTGCGTTCGGCCGGAACGGCCGAACGCCTTCCGAAGGGGTCCTGTACATTCGGGCGTTCGGCCCGTCCCGAACGTTGGCAACCCTATATATATGTATATATATATATACAAGGTTACCTGACCGAACGTTCGGGGGGCCCCGGGATGCCCCCAAACGTTCGGGCGTTCGAGGTCCCATTCGGGGGCTGAACACCTCCAGGTTTGGCCCCCGCCAATTTGTTTTTCGGGGCCTAAAAATAAAATTTATTTTCTGAAGTTTTTTTGTGAGTTCTCTATGATGTAACCTACATGCCTATAAATTTTGAAGCCATTCTCCTAAGCCAAAAAAACATTAAAAATCGTCAAAGATGGGGGTGTCAAAACGTGCTCGCCCACTCACTATTTTGTTTTTTTTTTCACTTTTAACTTTTTGTTTTCACTTTATTTCGGGGTCTGAAAAAATTTATTATTTTTTGAAAACTTTTTAACGAGTTATTGATTATATAAACCACATCTCTGTAAATTTTCAGGGCATTTGTCATGCCAAAACATAATTAAAAATCGGCAAAGATGGTGGTGTCGAAAAGGTGTTGGCACACTCACTCATTTTAATTCTCTTTTTTATTATTTTTTATTTTTATCATAGTGTTTATTTTCTGTATTTCATTTTTAATTCAAATTTGGTAGAGACTTTGGATGTAGTGCCCAGAGGTCTGGTCCCACCTAACGTTGTTGAGTTGAGAAAACTCAACGGTGTGACGCCATTTCGACATTAATAAATTCAAAACAAGAAATAAAAAAACTGAAAAAGACGCTACAAACAACTTTTCTCCTTATTTTCTATAATGTAACTCGGAGAAATGAAACATGTCTGGAACAGTTGGAATGAAAGTCTCCGTGAAAAAGGGATACTCCCCATGGTGAGGGGACAGGAGGTCACCATTTGTAAAATGGACAGGGACGACGCGGATGACCAAATGCATTCATTGCCCAAAAAAGGAAACGAGTTTCATGCCAGACAGCCAAACACAGCTGCTAGAGTTCCTCCGTTTCAGGATGCAACGAGGACTAAAAAAAAAAAAAAAGGGAAAGGCATTCAAGTTGAGAAATGTACCCTACCCTCGGTAGGATAGTTTTCTCAACGGAAAATGGCTTCCCACCCAAACCAAAAAGGCCAACGCATACTACAAAACGGATTTCACGTCAAAACAAAATTCCAGAAAATGACTAAATCTAATAGGTGATTCTCGTGTATTTTGGTACCGTTAAATTCGCAATACATCAACGACAGAGCTCCGTCCCACAATGCCCCACGTGATAGAAAGCTAAGCGTTGAGAAAAGTCAACGCTGTAGGTGGGACCAGACCCCAGGAAAATGTTGTTTAATTTATTGTTCTGCATAAAATTGTTTTTTTTTCAGAATTTTTCGAAAACTTTTTTTTTTTTTTTTTTTTTTTTTTTTKTCCGCGTTCGGCCTGAACGGCCGAACGCCTTCCGAAGGAGTCCCGTACGTTCGGGCGTTCGGACCGTCCTGATATATAAAAGGGTTGTCAATGTTCAGGATGGGCAAAACGCCCGAACGTACGGGACCGCCTCGGAAGGCGTTCGATCGTTCAGGCCGAACGCGAAAAAAAAAAAAAAAAAGTTTTCAGAAAATTCCAAAAAAACAATATGTTATGGAGAAAAATAAACTAAACAACATTTGCCAAGGCACTACATCCAAATTAAATTTGAATTAAAAATCAAATACATAAAATAAACACTATGATAAAAATTGGGTAGCACGGCGTACGTGTACGCGAGTTGCGCGTACACGCGTACACGTATTCCTGTACTCGACACGTACACGTGTACACAAACTCCCGTACGTGGGATTACGTAAAAAAAATAAAATAAAATAAAATTAGAAACATCTGGAAAAAAAAGTATGTTATGCATAATTATATTTCAAACAACTTTTGTCTAAGACTGATTCCCAAATTCTATACCAAACTCGAGTTAAAAATCAAAGACATAAAAAATAAATAAATAGAAACAAAAAATAAAACAATTAAAAAAAAAACAGAAAAAATAAAAACAAACTTCTGTAACGTATTATATGTTATGCAGAAACATGATACAAACAACTTTTGTCTGGGAGTCATCCCCGAATTCCCAATCAACCTTGAGTAAGAAATTAAAAACTGAAAAAAGAAGGTAATATTATCATAATAATTAAAAAACTATTAAAAAAATATATATTTTTAATATTATTATTTTAAACTTTTCTTCAAGGTTTTCAAATTTTAAATCAAGCTTAGTTGGGAATTTAGGTATGAATCCCAAACAAAAGTTGTTCTTATCATTATTCTGCACAACATACTTGTTTTTCAGATTTTTTAATTTTTTTTAATTTTTTTTTTTACGTACGCATACGAGCGATTTCGGGTTCGTACACGTACGCTGGAGTACATACGCGTACGAGGTGCTACCCATGATAAAAATAAAAAAAAATAAAAAGAGAATTAAAATGAGTGAGTGTGCCAACACCTTTCCGACACTGCCATCTTTGTCGATTTTTAATTATTTTTTAATGTTGACAAATGCCCTGAACATTTACAGATATGTAGTTTACATAATCAATAACTCATTAATGTTTTTTGAAAAAATAATAAATTTTTTTAGGCCCCGAAATAAAGTGAAAACAAAAAGTTAAAAGTGAAAAAAAATAAAAAATAGTGAGTGGGCGAGCACGTTTTGATACCCCCATCTTTGACGATTTTTAATGTTTTTTTGACTTATCAGAATGACTTTTAAATTTATAGGCGTGTAGGTTACATCATAGAGAACTCACAAAAAATAAATCAGAAAAAACAACTCATTTTTAGGCCCCGAAAAGTTTTTTGGCGGGGGCCGAACCTGGAGGTGTTCGGCCCCCGAACGTTCGGTCAGGTAAAATATATATATATATATATATTTATTTATTTATTTATTTATTTATTTATTTATATTATTTTTATTTTTGATTTTTAACTCATGATTGACTACGAATTTGAACATGACTCCAAGGCAAACATTGTTTGTATTGTTGTTTTACATAACATCTTTCATTTCCAGTTTTTTATGAGAACCTTCGTTTTTTCTAATATTTTTTATGTTCTCGTTCGGAGGTTTTTTGGCGCTCGTTCTCGTTCGGGCGAACATGTTCGCCGAACGCGAACGCTGTGCTACATAGCCCTTAGCAATATTCCGCAATACCTCATAAAAATAATTCTCGTTATGTTTGCCGCCCACTTTCCTCATTCATAGTGATTGCCTCAAGTTGATCTCATGCAATCACTAGGAAGACGAGCATACCGATGAGAGATGAGATACTCAGTGGTCTGCTTACCGAACCACCAGTGGTGGCCGTATCTAGCGCAAAGACCGAAGAGTCCGTGCTTAGAGTCGATGAAGTTGTGATAGTGTACCTGGATGGGAGAGAGGGAGTTGCTCCAAAAAAGTTTTTCGTCGTAGGAAGTGGCGTCGTTGATACGGTACTCAACGATCACGTGACTCTGCAGGGGGTGATAGATAACGACTGCGAAGGGATCATTATTCATGAGGAGCTTGCGAAAACGCCTTGAACTTGATTTTGACCGATCCTACAAGTTCGAGATAGAGACGACAGATAAAAACAAGAGGTGGTAGGTGTGTGGCACGAAGCGATCATTGACATATATGGCGTCAAGGTCACGATGCCTCTGTTTGCAGTCAGGGATTGCAGTGGGGAGATCCTGCTAGGACGTACCTGGCTTAGTTGCGTACATATTGTCATTGTCGAGCTCGAAGACGGTAGTCAAATATTTTTTATCAAGCGTCCAGACAGAGCGGGTGTTATGTTACAAACGGTACAACCACAGAATCCAAGGAACAGGGCAACACTCACCATCACACAGAGACAAGAGGTCGTGCGCACGGTTGTTGAGCGGTGAGTACGATTCAGAGAGAAAAGATTCGGGTCAAGGTTCACTGAGGAAGAGAGTCGGATCGTGGAGATGGAAGATCTGGGAGACCGATTTGTAGTTGACGGAGTATCCTATTCTAAGGATAAAGATGAGGAGATTGGAGGAGTCATTTCTGTTTTTTTTTATAAGGGCAAGCCCCCGTATAAGGGTCGTCCTAAACGACAAAAGCGTGTAGCAGAAAATGTCAAACCGACAGCTGTGGGGCGCGAGCGACCAATACATGAAGGAATATCTGAAGAAATCCCAAAGGAGATAAATGCAGAACGAAAAGATTAGATGGATACAAGATCTCATTAAAGTTAATGCAGTCACAGTCGGAAAAGTTTGATCGGTTTCCCACGCTAACTTGTTAACGGAGGGAGCTGCGAATATATCTAAATATTCAGTATGTGACTAGGTTACTTAAAAAAATTCTCAAAAAAACTATGTTATGCAAAAAACTAAACTGAACAACTTTTGTCTTGGGATGATATCGAAATTCGATGTCAAATTTAAAATAAAAAAAAAGATTAAGGACCACCTTTTTTTTTTTTTCTTTTTTTTTGCTTTTAATTGCTAAAAATGAAGTTGTCTGGGCTCCGACGTCCGAGTCCCCCTTGACTGTCTGCCAAGGACGTCCTACCATCGGACAACTGGTAACATAGGTATATGATCTATTCTCTGCATACGACGAGATTTCTCTCGATCCTCGAGATGAACATTTGTCTGCTATGCACACACCACTCGGATTGGTGCAGATGATGGTAATGCCCATGAGTTTGACTAATAGTGTGGTTGTATTCCAGAGAGCGATGACCACAGTATTGAAAGACTTCCTACCAGACAAGGTTGAAGTTTTTCTAAACGACTTCTCAATCAAAGGTCGTGTAGATAAGAACGAGGCGAAAATTATACTTGTAGTTATCTCACGAACATATACGCAGTGCTAGAGCAATTGGACGATGTTAACCTTACAGTCAACGACACAAATAGCAGATGAACTGTGTCTTCGATCACGATTTTGGGTTTTATTTGTGATCAAAAGAGCCGGCGAGCTAATCCAACCAAACTGGAGAAGCTTCTGAACTGACCATCACCTTTGAACAGTCCAACTGAGGTACGCCAGTTCCTATGTATTGTAGGCTACTGGCGGATCTTTATTTCCCGCTACAGCGAAAAGGTCGAACCTCTAAGCTTGCTTCTAAGGAAGAGTATGCAGTTCGAGCGGGGGACCTCCCACCTTCGAAAATCTTTTTTTTTTTAATTATAGCAGTACCCTCGATAAACAGGGTGCATAGGAAACTCATGGTGCATCTTTTTGCACTATGTACTACACGATTTGAGTATTATCCTAGTGAAACCATGACAACTCCAAATCATGGTACCGAAGTCAAACTTTGATGTCAGCCACGACGGATGTCGCCTCCGTGCGCCCGTACTCGCCGGCGTCAAACATAAAAAAAAAAGATTATTTAGTCATAATTTAATCGAAAACAAAAGTTAACGAGTAACGGTGTCGGCTTTGCAAGATCAACAAGAAAGGTCGTGCGCATCCATGTACTCTCTACTTTTCCTTTGAACACACAGTTGGTCACAAAAAAAGGTCGTGCCTCGCACGACGCATCAAACTTTCAGACCCAATTTTTGAATGAAAACTTGTTTCCGTTGTCGTGCGCATCGATCTCGCATGGGGACCCTCTTAGCCACGTCACCCAGAATTTGGCAGGACTTGTCGCGGAGAGTGTTTGCCGCTCCGACCGAGTGCGCCAGCCGTACCTCTCGCGAGCCCCTACAACAAGACAGGGTCACGCGAGGCACCGCTTACCTCCACCTGCGGGAGCTGTCACCATCTCTTAGGTGGGCGTATCCCCGCCGAGCTACTGAATCACATGCGAAGGTTTTTCGTATGCAATCACAGAGGTGGCCCAATTGAGGGCGTTTCTCGTTCGCTGTAGCATAGGGGGTACGCGTGGTCAACGTCCAAAATCGAACCCGCATGCGAATCGACGCACTGGGGGGCTGACGTCCCAAACGCGACTCGACGTCTGTCGACTATGAACCATCACACACACCACACGTTACACCACAACACTCACACACATGGAAGGACACAAACACATAATACAACAACATAAAAACACAACAACACTCCTAGTCCCATCAGTATTCGACCCATAACCTTCTGAGTCAGAATTCGGTTAGGCGTCACGTGTAAGACTTTAACATAAAATTCCGCGGACACATGGTCAACTCATATCGGCTCGCAATGAAAGCGGTCGCAATGATGGCGTACCATATAGTACCCATACTTATGCGATCCTCGTTAATCTAGAGGGTCGTGTTCGATACTCAAGTGTCGGCTGACACACACCTTGAGGGGTTAATCTCTCGACGCTAGACAACCGCCATGCGCGGTTGAAGACCACACCCTCTTTTGCACCCTGTGTAGAGAGGTTGAGTAGACAACTCCAAGCTGTCGTGGCGGCCAGAGATCAAGGGGTTTGACTTTGACGGCTGTCACGGACTACAACGTCCAACCATACTAATTCTAAAAAGCAAAAAGAATGAAAGGGGAATCTCCCCTTTTCCCTCAAAGTATAATCTGTTTAACCCTTGCACACGGTCACAATAGGCCGCGCGAACACCCAATGCATATCTTTGTACATATATATAGAAGGTTATAAATATGTGACGATCACTTCTCACAATCACAGTGAGATTTCTCTCAGCCATATATACTTAAGTGATCGAAGGCAGTCAAATCCAAAGTCCGAATCACCAAACATACTTGCAATCACATCAAAGATTCAACCAAAAGTCCATGCACTATACGGGGTCAACTTCAACCATTCTTTGCGCTCACACCCCTTGCTTTAGCAATACAAACTTCACTCTTCGTGCAACTCTCAAAATAAATACTCAACATCTTTATTAAATGGTCATTCAATTAAAGTCCGGGTAAAAACACAACAAAACAAATCAAACCACATGGGTAAAGCCTTTAGGTTGAGTGGCAAGAGTGGATTAGAATTGAGTCGGAAACTGACCTGTTATCTTAGGATAACTGAAAAGTGATCCTTGTAGGATCAGCTTGAAGCTAGTCAAACCTTGAATCAATTTGAATAAAGGTGACCTGCAATGCAGCACAGGTCAGTACCCAAACCACGCTTGAGTGATCAATAAATAATCCTACCTTCCTAACTAACTTCTGATGTTTATCTAAAAATGTAAAAACATTCGACAGCATATCCCCTAAACAGGATGGATTGCCAGATTTCTCCTAGTTGAAAATAATTTAACTCTCCAAATTCTACAAAATTTCGGCAGCGCTTCCCGTACGAAAAGTGTCATTTCATAATTTCTATGAGTCCAAAAATAATTAACTCTTTAAGATTTGTAACAATTTAGGCAGCGCTTCTCGTAGGAACAGGAGACTGCCAAAATTTATACAAAGCTGAAAACAGAAAGACAAAGCAAAACTATACTTGGGACTAATTTCTGACACTTGCTTGATAGATAAGATTGAAGATAGTTTACACGATCCGCTTTCAGAAGATGATATCGTGAGTTATCGTCAACTCTAACTTCAAGTAAGGTCAGTCCGATCTCTATCCCAAGCTTCCCTCCCATCACCCATATCATCTACCTATGGCTCCAGCACTTGGCGATAATCTAAGCAGCTAACCTATCGAAAAGACGTCCCAGAGTGAGGATCCACAAGCATGCATAAACAAACATCTCTCACAATCCCACATTGATTTAGGCCAAGTAGTTCGTTAGATCACTCAGTTCTTCTCCCTTTGTATGTCCCCCTTGCTTATGGCATACGATCAGACAATGCCCTAACTTAAGGGTATATCCAACTTGCCTAAGTAAACAAGTAAAAGTACGCATAACCGGACTGCCCTAACTTAAGGGTATGTCCAACACCATATCGACTCTAGTCATAAAACATATGACCAGAACGCCCTAACTTAAGGGTACGTCTGGCTTCTGCTTAACTGACGACATGAAGCATAAAACTTAGGGGTATGCCTAGTCAGCTCTAAACAAGTTACGTAGGGCATAGGATCAAGCTGCCCCAACTTAAGGGTGTGCCTAACCTACCTAAAACAAGTACGAACGACAAATGGTCAGACCGCCCTAACTTAAGGGTACGTCCAACCTACATAACATCAACAACAAGAGCATATCACTAGGCCGCCCTAACTTAAGGGTACGCCTAGCTAGCTTAAACAGTTTTTAGGTACATAAGACAATATGACCAGACCACCCTAACTTAAGGGTATGCCTGATCTGCTTGAACAAGGTACAAACGACGTACGAGTAAGCCGCCCTAACTTAAGGGTACGCTTAGCCTCCGTAACGACAGTATAAGAGAACAACCATTAATATACTTGCAACAACTTTACATGTTTCTCTCTTATTAGGCAGATGATCAGACCTACCAAACTTAGGGAGACATCCAATCCTGCCTTGTGTTTAAAAGGGAAAGTAAAAGAAGATTTATACTAACTCTCTGGTCGTTCATATTATCATGAGCATAAGACTGAACCGTCCTAATGTAACAGTACGCTCAGCCTGACCGAGTTACCTTCATTATATTTTTCACTTTCTTTTCTTTTCTTTTTGTTCTACTTGACTTACTGACTGACTTTCCCAACTTAAGGTGCCCGGTCTGTCAGTTGATATAGATTCGTATAATATTTATCAAAATTATATACTCTGGTTGGCCTTTTAATTCATAGCTTATGGCCAAGCCGCCCCAACTTAAGGGTACGCTCAGCCTCATACATGCGTCCCCCTCAGAAGAAAACACATACAGAACTGGGTCTACGCAACTTAGAATATTCTCAGCTCTGTTTCCAGCAAACCAAAAAGAAACATCAGGATTCTGAGTCCTCCCAACTTAAGGTACCCATCCTCCTGTTCAGAAACCCCAAAAGGAAAACAAGTGGCTGGACCGTCCAACTTAGGATAGGCCCAGCCCAAAAATATCATACATTCGGTCCAACAAACATAAATAAAACACAGCACTGAACCCACTCAACTTAGAGGGATCCAGTCTTGGGTTGACCCGGTCAAGCACACGCAAAACACTTTCATCCCGCCTTCCCACCAATTCCTTTTGTCTGAATTCACTCAGAGATTATCTGAACTTTCATTTGTATTTGTTTATTAAGCCTTCCACAAAGCATGTCCTGACATACATAGAGGACAAAAGAAGAGGTTTCAGACGCTCGAGATACAAGAGAGGGACAAACCCAACTCGCGTGAGAGGGCCTTTGAGATCTTCGATCGCCTGAGGGCCCCGCAATGATGGCCAACGTAACAGCTTGGTCAACCCGGAATCAAATTGCTACAGTCAAGCCTCTGACAATTCCCCAATTTGCAACAGTAACCTTTTCTACACCCCTCCACAAGGCTTCAATACTCCTCGGATAAGCTGCAGCCATGCGGCTCCAAACCGCCATACTCACACAGCATGAGCCTTGTGTGATCTCATGTCCACGTTATAAAGGTACACAGCAAATCGCACAGCGAGACGCAGTTAAATTGCGGCCGACACATCATTGCGGCCAACGTATGACAGCTTGCACAGTCGTACTAGTTAGTAGCACAGCAGCGCACAACAACCCAGCAACAATTAGGCAGTATGTGCAACGAGACCCATTATGCACAGTGGTCATCCGCCATAACAAAGCTCAATCAATGCTTCAGTGAAACACAGCGGCCGACAGTAGTGCTTAGCAACTGTGTATAATAGCCAGGTTCGGCAGCACTCGGCAAAATACAGCAACGGCGTCCGCTCAAACTTTAGTGTCGGCCAAACAGTAGTTGCTACCTTGCTCAGCGCACAGGCTCCGACCACGATCATCATTAGCAGCTGTCGAGGCAAACACACAAGCCTCCCATGCAGGCCGCTGCCAAACCAGGTACGAGCGGTGTCCTCCCCCTTCTTACGAAATTGTTGGTTGCCTATGGGTTGGTCTCCCTCACTCTGCCTGTCCGTCCGAACGTCCTCTCCAAACAGCAGCGGAGGCACATCAGTGCACAGTGAGCTAGACACAACGAAATAATGTTGTTAAAAAAGTTGTAGCAGCAAGACCCTCGGGGACCGTGCCAACTGAGGTGGCTAGCAGAGTGGAGGCGGCAATCGGTGGCTGACATCAACGAGATTGTGATGACAGGTCGCTTTACCACAGTCTACAAAATCGGTTCGTACCTTACACTGGATCACAGACGGATACTCAGCCACTCTCGCATCGATGTTGTCGTGTACTCTTGCCCCAAAGCTCTGCTGTGTTTTTCCTGTCTACGACAACCCATGTAAGTTTTCCTACCTCGTTGCTCACCCGTTCAATAGGACGAGCTTAAAACCGAACGAATGCCCACTAGAACGAGGGCAGGTGCATCCCGTTTTTTAATCGGTTTTCTCGTTTCCTGTTTCTCTGCCACCGACAATGCAACTTCTGACTCGTTTCATATCTAACTTTGGCAGCGTTCGGAGGAGGAAGCCACCACACGAGCTACATGGCGAGAATGAATGCATGCAGCACCAAGCAGAGTCGTGCTCTCTCGGATGGGGGAGAATACGCTATTCGGCACCACGACGACCCCGCATGAACCTAACTGTTACAATGTCAGCGACCACGAGGAGTGGCAATAATCTTACCCGATAACTTTAGAGAATAAACCTTCCACTACAGGCTGACTCGATACACGACCGACTTTCCTGTAGTGGCCTCGCACCTTCTACAACCTGTTAGTGCTTACTACGCCGGAAATTGGTTTGCATGAACGGCCAGCTGCAACAATCTGATGACCGAAGTTCGTAACAACTGTTACCCGGTATGCAGCAGTAGTCCGTGAGGAAATGACTCTTTGCTTGACCACAGTACTTCGTCTGGTCGCAACTGTTTCCCTCCTTTCTTTCACTCTCACTCTCACTCTCCCCTCTTTCTTCGTCTCTACTATCTCCTTGTTGTTTTCATTTATAATTTTCCTTCTGATTCGTTGCTCTACACCTATTATGCCCCTGACCATAATCACAGCCCGGTTCACTCCTCCCCAAATCCATGAGCATAAGATATGTCGTCGTGGCTCTAGAAGGCTGCACTTCGAATGGGGCACACTCTCCGTGCTCTATTCAAATACGAGCATTAATTTAGTAGTTGCAATCAAGCTCGTTCTCATTCACACTTTTCATGCATGTAAACAGCACCGTAACAAACTGGCGACATGCGCCCACTCAAAACTCAGAGATATGACTTCCTGATACGAGTTCACTTTCATGTAAACAGTAGCGCAGCAAACTAGCGACATGCGCCCACTCAAAACTCATAGATATGACTTCCTGATATGAGTTCACTTCCAACTGGCTATGACTCAGCGCCCGAACAACTCACTGTTCACACACACCGGATCACCCTGGATATCCCACACGCGCCCTTCTGAACACTCACACATACATTCACACACCCCACACTAACTACAGCTATGGCAACTATGGCTGTCTCTACCCTATCACTATACTAGGCTCCTTCTCTCTCTCTCTCTCTCTCTCTCTCTCTCTCTCTCTCTCTCTCTCTCTCTCTCTCTCTCTCTCTCTCTCTCTCGTCAGTCTCCCTGCTGCCTTCGTTATCTTCCTCGTCTTCTTTCCGATTCTGCCCGTCCTCAATCGTGTCCCACGCAACCTCTAACTATCATAACACAAAAACTAACATTCTAACACTAACACTACTAACTGACTCGTCCGGGGTCAAAACCTCGGGATAAACCATACCTCGCCCGTTCTCAAACAAAAAATGGTAAAACACAATCTCTTATGAGCTTAGATAGTCCACCCCGCGCTGTCGCACTTTTTCTTAGTCGAGTCACTTCAGGCGACCAAGAAAGCCAACAGGCTGTCATGCAGGATTTTGTATGATTTTTGCAACAAACAAGATAAATTAAATAATGCAAATCCCTTCCCGTTGTGTGCGTCCGGCTTCGCGCGAGACCCTTCAATTGCGGTATTCGCCGGTCCCCGGTGTTAGGAATCTTTTATTTTGATTCGGAACAACAAAGAATTATGCAAATAATAACCATAAAATTATGGGGTGCTATGCGTGCATCAATCATGTCAATCTGATTTTGAGAACTGTGACAGAATCATTAAAGAATGCAAACATCAAGCGTGGCGGTGCAAAGAAGCAGGACTGACTGACTCGAGAAAAGACAAGGACAATTGAATGAGGGAAGAATGAGAACTCATAATAGTCTCAGGGAGTACATATGGAAGAGAACATGGCCAGCACCAATCAAGAGTCCTCACTCAACCCTCTGAACTTCACTCTGTCTCTCACTTTACTGTCCGTCGTTTGGGCTTCTTGCCATGTCTCCGTGCTCTCTGAGGATGTGGCTTCTGAATGTAAAGCCACCTGAAGTCCACTAGTTCCAGACACTTTCAGCCAAGTCCCATGATACGGAAGTCAAACATAACACAAAATTCCTCCCATAGAGTGGGGAGATATGGCTGAGAGAAAACTCCCCTCCTGAGATGCGGAAACTCAGAGGGCTAGGTCACTGCCTCGTAGTCAATCACTGCTGGCGATACGTATTTCTTGGCCAAGTCCATTAGTCCACCCCAATAAGAGCCATCAGTAAGATAGTAGGGGACCGGAGGCTTGGGGTAGTCAGTGTACAACTTAGGACGAAAGCTATAGACTAGCTTCGTTTTCCCCTGGAGTCTCTCCGCTTTCCACTGCACATACCCGGCTGCCGCTGCCCATATTGCATCAAAATGTGGATGAACCTCATTCCCTTTCTTTCGGTAGATCCGCAGATCTTTGACCGTACCTTCTGCGAACTCAGTGAGAGCGATGAAGATAGACAGGTCTTCACGCTTGAACCCATCAATCCTAATGTACTTGTAAGGAAAACTCTCCCTGGTCGCAATCAGGTTGATACTGTCAAGGACTGATTGGTCAACAGTGATGGGTTCAATCTCTCTCATGTGTCCTGCCACTTGAACGCCTTTTGAATACTATCCCGTTCACTGTTTTCGGTCGCTATGCCAAACTGCAGCTTTAATTACTGATCCCAGATTGAACATTGTCGGAGGTGCTGAATAACACTGATTAGGCGTTGATTGATTGCTGACTGAGAAACTGAGAATTACTGGGTGACTGCTGATTTGAGAAACCAAATGCTGTTGAGCTTTTGCTAGTGTAAGACTGGATACTGTTGATTGGATTAACTATTGCTCGCCAACGAGCATTTGCTGCTGTTCAAATTGATTGCTTTACTGATTAAATATGAGTTAAATAAAGACTGAACCGCTGCGGATTGCCGTTCTGGATGGTCCCCTTTCAAATGCCGTTCGGAACACTGCACTAGATGCTGATTGACTGCAGGTCATCAAACTGATTAGCTACTGAGCAGAAAACTGATTAATCGTTGAAATAGAAAATTGATTGATTGTTGAATGGTTGAATGACTAACTGCCGATTGGACGCTGTTTGAGGTCTACTTGATAAAAAGAGTCATCACACTGTGATTACTCGTAGGTTGAAAGCAACTGCAATTTTGTTGGCTGATATTCGAACATCCGGGTTACTGTTATAATCCCAGTTGAACACTGACTGAGAAACTGGTTACTGAACTGACAGAATACTGCTTGATCATGGACTGAGAATGGACTGAAGATCGAGTGTATTATTGTTTGATTGCTGCCATCGGCGTTGAAGCATGCTTACTCACAACTGTGCAGGGCACGAAAAAAAAACTGCTAGGACGTGCTGAGTCCTGCGCATTAATAACAGTACCCAGCACCATCCACTATTAACAACGCTGAGTATCAAACGCTGTACTGCTTTCCAATCGAATTCACTGGTGGGGCCTTCTAAGATAGGGGCCTGAACACTCCCATGCTCTCCTAGATTTTTACTCTGGCCTGCTCCAAACTTTCCAGCGATGACACCATACTGTGCGGTTTCCCACTTGGCTCACAGATGTAGAAAACATACTCAATGAGCTTATGACGACTTTCTGCCTTCTCCATAGCAAGTCCCATGAGAAATCTCTTATATTCCTCAGTCTCACCAACTATCTTATTTTCCCATCCTTCCGTTTTTGCTTGGTATAAGGAGTACGTCACAACCAAGGTGTCCTTGCTTCCCATATTTTTCCCATACGAACTTTAATCTTCCCTTCTGGTGCGAGACTAAAAGAAACAGAAAAGCATCTATCTGTACCTTTTTTCTGACTAACAGTCCCCTGATATGTGATCTCTTAAAAAAAATGACACGACTGAGTTCAGACCATAATGCTTATCATGAGACACCGCTTTTGGTTGCAGATCTAGTAGGCTCATATATATATATATATATATATATATATACATATATATATATATATAAATTTATATATATATATATGGGGTGTGAACCGACAGTCTGTAGAGTTTTCCATCTGGTGTGGGTGAGTGATAGTCTACTTTGATTTTGGTTAA
>BFEA01000260.1:1123052-1139990 GCA_003427395.1 Chara braunii | reverse complement strand
CTGATGAGTCGGTGAAACTCCGACGAAACAGTTTGTCACAGCCCCTCGTTTGTTGTCCTCTTCTCCCTCTCTGCCTACGGTTTACCGGGCAGTTCTATTTGACGATATATATATATAAATTTATATATACATATATATATATATATCTCAATAAACAGAACAGCCTGGTAAATCGAAGGCAGAGAGAGAAAAAGACAACAAACAGGGGGCAATGATATATACGTACATTCCCCTACCTTTCCTTCTCGTAAGACACATGGATATACTATAACGCAGTCGTTGATCCTAGTGAGTTTCAATGAGACCTCTATCAACATCCCTCATCTGCAACTTTTTAGATCAAAGGATTAACACGCAGTGTCTCGCAACTGCCTTGCTTACAGAAGGTTAAGTAATGAGCAAAGCGAAGATTCTCACTAAACGCAGGTTGCATACCCAAACTGGAGCATCAAATGCCTAAGGGCAGGGGCCCGATAAGCAGTCCGTCCACTCAGATTCCTGTGCTTGAAGGCAGGCATTCAGTGCTCGAGGCTCGTTCGAGCGCCAGTTCGGTCTCCCTAATGTAGTTTAGTTAATCAGGAGACTGAATCCAAAAGGGTTCATTTCCTTCTTCACGTTCCGCAGCTATCAGCCGATCAGACAGCAATGTAACGTAGTCCACAGTTTCTCAGACAAGAGCTTTACGGATTTAAAAGTTCGCCTGGCCACCTCTAAACTTGCCTCCTTACGGGCTTACATTAGAATTGTCAGACTCTGCTCTTATGTCTCGTTAGACCTCTTTCCTGACAAAAATAGGGGAGATTCTGGATTAACACTCTCTTTTTGACTTCCTCTTCATATCTGACTCAGTATCCTTAGATGCAACGCTAGTCCCCGTCAATCAAAAACCTGATGAGTAAATAAGCAATTTTTCTGAGTACTGCACTGTTTTCCCCCATTAAACATCATGGTTAAACGTGCAAGCCACAAGGGGCAATTACTCAGAAATTTCCAACACTTGGAGACTTTCGTCTTTTACAGAGGGAGGGAACTCCGTCTGATAGGCTGATGCCCCTTCAACGTGTATCGAGAACCCATAGCCCATCAAGAAACTTGCCAAAATCAGTTAACAACCTTTCTTACGCGAAGATTTTTCAAACAAAAGGATGTAATAAATGCTCGTAATTGCCTCAATTATATGAGTACATTACGGACGTAAGATCGGAAAGCCACGCAAGAGTGTAGGAGGTAACCCTGCCTTTGCATACGTTTTGCCTAGTTCAATAAAGACTTCAAATCCACTAACTCCGTAGGTGGAGTATTGAATCAACCCTCATGTAGGGTATTAGTGGCGATCAAAAGCACAGACTACCTTCTGCAGACTGATTATTAAACGAACTGAGAATGATTGGCTACCAACCGCTACGTTCGTCGAATAACCGGTGCAGTCACTCCAGAAGAGGATATTTCCTCACGCTGGCAATTACGCCTAAATTCACTCTTTCCCTATTGGTGACTTGCTTGGTGCTCACGACTCGAAACAGGCTACCAAACATACGCTGAATTACGAAAATTAGCACCAAGAAGCAAGCCGAGAACAGTTTCCAGCCTCCACAGTCAAATAAAAACAAAACACAAAGGGAAGAAGTCAATGATGCCAACCACTCGTCAATAACTGGATCACTTCTCGGAGCTCTGACTTTCTCCCCGTAAGCTCGATCATCTGGATGCGTGCACCAACGCCCTTCTCCATTAGAGGTTCACCGTTCTCAGCCTCGAGGACCATGCGACACACAGCGCTACCTAGTCAAAGACAGTCTGCCAACCCGTGTAGGTGACGGCATCGGCCAGAAGAGTGAGGACCAAGGCTTTCCGTAGCGCCAATGTTGACACCAACCGTACCTAGCAAGATCGCGTCTCGCTCATCCGCGCAGTCTTCCCCTTTCGTTTTTGGCACTGTCCGGACCAGCTCTATCACGGAAGCTCAAAGCCCCGCTTCGAGAGACATGCCACCCGATCATGCAGAGTTGACGTCACCAGCTCTAGTAAGATGATCTTCTTCCCTCCTCCTGTGTCCAACTTCTTTCTTCCCCCTCTCTCGTTCTACACTCGCGCGCACTCCATCTCGACCTCACTTATATTCATCAATTAAGCATTGTCTAGCTGATCACTCGCGCACCACACCTCCCTCTGCGTGAACGCGCCACGCGCAAACTGGGAATACCTGCCACCGCCTAGTGCCGTCCCGCTCTCCACAAGCCCACTTGTTTCGCAGTTCTCTGAAAAACGCAGTAGGCTCACGCTCCATGCTCACGCATGTCCAACCATTTTACGCCAACCACATTGCACGCTCTTTGACCCTCTCTCTCCACACACCAGGGACGTCCACCTGTCGCTCCCCTATGCGCGACCCTGTCCCACTGACTCTTGCGCTCACGAAGTCCAGTTGACGTCAGCCCCTTTTTCAGCACGTACGTCTTGTGTTCGCCTCTCCCCGATTCTCAGAACGGCCACACGTTGACCTCTGGCCGCCGCTCTCTCACACGCGTCCTTTCCCTCTGCCCTGTCTCTCTCCTATCCCGCGGCCCTTCGGCGTCAGTTGTCGAGAGCTGGCCTCGGGTCCCTCTTCCACCGGCTTCGCGGCCAGGTGATGCCTCTGGATCTCGCCTGGTCTATTCCAGGACCTGAGATCTGTCTCCCGGTCTCCCGCTTCGCTCATTTCACTCTCACTGCCTGAGTCCCTGTCCACGTGGGCCTGTTCCAGGTCCGCTGTGTCCATTGAGGTCTCGGTCTCATGATACGAGAGTGTTACCTGCAGCCTTGCAGTCACTCTGTCCCTCCTGCAGCGCCTCTCCGCACGGTTTTTTGCCTCTGTGATCGCATCTTGCAGTTTTCCATCCGTCCGCATCTCCACCTCTTTTGCCCCCTCCACGTTAATCTTCATCCTCACCTCATCTCCCCCATCGTAGTTAAGCATGACTGTGATCCAGGGCCCTTCCCCAGACATGGGTCTCCACCGGGCCTGGTGATACCGGTAACCAGGCCTATAGCCATGCAACGCCATAGCCACTTGGAATAGCCAGCCAGCTCTTGTCCGGTAGACCGCCGCACAAAATCGTCCACTTCCAATATCGTACTACTCTTCTTACCAGAGATCGCAGTACAGCCCGTGTACCACCAGGCTACTGGCCACGGATGATATCTCAACTCCCTCTTCCTTTTATAGGCCTGACCCCTGCGTTCTGAACGAAGGACTTAGATTAGTCCTTTTCAGACCTTACCAGATTTCAAGAATTTTACAGTCTTTAAAATAACCAATAATTTAAACCCGAATAGTTTTCAGAGAATAACACACTTGCCTAAAACCCAATCGGTCGATCATGGACTAGCCCCGCTCTTTGACAGTCCCAGATCCTAGCTATATGGTAACAGGTTCGGCACTATGGTCCCATGACGGGAGACCAACAATCCTTTTTTCCCTTTTTAAGTACAGCTTCGACCTATCCCCGTCGGGTACCCGTGTCCGATGGCAAGGAGGGGGCTTATGACCCTCCACAACGGGTGATAGGTTCCCTACCAATGCGGTCGCTGGTCACCCTCCTTTTGAGATATTATCATACAGCGCCAAATCGGAATTCTCCCACAGATTGTATCCGCGAGGTCGGCCTACTTAGGTTGTGGACCGCCTGAACTCGGAACTTGAACCGTTGGCCTTCCCGCGAAGCGATGGACCAACGGAAAACTGAAAACAAAAAAAAGGGAATTAGTAATGATTGTAATGATAATAGTAATAATAATAGTAATAAGGCGCTTCAGATTTCATCCTGCGCAGCGGCTCCAACTGAACAGTGGTACAAGTCCTCGCTCAAAACTAGAACCGACCTTCAACCCTTTTCCTCTCTTTCTTTATTTTTCTTACCTCCCCTTTTCTCAGTCATTGTTGTATCTACCCCTAAACTCAGCTACTAGGGTCCAATGCGTGGTTCGAACATCCATACGGGTTACCTTTATCCCGTCCCTGTACCTGGTTCAGATCACAACCATTAGGACCAGACGGTCCTTTCAACCCCATGCAGGCTCAGTCTAAACTAACAGCGACCACGGCTTGGAAACAAGACCGCTGGCCTCCTCCGCGAAGTGACAGGATCCCGACAACAGGGGAAATCACATCTGAAAATTGGTGAATTAATAATAATAAAAATAATAGCAACAGTAATAACAAGAGAAAAGGGAAAACTCAAACGATGCAGTAAACGACCATCGCTGAATTATTCTGGACTAAAGCAACGGTCCTGATCCACGTGCTGATCAGGTTTTCTACTTTCTTTTCTTTGCTTTTTTTTTTTTTTTTTTTCTCCTTTTATCTCTTTCATTCAGCTTTTCCTTTCCGTCAGCAAGTCGTTTCCACGCACCTAACCCATAACTTGGCCACAGGGCACTTAGCGCGCAGTAGAAAAGACTGCGCCAGTCCCTTTGCTTTCGCGTCCCAGGGCGAACCCGACGGGTACCACGGCCACAGGCCGGTTGTGCTCTGTTGTACAGCAGGGCGCCGAGCCTGCGTGGACCAATGGAAAGCCCTATGGCGCACCCTTTTGCTAAGGGCATGCACCGACAGGACCGGTCCACACCAGGGTACAGCCCGGGCTCTAAGGATCGTGGAGATGACTACTGGCCGCAATACCAGAGCAAGAGACCGGTACCAGGCAGGGACTTGGTACACAGAGGAGGGCCCGGACACCGCGCCCTCCGACAGCGCGCAGCCTTTAAGGGCTCTATCGACCAAACCGCTGCTCAAACGCAAAAACTAGCGCGCCCAATCCCTCCGCAATGCACCGAAACCCCATTTTGTATTTTTACTCGTCCGTTTTCATCGAGGAACGAGTGAGGTACACAGATTTTACTCCTTCCATAGTCGTTCGTTCTCTCCTTCCTCCTTTGTCCCATCTTCTTCCTCGACTGTATCTGGCGCAAGTTTGCGTCCAGATTCATTCAATTCGATTTTATGTCTCCGTTAACCTTCTCCATGCACCTCGTTGCTACTAACTTCTCTCCTCACTCTCTCATTCACCCTTTTGCTGCTCCGCCTTCACCATTGGATTCGCCCCACATAGAAACCTTCACCTACTACTTTTCCCCATCCGATCCTATGAAGGATCGGAGAGACTAACACTTCCCAACTTCGACTCCCTCCTCATCCGCCATCTCCCCGCACGAGCTTTCCCTCACTAACCCTTACTCCACTAACATTCAGGTAAAACTGATGCTGGATTCGAGGTCGCCTGCCTCAGAAAACCCGGAACCCAACCTTTACCCGACTGACTTCATCAAGGATCGCTCAAGTTGTGTATCTTCCAATGCGCCCTCCCCATCTTTCTCACTGTTGCCATCCCCCACTGCGCTCTGTTCCGCATGCACCTGCCGCAGGGTCCTGTCTAGGTTCACCCTCCTTTCCCACTCATTCTTCTACCGTTGCATCCTGCTTCCCGACTTACTCCTTCCTACCCTACCTACACCTCCGCAGCCCTTTGGTCCAGTTCCTTCCTCGTTACCTCTCGAGTCGGTCGGATCTAGCCCAACTGCATTTCTGTATCGGTTCTTCCCCCTCTGCGCTCCGCTGGTTATTTTCTCCCGTCTCTCTCTGGCACACCACTTAGCGCAGCCTCTGCCATCGGCTAGTCCCACAACGCCTGACTCTTGAAGAAGCAGTATCCGACGGGGAAGGGACAAGATATCCGGACGCTCGGACCTTTCCCTCAATTTATGCGCATCATCCTTGCGCAAGGACCAAGCAAATTTTTCTGTGTCATTCCAATTTTAACGGATGTCCCGAAGGACGAACAGGCCGTACCATGCCCGGGACTGTTGACACTTTAGGGGGAGGGGACCGGTGCCAAGCGCATCGGTCCGGCACCGCACAGGGCAGCGCGGGACCCTCCCGGCCTCGTCACGCAGGAGATGGTCTAAGTCCTCGTCGCGAATATACATGGAGCTTCCGCAAGCCGCTCCGGTCGAGTGCGCCAGCCATACCTCTTGCGAGCCCCTACGACAGGACAGGGCATACGCGAGGCACGACTTACCTCCACCTTACGGGAGCTGTCACCTTCCTTCGGTGGGCGTATCTCCGCCGAGCTACCAGTCCACAGTACGAAGGCTGCTCAGTTGCAATCGCAGAGGTGGACCAGCCGAGGGCGTTTCTCGTTCGCTGTAGCATAACGGGTACTCGCGGTATTACACCTCTATCGAACCCACACGCGAATCGACATCTTGGGGGGCTGAAGTTCCAAGTGCGACCCGGCGTCGGTCGACTAGGACGCATCCCACACACCACGCATACACCACAATAAAAACACACACGCATACGTATACATACACAAAACGACACTGAACAAACAACAAAACAACACTCTTAGTCCCTTAGTATCCATCTCATAACTCTACAATGCGGAAATCAGAAAGGCGTCACGCGCGAGACTTAGTATAAAACTGCGCGGACGCAGGGCTAACTCATATCGATTCGCAATGCAAGCATACGCAAGTGATCGCAATGATGGCGTACTATGCAGTACCCATACTCATGCGGTCCTCGTTAATCTCGAGGGTCGCATTCGACACTCAAGTGTCGGCTGACACGAACCTTGAGGGTTAATCTCTCGACGCTGGATAACCGCCAAGTGCGATTGAAAACCACACCCTCTTATGCTCCATGCGGAAAGAGTAGGTGGTACACAAGTTCATACCTGTGGTGGCGATCGTCTTTTATGGCCCTGGAGACCAACTCCGTCATCTAGGTCCTGGAGATAAATCAAGGGGTTTGACTTTGACGGTTGCCACGGACTACAACGTTCAACTATAAAATTCTGAAAAGCAAAGGATAACAGGGGATCTCCCTCTTCTCTCAAACACACGATCTGTTTACCCTTTATGCGCGGTCACAGTAGGCCACGCGAAACACTTAAGACATATGTATTTACATATATACATATATAGGGTTATAAACATGTGACGATCACTTCTCACAATCGCAGTGGGGCTCCTCTATGCCATATATATATGCATGTGAGCGCAGGAAGTGAAATCCAAAGTCCGAATCACCAAACATACCTGCAATTACATCAAAGATTCAACAAAAAGTTCATGCATTATATGAGGTCAACTTCAATCATTCTCTGCACTCACACCCCTTACTTTTAACCATACAAGTCTCACTCTTATGCAACTCCTCAAAATAAAATACTCAATATTTTTCCTTAAATGACCATTCAAATAAATTCCGGGTGAAAACACAACAAAACAGTTCAAATCACAAGGCTAAAGCATTTAGGTTGAGTGGCATGAGTGAATTGGAGTTGAATCTTAAACCGACGAATCGGCAACCGACCTGTTATCAGTGATAACAGAAGACAATCCTCGTAGGATCAACATGAATCTAGCCCAAATCCTGAATCAATCGATCAAGAAGACCTGTAACACAAAACAGACCAATCCCCAAGCTAAAGTCATTAGTGTATGGAGAATACAACTCCATAACACACTCTCACCCGAGACCCTTCTACAAACTAAGCCTAGGTCTGCCTCTAAGCAAGTGCCCAAAGAAAGGTAGACCCTGATAGAGTCTCCTCTATAAAGAGTGGACTGCAAGAATCGCCACCTGTCAAAATATAATCTAACTCCTCTAAACTAAGAAAATTTCGGCAGCGCTTCCTGTAGGAAAAGTGTCTTTCCATAAATTATACAAAGCTAAGTTCAGAATCTACAGTGACTTTTACTTTTCAAAGTCTAATTTTGTCTAACTCCCTGAATTAGCAAAAATTTGGGCAACAGTCCCTTTACAAAAGCAGATGTTCCAGATTCTTACTAAGTCAAAAAGTCGAAAAAGTTAGACCCTGAAAAAGACAAAGTCTGACTAACTCCTTGGTTTTGTAGAAATTTCGGCAGCGCTTCCCATAGAGAAAGTGATTTACCACGATTTATACAAAGCCAAGTATAACAAAAGATTCCAGAAAATGCAGAAATTGACCTAAGTAAAAAAACTTAGCTCAGAAAATACAGGAATTGGAACTAACTCCTATGGCTCTAGAACGTGGCGAGCAACTAAAGCAACTACCTATCAACCTCAAACTCAAACTAAGTAGTAGCCTCACTCAGTCACATGCAGGCCAAGCCACAAAGGTAAGTTCTATTACCATCCCCATGTCAATCTGGATAAACAGTAGTTCGTAGTCTTTCAATGATTTATCCCTTTACCCCCAGCTTACATAGGGCATAAAGGTAGACCACCCAAACTTATGGAACATGTCTAGCTCAGCCATGGAGTATACACAAACACAGGGCACAACAACTTTTCTTTTCTTTGGGCATGTGAACAGGCCACCCTAGTTGCCCTGAACTGTTTAAGTATCCAAGATTTATATAATTGTTTGCACTTAGTCTTTTGAGGTAGCATATAATTGAACCGATCATCTTCAACTCAAGATTCAACCTGCCCCTTTGTACCCCAATTTTATTCTTAATTAGTACTCTTTTCAATTGGTGATAAGCTATAGTTAGACCCCCCAAACTTTTGGAACCCTGTCTGACTAGCCTGTTCATAGATGGAATAATAGTAAAGTATAGTCAAATTATATCGTTTTGGTTTCAGAATGTGCGTGGCATTAGACCAAGACCACCCAAACTTATGGAACTTGTCTCGTCCTTTGTCTGGTTCATTCTCTTAAAGCCAAAGCAAAAAGAAACTCACAGAAACCCAAAGAAAACAAGGTCGTCAGACTACCCAAACTTATGGATTTGACTGAGTCCTGAAAAGTCAACCACAAGCAACTCTCGCAAGTCAGAGCATCCAGACTACCCAAACTTATAGATTTGACTGACTCTCCACACAATCCAAAAATAAATACAGCACTAAGCCTTCCCAAACTTATGGAACTGGCCCAGCCTTGGTTGACCCAGTCAAACTCAGGCAATACTGCCCTCCTCTCAGCCTTCTCCCAAATGCAACCCCACAATCTACTTTCAGTCAAACAACAAAGTTGAAACTGATTTCACACACACATTCCTTTACTTAGTCTGGATTGTGTCCTGAAATGCAAACTGGACGTCAAAACAGGGAGACATGCAACATACTCAGTCAAAACATAGCAAGGAATACAGATAGGGGCTATAACTGGGTTTCTAGAGGGAAAGCAATAGTTACCACTCAGTTCCCTGCCTCCAGAACTCCTCCTGAGTTCCGGCAGAGCTCTCGCAATCGGTGGGTTGACTCCCCACAGAGTTTTGCTGCGGTCTTACGGGTTGCAATCCCGCCTGCCGCCTTCCTCTCAGATCGAGACTAGACTTAGAGTAAGAAGTGCAGAAGATAAGGGGTTTCAGACGCTCAAGATACAAGAGAGGGACAAACTCAACTCTCAGGAGAGGGCCTTGATACCTTCACTCGCCTGAGGGCCCCTCAATGATGGCCGCATAGTATCTGTTTGGCCAACTTCTGAAGTCAAACTACCGAAATCAACCCCCTAACGACCTCCCAAATCGCAGCACGAACCCCCTGCTTGTAAAGTCTGATCACCTCTCAAAGTCTCAGCACCTCTTCTCAACCCAATCGTCGCCGCATTCAGTCTGTAACAGTCAGCAGCAGTCAGCAGCAATAGGCAGCAATACGCAACAGCTAGCAGTTCCTGTACAGATTCAGCAGCCAGCAACAGCAGTTCGTGCACAGATGCAGCAACCAACAGCAGACAGCAGCAGTTCCAACAGTGAGGTTCGAGCATACTACATAGCCCAACTAAGTCAACGGCATCCGTTCACTCAAGTGGTTGCCAATAGCAATGCTCTCACCGGTTCAAACGCTAACGGCCCCGCAATGGTGGTCAAGTAAACCTGCTTGGACCACTTTCGGCCAACTGCAGAGCCGGCCTGTCTGACGAACTCTCAATCTCCAACACCACCTCTCTGCATATCACTCTTTTGTCCTCAACAAGCCCTGCAGCAACCATAGCACTGCCCTCCAAAAAAGCCAACCTCAGCAGCAGCAGCAGCAGCAGCAGCAATCAGCAATAGTTGCTCCCCTTCCATAAGTTACTCCAATCAACAGCAACAACCGTGCCTGTAGATGCCGATCCTTCTTTGGTTACCTCATCTAGCAGGGTGGACTGTGCACTGGTCGATAGGTAAGCCTCCAAAGCCCTATGGCTATCTCTTCATTAATTCGTTATTCCAATAGTCGGGAACAGGCGACCCACCGATCCACAAGTAAGTTTCCCTACTCCCGCAGCCTACCTGTCAGCTTTGCCTTTCCGTTCAACTTCCCCAACCAACAATCAGATCCCCCTTTTGCACCGCCGTGCTCGGCCTCTCATGTATGTATTCCCTCGCCCCCTTCTATTCCTCATCATTTTCTACCTCTGCCGTTGCTCCCTAAGTGGGTCGAGCAACCTGCAACTGCAACCCTCTTTTATGACAGGAGCAAACCCCTATCCCTTTCTCTTCCTGGCTACTCCATCTACTTTTGCATGTTCGATCCTCGATGTCCCCACGACTTTATCCAACCGCCGGTAGGTAGGCGCCCGCTACCTCCACCACTGCCATCTGTTTGTAGTGCGTAATCTTGATTCGCATGGCCATACCTGACCACCCTCCTGACCAGTTTCCTAGAACATCACAAGGTACACCATCAGTTCA
This sequence comes from Chara braunii, assembly GCA_003427395.1. Classification (NCBI taxonomy): domain Eukaryota; kingdom Viridiplantae; phylum Streptophyta; class Charophyceae; order Charales; family Characeae; genus Chara; species Chara braunii. Next base: position 1,129,340 of record BFEA01000260.1, on the reverse strand, counting down.
CCCTCACACGCGCAGAAAGATAGCACAAGGCTACTTTCAGAGCAACGCACCGGTCAACAGGTGAGCATCCAAAACCCCAGGACCGCTCTCAGGCTGCTCCCGTCACTAGAATGAGCAAATTGAATGAACCTTCCGCTAGAGCGTGGACATATATACCGTTGTCCAGCCATACGCGTAGGGAGTTAGAGAGGAGCTTCTTCCATCGATAGGTTGGGCGGCGCCTTGGCACACAGATGAGTCTTCGACACACGCCGGCCTCCCGCTACTTCCACCGATATAATGAGCGAAATCGAATGCATCTATCGCTGGAGTACGATCCAATACATTCAGCCCCACCTCGAGGTAACTACTCCCCTACTCCCACGCAACCCCTTTCCTTTCTAACTCTCATCCTACTAACCTACCCCTCAAACTACTGCTACCAACCAGCTCGCCCGGGTTGAAAACCCCGGGTTCGACTCTTGGCTTGCTCGATATCCCTCAGAAACGGGCGGGACGAGCTCCTTCCTCCTCTTTCCTTCCGGCCGCCATACCTCCTCGTGGCCCTACCGAACCCGAAATGTGGGTCATATACATCCTGCATTACCGGCCTCTTTGCCTCAAGTGCAACTACAAACCCGAGCCCTGACCGCGCCCTATTCCCAACAGCGGTGTGATAGCAGACTCTCGCCGACATCTCAACACGCGGGCCCATCAGACGAGGCACGCACTCAAGGTCCCCGACTGTCGGGACAACCATAAAGTCTGGCGTCGTATCCTGCTAGCGCTAGGCCCAAGGTTGGGTCTAGTTCTGTCGGACGCTCAAATAAACAAACACTGCGCGACGTGCAGACCTACCGAAATACTTTCAGAACCACCTTGTTGTCGATGTCGTCCTCCGCACATACACACAGGTCACCGGCAAGCGCACCAATCACGAGACATAATCCTTTTAATCATATCTTAATCAGAAAAACAAAATCTGGTCGGCAACTATGCCGACTTTCACAACCATCAATATTAAAAAGATCACGCGCGCCTCAAATCCGCGCTCCTACACACTCTTTATTCTTGTCAACCATCCAGTCAACGTAAACCACAGACACTTTCGCGCCTCTCGCGGTATACTTAGAACTTCAAACCAAACTATGTTTGTCGTTTGCAAAAACCAGGGCGGATACCCTTGTAAGGGTATTCGCACTGACAGCTTACCGGACTATATTAAGCGACGTCCCCGTCGCTTCGCAAAATCAGAAAGCTATAAATTCATCCAAAACTCCAAATGTTGACAAAAAAGGAACCAATCCGACCAGGCGACAGACTTCGGTTTGAAGCCGCCATCAAATCATGCCAAATACAACGTTATGCTGCTAGGATTCTAACCTGGGTCTCCATTGTCCGGACATTAGGACGTCGGGGTACTGGCACTATAATACAGCATAAGTCCCAATGGCCTCTCGACCGTCTTCTGTCCGTCGTCCTAGACAAACGTCGGTTTCTCTTTAGGTATCCTTAGTCCCTACCCTGTGAGCAGGGTTATAGCCAAGGACGAGGGCCCTAATCGAGACCTTAGAAGGCACTCTCGCCTCCCTCCAATAATTCTCACAATCAAGTATATATATATATATATATACATCACACAAATCTCATCACAGACTCTTCCTGCAGTCTAGTACATGATGGCCCACCGTAGCCTGGGTGATCGTGCCATATCTACGGCCCACCACGTTTGTTATTTTAGCGGTAGTGCCCCCGCAGGTTGCGCCACGATAGGCTTTTTTTTCTGATAAGCATTCAATCATGAATCCAAAAAAGACTCGACACTATCCCACGTCATCCCGCGGCAGGTAAAACTCTCATGGGTGGCCACACCCCTTTAAGTCTTTACCCCTTTTGGGGAGATGTGGGCCCGCTGTCAGGTTGCGCCGACTAGCAGCCAACACTGAGGGTTGCGCCTCATAAATACCCCTGGCTGGGTCTCTCATAAATACCCCAAGATTAGCACAAGTGGTTGGACGGTGTGTCGCAACAATACAGGCCTACTGCGGAACTACACAAAGGTCAGTCACACAAAGAAGGCATTTACCAGCCCTCTTTGGGACAACATAGAGAGAACACGGCAGCCTCTCAACTATCACAAAACAGAATCACCGCCAGGTCCGCAAGGCCGTGGCCCCCTCACTTGATCAGAGCAAGAAGACCACACATCCCGAAGACATCTCTCAATGAAGCTTTTTGCAACCTTTACAAAAATTTCACCAATGGCCAAGCAAAAACGTGGTCCTCCTCGTCAGACTTTATCATCCAAACCCAACTTACCATACCACTGAATTTATTAACCACCCGTCACACGAGGGAGGTCTCACTCAATGGGTCTCACAACCATCCCTCTCTCTCTAGGATGAACTTTCACACGACCTTTCATTAACTTCCCTCTTTGAAGATGAGTCTTTCAATAAGCAAAAGATTGTCTTCTCACAAAAGGCGTCTCTACCATGAAACAACTCAAACTGAGAGACCAACTTATGGGTCCTCGTCACAACTCAACAATAAACATTTGGCATGACAAACATTTGAGTCTCAAAGACTCACCAATCCCTTAGGATCTCACACTTTCACAAAAACAGACTGCGCTTCCTCTCCTTATACCCGACCCTGTCACCTGCCGGTGGGCAGACCGCACGAGTATACCGAAAAGTAGACAGTTCACATTCATTCACATTCATTAAATACACAGCACACGAGATGTCTCTCATACATCTCTCACACAAAGCCACCATACATCAGGATAAACCACACATGTAAGAGTGATTGTGATCGTCATATGCAGGGGGGAAATTTTATATAAACTCTCAACTCAATATATATTAAGGAGCATAATACCCCAACTCAAAAGCGAACCAATATAGTCTTGAATTACATATATACACATAGAGTTGAACAATCTCAACTCAAACTGGCACCAGTGGTCCAGTATCGCCCAAAAAATCATAGCCTCCTTAGTCAGAGCTAAACGGAAGCAGCTCTAAACAGGCGTGATCGCACCCCTCGCATCGGAGGGACCCAAGCAACCCAAGACATATCCAAATATCCAACCCGAAACACAAGGTCTATCACGTCTCAATCAATCATAATCTTACAAAAGCCCCGAATCAAAGCGTCGTGCATACTCCTCTCTCATATCTCAGCACAACCCGTATAACAAGAGATTTAGCACACTAACTCTCGAGGTCATAGCGCCCTAAAACCATAACTCAGGACCTACTCAATTTAAAGCACCCTCCTGTATACAAACGTATAGATGTGCTAAGGTCTATATTACAAACCATTCCCTCATCCGTTTATTATCTCATGCGGCCCATACATACACGAGGCTCACTCTCATACTCTACCCAATCTACCCTTGAGTAGATGCAAAAACCTAAAAATTTGTTTATCCAATTTAACTTGAGACCTCTTATGATCTAACATATACACACAATGCACTAAAGGCTTATATACACCTCTTCCAACCCGTTCTGTATATAGTCAAGATCCTGTAAACTAAAACACAGGGTCGAAATCACACAACCAGTTAGCCTTCTACCTTGGCTCTCATGCACACGTATATACACAAGCTCATAAGGGACGTATTTCGGTAAAACACAAGGGCATCCTCTATCGCCCTGCTACTGCCCGGACCTCATCCCAGTCTACAACCCTGTCATTTAGATCATCGGAGCTTGCATAAGCATCAACGATATTGACCAAGTTCCTTAGTCATTGGTCATGGGGTACGAATCTCTGGTCCAGATACAGGTCATACAACAACCCACACGTGTGCCTTGCATATTCCCCTTCTCGTTCCTTCACTGCGGCCTTAGCTGCGGCCTCTACCCCAATCTTCCCTTGAGAACCTTCCATCTCGAGCTCCCTCGACCCTGTCACTTGTTGAACTACAATGAGCGGCGTTAGGTTCGAGGCTCGAAGGGAGTTACGCAACTAAATATAATGCAGAATATATCCCCACTAAAATTTAAGTCGTTCTCATCATGAGAGCACATATGAGGATCTATTCAGGACAACAGCGTTACCGAAGAGAGTCTTTAAATAAATATCCACCTAAAATAAAACATAAATATTTACTTATAAATCCCTCAAATCATAACTCGGACATTAACCACTTATGTTTTTTATTATCAAGGGAGGACACAATATACGTATGTCGCATAAGCGATTACTCCAAACATGAATCCAGAATGCAATACAATCCATGATGAATAATATATACTTAGAACAATAATCACAACATAATAGGCACAACTTATTGGCAAGAGTTGTAATTGAAGATTGCGATAAAATTTATAAACAACAACATGAAGCCAACTCAACTGTCAGGCATATAACGGGGTAACTCTCAACAACGTATTCCATATTCTATAAGGGAGAAGCAAGACTAGCAATGAGTAAATAACATGATACAATTGTTACCCCTTCAACTTTTAAGCGAAGCATATATTACAGAGGGGCGGTGTAATCCTCTTAAGATAACATCCTCACTCCTGAGCCCCACCCTAAAGATCAAGCCTCACCGCATCCATCTCTGATTCCAACGCTTGCACCTCACCGACCCTAATCATGGTCAGATGGACAATCCCATTCATACCTATTAAGGCAACGAATAGCGAATTCGCGTCCTTACAAATATGATGACTCTACTTAACGTGAGACGAGCCTAGGTCGCTACTCCAGACCCGCTCTCACTAAGCGGTGGTTGTTCCACTCGGCCATCATAGCTTTGGCAAGGTAACAAGCTCCTTCCTCTCTTCTCAACAGATAATGTAGTTACTTTCCTATCATAGGAAAGATAGCAACACCCCACTAATGGACCAGGAACATAATTTCGGCGTGGGTCTCATTATCATTCTTGAGACTGATAACTGCTTCCTTAAGTCTTAACAAGGGAGTAACAACTTAAGAATGCACTTTCACTGAGGACAACTATACACGCTGGCTTACTCCCTCGAGGAAGAACCACCTTCCCCAGGAGTGAGTCACCACATTCACCTCTGGTCTCATGCCAGATGTGGGTTTCATGCAAAGTCTATGTCCTCTCTAAAAGGCAATCCATACATACGTCATCAATCAAATATCAAACAAAATACAGAAAAACGCATATTTGGCACCAATCAAATAACACCGTCATAAAAACGAACAAATATATATATATTACACATACTTTAGAACATAAGTCTCTCTTCGGGTTAGTCACACCATCAATCAAATAACCACTACTTCTTTAGCTTATCGATAGTTACAACTGGACAATCTCCAAGTGAATCACCCCATCGCCAACTGATACTATCAATGAATCTAGGTACGCGATTCATTGCAGTACCTATTACACCATAATTCAGTCTGAGCTCAAGGAAAGACCTTTGCAATCAAACCCCTCACTTCGCACACATCAGTCACCCCCAAACTCATGTTGCTCATGTACTAGAAACCTCCTCTAAGGCGACACCTTACTGACCAGGGGGAGACGCCTCAACATAACGTCTTTACATCCCAAGCAAGCCTAGCACATAACTTACATAATAAGTCAGTAGCCTCGTAGCCTTGGGAGTTATCAACTCGGCTTGCTTCGGTAATAGACATACCCAACAATGCGGATGCTACCTTAACTCAACCACGGCCGCATCAGATACGTCACATATCGCCCAATTATCAAACGATACTTAAGATGACAATGTGCTCGTTGAGACCACTATTATATGCATCAGAATACTTAAGTGTATAGTAAAACACTTCCTTCCTCAAGTAGACTGCGCATACACTGATAATCAACGCTTATCACTCTTAGGCCACAATTTTTAAGATATCCCCAACGATAGTCAAGGCATCAAGCAATCTACCATATATGTCAAAAAAAAACTTCTCCTTTTGCCTAGTTCTAACTTTCTCATACCCGAATGTCGTTCCACCAGGGACAACGACAGGCAACCGTTATCCCCGGCAACGGCGTCACCTGTCGAGCGCATTAGTCCGGCACCACACGGGGCAGCGCGGCACCCTCATGGTCGTGTCACGCAGGAGTTGGTCTAAATTCTCGTGACGAATATACATGGAGCTTTCACAAGCCGCTCCGGCCGAGTGCGCCAGCCATACCTCTCGCGAGCCCCTATGACAGGACAGGGCCTACGCGAGGCACGCCTTACCTCCACCTTACGGGAGTTGTCACCTTCCTTCGGTGGGCGTATCTCCGCCGAGCTACCAGTCCACAGTACGAAGGCTGCTCAGTTGCAATCGCAGAGGTGGACCAGCCGAGGG
>BFEA01000260.1:1087779-1103292 GCA_003427395.1 Chara braunii | reverse complement strand
GTACCGTACCTGGGCTGCCTCACTGGCAGCGGGGCTACCGTGGCATCGCCACGTAATTCCTAGGGCAAAAATAGGAGACGAAACGGTAATTTACATGTGCCACAACTACATTAAAATTCCTACACAAAATTCCTAGTCATGTTCGGACAGTCTGGTAGTACCGTATGGAATTACAGACTCACGCGGAGCAATTATCACTACGATGACTGCTATTCCTGATGTAATTTTCTCCTACGCTAACCAGTGCTGAAAATCACCGCAGGTACGGTCTCGTTTTCAGAGCTTATTCCACTCCAGACAGCAATCCGTCCGTCCGCACCGATCCAAGGATCGAACACGTGACCTCCACGTTAAGAGGCAAACACTCAACCAAACGGCTAAGTGGACTGGGGTGAAAGTTAAGCCCCAAGATGAGTACTTAACCCCACCCCAGCACGGGTACTCGTTTTTCCCCGCGACCCGGTGTACCCAGTCACACACGCGCACCCAACCAGGGTGTGTAGATGTAGCCACCATACAGTGTACGACCTCACTGTTGGTTGCCACGCAGGTAAGAAGTGAAGAAGAAGAATAGTGGAAACAGTGGTCAACTGCCTTTCGTACACGCTTCGAAAACACTTCATTTCAAAGCCGCGCATACTCATCTCAGCTCACGCGCACGTTCCCCGATGCTTTTCGATCGGTTGCGCTCCGATCATCCTCAGGGGGCTTCCACATAACCCTGCCTTGCGGCCCACCGACAATCCTAGAAAAAAGAGAATGGAGAAAAAGAAGAAGGGGAAGAAGAATAGTGGAAACAGTGGCTAACTGCCTTTCGTACACGCTTCGAATGCTCGGTTGCACTCCGATCATCCTCAGGGGGCGGCCCACCGAACAGACCTTCCTTCTGAGAACTGAGGGTGGATCAGGCCTTGCCCTCCTATGTACTGAATGCCAAGTAGGACGCTTCGTCAGCACGGCACTTCCGGCCCTAACGGGCACTTCCACGAGCTACTACGGCTACAGCTGGACTGCCACCTAAACGTTGCGATGAGCGCTGTAGTGTCCGTTACTGAAAAACCGGCGCGACGTCTGAGCCTGCAGGCCAGCTTTCCCCGTATGTTCACGTGTCGGGGTACCATGTAGTGACTAACGTCTCTCTCCAACCATCAAGTCTCTCCTTCAATCTTCCTTTCACTAATAGATGAGCTCCCATTGGTCCACACGTTTCTCCCCTCTAACTCCTAATTGGGCTAATCCGTGCGTCGCGGATCCCCACCTACTAACCTGGTACGTGGCACTCTGGTCCAGTCAGTTACACGTGTGTACGCGCATGACTGTACTTTCAAAATCCGACACACCGTGACCTGTACAAGTTCAAAATCCGAGACCCGTATTTCCCGCTGTTTCGGATGTGCGGGTAAGCCGGTAGTACTGTACCTGGGCTGCCTCTCTGGCAGCGGGGCTACCGTGGCATCGCCACGTAATTCCTAGGGCAAAAACGAAGTAGGAAAACGAAAACGAAAATAATTTACATGTGCCCTTAAATAAAATAAAATTCCTACATAAAAATCCGAGACGTGCCTGGGCTGTCCGGTAGTACCGTACCTAAACTACCTTCCTGGCAGCGGGCTACCGTGGCTATACCACGTAATTCCTAGGGTAAAAACGAAATGGAATTACAGACTCACGCGGAGCACCTACTACTACGATGACTGCTAATTCCTGATGCAATTTTCACCCTACGCTAATTAGTGCTGAAAATTTACTGCAGGTACGGTCCCATTCTCAGGGCCAATTTCCCTTCCCGGGCTTCTGTCGCGCGCTGTCTTTCCACAGTACCAGGTTCTCGAGCAGCCTAATCCAGGGCTCTCTGAGAACGCTGGTGCCCTTAGCAAAGCGTGCTTGGGCTTTGAAGAAGAACGCCGGGGGGTAGCCCCGGCGGAGGAGCTCGTACTTAAGCGCCAGAACCGGCAGGACCAGCGTGCTTTCGCTGTTCGCCATCTGCTGAATGCGGTGAAGACAGCCTATTATAGCATCCATCTTTGCCCGCTTGTCGGAGTAGGAATTGAAGTCTTGAAAACAACTATGTACCAGTTTCTGTTGCACTTCACCCATCCAGACCTCCAGTCCGTTCTTGATCTTTGGCTCAAGCAGGAACATGGTCCTCCCAGGTACAGTCGTAAGCTTTGATCCCACAAAGTCAATGGTGTTTGAACCGTCGTCCGTGCGGACCAGTGATAGCTTCTCTCCATAGCAACTTCCGAACTTTCTTAAAATCTCTCGCGCCATGCCGACGGAGCTTTCCTTTCTTCGGTTACACACTACTGCCAACATCGCATCGTCCATGAACCTCACCCCATGGACAAGCTTCCGGTCGCTTCCCAGCGATCTCAAAAAACTTTCCTCGTACTTCGCACAAAGTATGCATGCTAGTGGGGGACTGGAGTTCTTCCCCATTGGCACTCCGATAACTTGCTTCAGCAGCTTTCCTCTGCACTTGGTGTAGGTATGCTGCAGCTCGAAGGAGATGAAGCTCTGGATGTAGGTGAAAGAAAACATGACGTAACCTTTCCCGTACGTCTTCCTCCCGAGAGTAACTTGCTTCCTCCTCTTGCATACCGTGATCCTCTGAAAACCTTTCTTCTCCCATTCCCCCAACAGCCAGGTGAGCGCTTCCATGATAGCTGAGTGCGGGAGAGATGTAAACATCTCTTTAATGTCGAATCCCCCACTGATAGTCAACGTGTCCTTGCCGTACTGCTGGAGTTTCGTTTCTGCCTTCTTCAGGTTTTGCTTGAGTCTGGCGGTAGCAGTGAGGTTAAAGTGCACTGCTCCAGGTAGCTTCTCGAGCAAGAAGTTGAGCGCACTCGCAATCCAACGGCTGCCAGTCGTTGTGGGCTCACTGCACGCAGGCGCAATGGGCCGCCATCTCTCCAAATCCTTGTGTTTGGGTAGCATGTAAGCGTTGCCAAACCTCCCCTTCGGATTCCAGTATTTAATTGTTTTTTTTTTTTAATTCATTTTTGGCCCGGCCGGGCAAGTGGTCCCGGGCCTTTCTGGTAACTGTTTCACGCAGCCTCCTGATGAGTCGGTGAAACTCCGATGAAACAGTTTGTCACAGCCCCTCATTTGTTGTCCTCTTCTCTCTCTCTGCCTACGGTTTACCGGGCAGTTCTGTTTGTGACTATGTAAATTTGGACCATTTCTCCATTAATGCGTGTCACCCTTGCGCAGGGGGCCGATTGGGAAAAAAAAAAAAAAAAAAAAAAAACCTTCTCTGTATCGTTCCAGTTTTAACGGATGTCCCGAATGACATTGGAGAGTCAACAATAGGTTATAAGAAAAAAGAATGAAGACGGTGGGGGGTGGGGGTGAGGAGAGGGGGAGGGAAATAAATTTATTGTTGTTGCGGCAAAGGGCGTCGTTTGTTTTGAAACAGACCCTGTGGAGAATAAATTTGCAGTCAAAAAATAAATTCCTCGCTTTTGTGCGGAGAGTAGGAGCTCTGCAGGGAACGACGTTGAAAACGCTACCGGTAGTGACAAGAGAAGCAGGCATGGAACACCGAGCTATGGCGGGAGAGGAGAAGGAGGGGGGAGAGGAGGAGGACAAAGAAACGATGGTAGAGCAGCAGAGGAGACAGCCTTGGCAGAACCATTAGCAAGTCAACCACCTGTTGATTTCGCCTTCGCTTATGGCTATGGAGTCTTCTCTCAGCGTCTGCCTTTATCTGACGGAGGAGGAGGAGGAGGAGGAGGAGGAGGAGGAGGAATAGTGATAAACAGAGGCCATAGACTGTCCTTCGTGCATGCTTCAAAATAAATTTCCATGCTCAACCGGACGCACTGAGCTCAGAAGAAATGTGCACATTGCCCTACGCACGTTTCAGCCAGGAAGCGCCTGGCACTCATCAGGGGCCTTCTCCTCGGATCCGCCTTACGGCACCCACCTACTTGTCCCACCACTGAGCAATGAGGGCCGACGACCTTGCCCTCGAATTAATACAGAACGACTACCTATGCCTAAACTCTCCGTGCGGCGTTGTCGGCCTACTCGGCAGTCAGTTACGTGATACTGTCGCAACAATTTGAAATTTGCCCACGTATTTGGAAGCTTTTTCCCGCCTAAAGATAACCTGAAGTAGGGCGGGCACCGACCAGTAGAAGATGAGTGGGAATTTCCAGGGAAACATGGAATCCTAGGTGCTACCAGCCAAGCCCGTATCACAAATCCACATTACAGGCGAAACGGGCCGATAGCTATTTCTCGATATCTCTTTCCAGTGCCGCTATCAATTTCCGCACCCAGATCAGTACCTGTGTGCCACCCGTAGTTGAATAGGACTTAAACATGCACGAGCGTCCAGGCTGGACCCTACTCCACCTACTATCACAAAGACCATGGTATTCACGACAACTGGCACTATGTACGTGTCAGCTACCGGTCTGTAAAGTGCTCACCCGTCATTTGTGGAAATTCGAATTGTGCAGCTTCAGACTTTCATTTCTTTCCCGGCAGTACACTTCATGCCCATCGGGTATGAACTGACATCACACTACGCGTCACAGCGTGTCGTCAGCTATGGGCCCTACGGGCCCTAACTTACTGCCGAACAAATTCGAACGTTCCAGTTCCAATCCCGCCTACACAGCAAGCTGCCTAGGCTGGCTAACCCGAACTACAGTTTGCTAATATCAGGCATTTACATGCTATCCCTAGTGGCCGTATAACATATGCAGATAGTACTCCGAGAAAAGCAATGTACAAAAACGATATATATTCCCACGACTACGGTCGACATAAATGTACTTCTCAGAAATTTAGGAAGCTATACAGGAATACTAATGTACAGTCCCTAGTTAGGGTATTTACAGAGGCTTGAACACCCGCTGCAGTCTTGATACTCCATGCCAGTAAACCAGGCTCTCAGATAGCCTTTCCCACGGCTCCCTGAGAGTACTGGTGCCCTTAGTAAACCTTGCTAAGGTCGAGAAGAAGAGCGGAGTTCTGTTTCATGGCGAGTACTGGGCGGACCAATGAACTGCCGTTGCTCGCCATCTGTTGGATCCGGTGGAGACTACCCGTGATGGCTCCGATCTTTGCCTTCTTGTCCGTGTAGGAATTGAAGTCTTGGTAGCATCTGAAGACAAGTTGCTGCCGTTCTTCCTGGTACGCGTTTTTCACCTTCGGCTCCATGAAAAATTGGATGTTGCCCGCTGTGATTGTGATCTGTGCTCCGATGAAATCGAAAGTGTTCGATTCATCATCCGTCCGAATGAGTGAGAGTTCGCTCCCGTAGCACTCCTGGAAACTCTCCATTATCTGCACAGCTCTTTGCACAGACCTCTCCTTCCCTCAGTTGAACGCAACTGCAAGTGATACGTCATCCATAAATCTCACACCATGCACCAGTCTTCTGTCCTTGCCGAGTGACTTCAAGAAATCCACTTCGAACTTTGCGCACAGCAGACAAGCCAGTGGTGAGTTTTTACCCATTGGTACTCCGATTCGTTGTCCGAGGATCATACCCTTACACACAGTAAACGTGTGCTTCAGTTCGAATGACACAAACTTCAGCAGTAGCTGCAACGAGAGCTTCACGTAACTCTTTCCGTAGAACTTGACACCAAGGGTGGGAAACTTGCCTCTCTTGCCGACAGTAACACTGTTGTAGCCTTTCTCCTCCCATTGCTGTAAAAGCCATCGAAGTGCCTCCATGATTGCTGCATGTGGTAATGATGTGAACATCTCTTTAATGTCGAATCGTCCACGGACGACCATTGTCTCATCTCCAAATAGCTGAAGCTTCTTTTCTGCCTTCTGTAAGTTCTGCTTGAGCTGGGCAGTCGCACCAAAGCTGAAATGCGTCGCCACAGGAAGTTTGGCCAGCAGGTAGTTCAACGCTCTTGCAACCAATCGACTACCAATCTTTGTAGGTTCATGACTCGCAGGCACGATAGGTCGCCAGCGCGTAAGATCCTTGTGCTTGGGTAAGACATAGGCCTTCCCAATTGCGCCCTTGCTATCCCACGCAGCAACCGTGTCCAAGCCCAGCGTTCAGTAGTTATTCGTCTTCGTCAAAATCTCCTTCTCGCCGCTGGTAGCAATGTCATACACGACATTCCAAGTAAACATCTTGTCTAGTCCGCGTTGGTACAGCAATGGGCACATCAGTACCAAGTCTCCAGCATTTCTGTCTACTTGAGAGATGGCCAATTCTTTGTACCTCTGCTTTACTGCAAAGACCAGCTCCTCCTCCGCTTCAGTTCAGTTGCAACCAGACATGAAGCAACTACCAAGCTGCAAGTCGTTGAGCGTGTGGGCCACCTTTTGACCTAAGGCTGCAGTCAATCCTTGTCTGATGCTTATGCTCAGCTCCTCCTCTGACGTCTTGAGCTTGGGACGGGTTACGTTCTTACCATTTAAAACGAACTGGGGTAACAGTCCCACGTCCGCAATCCTGCTGAGAACGTGATCGACTGACCGTGGTAAGTCGAAATGAGCACAAGTGCAGATGAAGTCCTCTTTCTTACTGTACACCTTGTGGTTGCAGAGTATTTCGGATACGCTCTGATTTCTACGCCAGACAACCCTCAGTTTCCTGCTCAGCAGACCTGTAATGGTAGGGTGCAGTTCACAACAGCTGATTTTGCTCACCAGTACATGCCTTATCTCACTCTTTTTGATCTCCTTTCTAAACTGGACCTTGACTGTAATTTTCTTCCTCACATTCACACACGCCTTCTTAGACACTGCATTTGCGATAACGTCCTTGACCTTTTTCCTCGTACTCTTTTCTTGGAAACTACCAGCACTGCTGTACAAGTGCACGAGCTTATCGATGGACATGCCAGATAGCTCTCTGTGCTTGTTTGGCATTTCTAGAAGCTGTCACAAATAGCCTTTTCCTTTCTCTCTCACATTAACCGTTTGGACTAACAGGGTGATCCAGAAATGACCCCCGTTTTCAAAGCGTGTTTTAGCATGTGCAAATGCGATCTTCCCTTCGATCGTGATTACTGTTGAGGAGCCGAAAAATCTTTTAACTACAGCCCCGTCTTCTCCCCATACCTTTCCACCTTCGCTATACACTTCTACCCCTTTCATTCTTGCTTTATGAGCTGATTGCAGTAAGGACTTCAGGCTGGCGTTACCTGCTGAGCTACGTCCTTGACCTTTTTCCTCGTACTCTTTTCCTGGAAACTACCAGCACTACTGTACAAGTGCATGAGCTTATCGATGGACATGCCAAATAGCTCTTTGCGCTTGTTAGACATTTCTAGAAGCTGTCGCAAATAACCTTTTCCTTTCTCTAACCGTTTGGACTAACAGGGTGATCCAGAAATGACCCCCGTTTTCAAAGCGTGTTTTAGCATGTGCAAATGCGATCTTCCCTTCGATCGTGATTACAGTTGAGGAACCGAAAAATCTTTTAACTACAGCCCCTTCTTCTCCCCATACCTTTCCACCTTCGCTATACACTTCTACCCCTTTCATTCTTGCTTTATGAGCTGATTGCAGTATGGACTTCAGGCTGGCGTTACCTGCTGAGCTATACTGAGACCGGAAGACAATCAGTTTGGTACGTTTGGGTACAATTTCCATTGGGCCCTTCCTCGCCTTCCGCTCCCTTCTTTCCATCCTCTTTTTGGGTTTCCCAACCTTTTTGGTTCCCACTACATTTAACGAAGGAGAGAAACGCTTGATCAAGGTTTTCTCCAGGTCTGCTAAGCCCCCAACGTCTGTGGTAGCTATAGGTAAGACTATATACTTACCCCAGCCATACTTCTTCAACCACTGATACAGTTTTGGCGCTTTCCCTCCCTTTCTTGCCTCCGCACACCTCACGTGCTCCCACCACCTTTCTGCTGCTCCTCTAATTGACCTCCCTATGTACACTTTCTTACACCAAGGCGAAACTAGGCCATAAACGATGGGTTGCTTCATATTGAACCAGTCCTGCTTCATCGGGCACAATTCAATGAGGTTCTTTGCCCAGGGTGTGTGGCCACTTAAAGCTAAGAGCACGGTTGTAACGGGCGCGAGGCTGAGGGAGACAAGGAGAGCCGAGGGAGAGAGAGAGAGAGAGAGAGAGAGAGCACACTCACTCACTCGACACGACTGAGGGTTGGACGCAGACACAGTGGCAAGGACACAAAGTCGAAGTCTTGGATTCTGAATGTCGAAACAGGAGCAAGTCACACTGAGTACGAGTACAGCAGCTGAAAACTGGTACGAGACTGGGCCCCCGTACTGTACGGGGCACCGGTACAGTACCGGGGGCAGATCTGCAAAAGCCCCGGGGGCAGAACTGAAAAGTGTGGTATTTGAAAGTGGCGCCCGAATTGCAGCATGGCGCCAGTTGTCCAAAATCCGATGGTACCAAAGGAGGGGTTTGGAAAAAGGGTGCCAGGCCGAAAAACGGGAAGCAGCAAACAACAAAAAGATGGACCAGGGATCGAGCCCTGGCGGAGTCCGTAACACTATCCCCTCCCTCTAGAAGGCAACGTCCCGACTGCCGAATGNAGCAAACAACAAAAAGATGGACCAGGGATCGAGCCCTGGCGGAGTCCGTAACACTATCCCCTCCCTCTAGAAGGCAACGTCCCGACTGCCGAATGCTGAAAGCTGTGAAGGACGGGACGGGGCTAATCACTGGTCAACAAGTCGAAGGAGGAAGAGGGGTATAATGTAGGTGATAAGGCACAGGGTGTCGTGTTGGTGGGCTGTGAACAGGGTTATCCTACTGGTGGGCTAAGGGTATTGCAGGGAAACAGGATAGTCCTATKGATATTCTACAAGGGGGAGCAGGTAACAGGATATCYTAYTGATGTTCTACAAGGGTGAAYAGGGGATAGGGTATTCYTACTGATGTTCTACAATGGGAAACTGGTAACAGGGTATTCCTATTGATGYTCTACAAGGGTGAACGRGGTATTTCTATTGAAATTCTASAAGGTKATGGGTTGTCAGGGGACGAAAAATAAAATAAAAGAATTGTATGTTGCAGGTTCAAGGGCACAGTTCACATGTACAAGGGCTGGGGTGTCTGATGGGATCTGGGTACACAGTCAGAGGTCTGTAATGGGTCAAGGGGTCTGGACGGGGTCTTCAAGTGTCTTGATCAGCAACAAGAAAGGGGTCTTCTGAGGTCTCGAGCAGGTCCCAAAGTAGGCAGCAAGGCGGTCTTCAGCGGCTGCGGCAGGAGGTTGTCGTAGAGGTAGTCCAAAAGGCCAAAGTCGAAGTGCTCAGGTGCGTCCGGTACATGATTGGCAATGGAGTCTGATCCGGTAGCAAGGGAGTCGCAGACTGGTACATGGTTCATGTGACAAGTAGCTGCTCCANCAGGTGCGTCCGGTACATGATTGGCAATGGAGTCTGATCCGGTAGCAAGGGAGTCGCAGACTGGTACATGGTTCATGTGACAAGTAGCTGCTCCAAGGAGTCTGTGAGGCAGGGTGCTGGCTGTTGTAGCAGCATGGTGGCCAATCCAACTGCATAATCTCCATGAACAGTGCTGCAGCAAGCCATCGCCCTCGTGCGCATGCCATTAGATCCTTTATCGCCGGTCGTCACGCAGGTCCACAAACATTGGACAAGATGGACAAGGAGGTGGAGAGGACGAATGGGGCAAGGCTAGGTGAGGAACAAGGGCAGATCAGACATCAGGAAAGTGGGTCAAGGGCAAGGGTGGCTGTGGCGGGGGTGTGTGTAGAGCAAGGTGGCGAGGTTGTAGCAGGGTTGAAGCAAGGGTTCAGGGTTTAGTCAGGGTATGGGCAGGGGGGGTAGCTAGGATGAAGGGTGGGAACGATTTTAGGCGCGGACAAGTCTCATGGCATTCTTGAGATTTTCAAGGGGTTCCCATGTTGATTCTTCGTCAGGGTATCCGGTTCATTTGACTTTGTATTCGGTGATTGGCTCCGGATGGTCTGCGACTTGGGTTGTTCTTCTTCCTATGATTGATTCGACTATGAATTTTGGTCCAGTGGGAAGCATGATAGATGGATGTCGAGGATATGGGCGATTAGCGAACTGAGGCGGGGATTCGTGGTATTCCTTGAGATATTCTACGTGGAAGACTGGGTGTACACGGCTCATGTCAGGGGGTAGCTGGAGTTTGTAGTTCACGGGAGAGGTTTGTTCAATGATGGGGAAGGGACCGAGCAACTTGTTCGAGAGTTCTTGGACAAGCCCTGTTCGGGTTCAAAGCGTTTGGCGGAGAGCCAGACTTTGTCCCCTACTTGGAAGGTGATATCACGACGATGCTTGTTGGCTTGTTTAGCTYGTTRTTCYTGGGTGTGCTTGATTGACTCGGTTGCTYCTCTTAGGAGACGGTTCATTGTTGCAACCCATTCATTGAGAGAGGGATAGGGGGAGGATGGGTTGAGTTGCGAGGGGAGCAAGAAGTCAGAAGGCAAGCGTGGGTGATAGCCAAGGTCAAGGTAGAAGGGGGACATGCCAGTGGAAGGGCAAACGACGTTGTTGTAGGCAATCTCGGCGGCGGTGAGCAGCTGATCCCAATCGTGCGTGTGTGGATGACAATACTTCCGCAAGATTCTTTTGAGAGTATCGTTCATCTTCTCGGTCTGTCCGTCGGTCTGTGGATGGAATGTAGTGCTGTACCTGAGCGTGGTTCCGTAGGCATTGAAGAGTTGTTTCCAGAATTGGGAGAGAAAGCGGGGGTCACGATCACTGATGATATTCTCGGGGAGGCCGTGGGGTCTGGCGACATGGTCGAAGAAGAGAATGGCAATGTCTTTGGCGTTGTGCGAGGTGGTGCATGGGATGAAGTGAGCACGTTTGGTCAAGCGGCAAACAATGACGTAGATGCAGTCATACCCGCGGTCGGTCTTGGGAGGACCGCACACGAAGTCCATGGAGACGGACTGCCAGCGGTGGGTGGGGATGGGCAATGATTGAAGCATGTCGGGCTTATCCCGGTTTGAGGGGTTGACGGCCTAACACGTGGGGCACGAGCGTATGTAGGCTTTGACGTCGGAAAGGAGGGAAGGCCAATGGAAATAACAGGAGATGGTATCAAAGGTTTTCTGGAAACCAAGGTGGCCAGCGGTCTTGGCGTCGTGGTGCTCGGCCAAGAGGTAGGTGCAAAGGCCACGGGCGTCAGGGATGCAGAGTCGGCGGGTGCCTTTGGTTTCAATGTAGAGAAGGTTGTCGTGGAGGGCGTAGCCGGAAACGGGGTCGAGGTCACGGAGTTTGTTGTAGATGGTGGAGAAGTCGGGGCAAGAGAGGTATCCTTGGGTGTAGCGATGGTGGAGCGATGGCAGGAGCTGGATGTGGGTCATGGNGAGTTTGTTGTAGATGGTGGAGAAGTCGGGGCAAGAGAGGTATCCTTGGGTGTAGCGATGGTGGAGCGATGGCAGGAGCTGGATGTGGGTCATGGTGGCGTAGACTTTCTCAGGGGGCTTGTGGTCGGGGCGGCGGGAGAGGGCATCGGCAACGCGGTTGCTCTTGCCAGGGGTGTGACAAATGGTAAAGGTAAATTGGGCTAGGAAGTCTAGCCAGGGGGCTTGGCGAGGGGTGATGTCTTTCTTGGTCAAGATGGAGGAGACGAGGGTGTTATCGGTACGGATGGTGAAGTATTGCCCGTCGAGGTACGGACGCCAGACTTTGAGGGCGTAGACCACGACGAGGAGCTCCTTCTCGTTGGATGGGTAGTTCATTTCTGCCGGAAGAAGTTTCTTGCTGGCGAATGCGATGGGGTGCTCGCCGGGTGGGCATTGGGAGTGAGTGGGGGAGTCCTTGATGGAGGGGGTTTCCGCGGGGTCGGGGGGAAAGTGCTGGGATAAGACGGCCCCGATGGCAAAGTCGGAAGCATCCGTGGTGACGAAGAAGTGGCGAGTGGGGTCGGCGATTTTGAGGACGGGGGCAGTGGTGATGAGCTCCTTGAGTTCGTCGAAGGCGGCTTGGCGGCGGTCTGTCCAGGCGAAGGGTTCGGTGGCACGGGTGAGCTCATGGAGAGGGTAGGAAACGTCGGAGAAGTTGCGGATGAAGGGGAGGTAGTAGTTGGCGAGTCCCGTGAAGGAGCGAAGTTGGGTTAAAGTGGTGGGAGGGGGGAACTCGACGAGGGCAGAGACCTTTTTGGGGTCCATGCGGATGCCGTCGGTGGAGACAATGTGACCAAGGTATTCTACGCTAGAGGCAGCAAATGTGCATTTGCTGAGCTTGGCGTAGAATTTTTGGTCGCGGAGGATGGCGAGAACTTGGCGGAGATGATCAAGGTGGGACTCGAAGGTGGGGCTAAAAACAAGGATGTCGTCGAGGTAGATCATGACACAGATTTCGAGGAGGTCGTGGAAGATGTGGTTCATGGTGGATTGGAATGTGGCGGAGGCGTTGGTGAGACCGAAAGGCATTACGAGAAACTCGTAGTGCCCGAAGCGGGAGCGGAAGGCAGTTTTGTGGGTGTCCTCCTTCGGATGCGGATCTGGTGGAAGTCACTGCGGAGGTTGATCTTGGTGAAGTATTTGGCTCCACGGAGGCGATCAAGAAGTTCGGATATCCGGGGAAGCGAATACTTGTTCTTGATCGTGATCCGGTTCAAGGCGCGGTAGTTCGTGCACATGCGGAGTTCCGAGGTGCCGTTCTTCTTGACGAAGAGACAGCTGGTGCCGAAGGGGGAGGAGCTAGGCTTAATGAATCCTTTTTCAAGGAGTTCATTGAGTTGGCGCTTCATTTCTTCGGCCTCGAGGACGGAGAGCTGGTATGGGGGGCGGCAAGGGGGGGAGTGGCCGGGCTCGAGACCGAAGGTGTGGGAAACACCTTGGTCGGGAGGTAGTTCGGCGGGCAAGGATTCGGGAAACACGTTTTTGAATTCGGATAGGAGGGTGGAGATCTGAGGGTCGGAGGGGGGGTCTTGGTCGGGTTTGTCCGTTGGAAGCAAGTCCTCGGGACGGTCGCGGTCAATGACAAGGCAATAGTAGGCAGAGTCGGGGTGCTCACGGGTCATGTGAAGAAATTGGTGAGGAGAGACGGGGGAAGGGGTGGAGGGAGGGGGAAGGTAGGGTATGTCAAGGGGTGGATCGGGAGGGGTGGAGAGGCGGACGAAAGAAGGGTGGAAGGTATAGGGCATGTAGCGGTCGAGCCAAGGAGTCCCGAGTACGATGTCGCACATGAGGTGCATGACATCGAAGGAGACCTGACTGCGAAGAGGGCCGACAGTCATTGTGGTCTCGGGTACTGTGCGGTCGACGACGATGGCGGAGTCCTTATCCCCTAGGCGGATGGTGATCGGGGAATCATAGCCGGTGGAAGGGAGGCCGGCTTTGCGGACACAGGCATCGGTGATGAAGTTGCCGGTGGCACCAATGTCGAGAAGGGCCCATAACTTCACCGTCGATGCTCCAAAGGAGACGGCGACGAACTTGAGCTGGAACTGGGCGGTTCCGGCACAAACGGAGAAGATCATGGCGTTGAGGCGGTGCTGCTCGAGGCCTAATCTAACAAGCCGAGTGTGTCGGTCTTGTTCCTCAACGAGATCGGAGAAAGTGATGGTGGAGGGGTTGGGGAGGAGGGTAGTGGAACATGTGGCCGTGGGGTGCTCAGCCGACGGAATAGAGGACGTCGTCGGGAGGAGGGCAGGCGGAGTAGACCACGACGCCTGGGGGGTGTTTGGTGTGAGAGTCGTCGCTGGCAGACAAATTGTTGATGCCATGACATGGCTACAAGGGGCGGGGGTCAGTGTTCAAGTGGAGGAGGGCCCAGAGGCCGCGGTGGAGGAGGAGGAAGTGGGTGTGGGAGGGCTGGATCCGGTGGGGCGGGAAGGCTGGTGGGTGGAGCGGCCGGCCTTGGGGCAATTGGTTTGCTGATGCCCCAGCTGGCGGCAATGGAAAAAACCGCCGTTGGCCTGGAGGAAGGCGCGTTCAGCGGGGGTGAGCTTTTTGAGACGAGGGGGAGGCCAGGCGTTGCCGTTCCATCCTCATGAGATGGACAGCCTGGAAGTCTTCCTCGGTGAATTTGGCTGGTTCAAGGGACTCGGGAGAGGAGTCAAAGCTGTCGTCGGAGGGGAGTGACGAGTCGTTGGAGGCCATGTTGTGGAAAAACCGGGTGCGGTTGGGGGCGACTGGTCGTTGAGAGCGGAGGTGAGGAAGGCGATCATGGTGGAGAAGTCGGGTAAGGAGATCGGTGAGAGGGACTCGGGCTCATGGGCGAGGGCTGCGGTGAGGTGGGGGAAGCATACCCGCTTGATGCGGGAGATGAAGACATAGTCGGGAATGAGAGTCGACGGGATGTGGAGGCGGAGGGAGCGAACGTAATGGATGAATCGCTCGGTGGGGCCGGTTTGGCGGAGGTTGCAAAATTGATCGATGCAGTCATCAATGGTCTTTTGCGGACAGAAGGTGGCGATGAGAAGGTCGGCCCATTGAAGGAAGGTGATGCGGGGAAGGCCGTTGGCTCGGCGGTTGTTGACTTCGGTTAACCACCAGTGAGCGGCGTCGCCTTGGAGGCGGGAGGTTGCGGTGGGGAGCCAATGAGCGAGGGGCATGTTGTGGAGGTCGAAAGCATTTTGGATTTGAGAGAGGAAAAGGAGGACGTCCTCGTGGGGGCGGCTGGAGAACGTCGTGATATCGGTGGCGCGGAAGGAGCGGGGAATGTCCCCATTGCGGGGGACGATGCAAGTGAGGTTGTTGAAGTTGCGGTTGTCAGGAGAGGTGTCGTAGCAGGTGTGATCTTGACTGCGGTCACCAAGGAGGTAGCAAGGAGGATGTTGGGGTATGGCGGGGTAAACGCCAGAAAGGACTTGGGAGTAAGAGGGGTGGACAAAGGGGATGGTGGAAGTAGTTAGGAGAGGTTGGGTGAGGGGGGAGGAGAGGCGAAGGGGAGTGGTTCGAGTAGTGGTGGAAGCGCTTGAAGTAGGTTGTGAGGAGGGGAGGGAAACGGGAAGGGAAGTGACGGGGTGGAAGAAGGTGTGGTGGAGGACGGTGGGGGGGTGGTGTTGGATGATGAGGCCTGGCCGGCTTGGCCGGTGGAGAGGCTTTGGCCAGATTGGCCGGAGGAGGGGGGTTGGCTATTTTGGCCGGAAGAAGATGGTTGGCCGGTTTGGCCGGCAGGGGTGGATTGGATGGATTGGCCGGAGGAGGAGGGGGGTGGTGACGTCGTGACGACGATGATGGCGGGTGTGTGGTTTTCGAGGGAGGTGACGCGATTGGATATGGAGGTCACGAAGGCCTCGATTCTGCGGAGGCGAGGCAGAGAGTGTTTGAAACATGGAGAGGAGAGATGTGTTCTCCCCGGTGCCTGGCTGGTTGACAAGCTTGCGATGGATATCCTCGACGGAATCCATGCGGAGCGAGCCCATGTTGATGCTTGAGGTGCCTTCGGCCATGGGGAGGGACGAAGGTGGGGCAGAGGGAGAAGATGGAGTGGAGGGGACAACGGAGGTGACAGCAGCGGCGGAGGTGGCAGCAGCGGCGCGTCGGGAGGTCTTGGATTGGCGGGGTGGCATGTGGAAGCGGTTTCCTATCCCGATTTAGAAAAATGGTGGTTGATTTAAATCGGGGTTAGAGGAAGTTG
>BFEA01000260.1:1049871-1061666 GCA_003427395.1 Chara braunii | reverse complement strand
ACAAGTGAGGCTGATCAGCTTCCGATTCCCACATTTGGTCCACCCGGCTCTCACCCACCTGACCTGCCCCTCTCTCATCCACGTAGCCCCACTCGCTCCCCAGCCCCAAATGACAATGACCCGTCTCTTGATTACGTGATGGAGCCCCCGGTTGAAGATCATCTCTCTCCGGAGCACATACCGAAGCCAATTGGTCAAGACCACAATGAGGCTCCGCCACCTGTGCAACCTGCGGAATCGAACAAGGATCCCCCTGCCGCAAATGGATCCCCCACGCAACCTGCGGAATCAGACAATGTCATAGCGCTACAGCGAGGGCGCTGTGCGTACTACGCCATTAATGTACGTCCCCTTGCTTACAATTGTAATCCTTATACTGTTGCTGATTTTGCAGACGTTGTTAGGTGGATAGAAGAAGAGCACCGTGCCGTCTACCCAGAGGAGGACAGCGCTGCGCTTGGGGTGAACATATAAGTCCTGGCTATGGCATTTGTGGGTAGGCGACTGCAATTCCAGCCTGCTCCGCAAAACCACGAGCCAGGCACCGATCCGAATATTCAGGCATATATCTTATATCGTCCAGATCACTTCAGTGTTCTTACCTTTGCAGATAATTTATGGACCCAATGGGACAATGGCGGTAGGATGCACGGAGTGGGAAATATTAACCAAATGTTGGAGGGTTACTCAGTCTGGCTCGTCCATCAGGAACAGTATGTCGATGAACATTTGCAAGCACTGCACCCCCCGGAGAGCAATCCGGCTGATTCTACGACAAACAGTGAAAGGACCTCTCTACAGGATGATGGTTGTGCCCTCCGGTTGCGTTGTCGCACAGGTGTAGTATGGTTGGTATGTACATGACATAGCCTCTGCTCCGAACACTATGAAGGGATGGTCGCTGCTAGCCTCTCACCCGAAAATTGTAATCCCCTGTCCTGTGCTCATCCCCCCCACCCCCTTGATTACTTGCCCAACATGCCGTTGTGGCTTTGATCTGCCATGCTTAAATAACTGTGCACGTCAGCCTTCCACACTAATGACATGTCAGCAACATGCCATGTGTTGTCAATGCTTTCAGGAAGCTGTCATAGAAAGTATGTGTCTTTACTGCGTGGACTATCCCCGATGCCATCACCCTCCACATCCTCTTCTAGCATGTCCCACATGCGGTGTTGGTCATACACCTACGTGTTGCATACTCGTGAACAAAGACATGAGTATGGCGCAGATCCCCAGAACCGACCAGACAATACAGAGCAAATACAATTGCAGCGGAAGACTTGATGCACATGGATTGACTCAGACTGCAACGAATCCCTCACAAACATGCATCGGTGGTGTGAAGGCCTTGGCCTTGGACATAGAAGAAAAGGGCCAGGGTTTGATCTTCATACACAGATGAATGGAGGAGAGGAGAGACGAAGGGAGGAGGGGAGGGAAGATTACCTCAACTCAAATGTCTCCAAAATAGTATCTCGAATGTCATAAGTAGCGAAAATCCGGAATGTCGCGAATACAGAGTCTCACAGTGTCCCAGATATCGATCTCCCAATGCCAAGATACATCTCTTGAGGTAGATGAAGTCGATCCCAAAAAGTAGTCCTCAATCGGAAGTCTCAATATTGTTATCTTTGACATCATCAGAACTCGTAACCATCCCTCGTACCCGTAGTAGTCGAGTAGGAGTAATCCAAGGAGTAGACTTAGACTTAGAGGGCAAGAGGAGAAAGAAGGCGGAGGAGGAGAGGAGAAGAAAAGGAAGAGGGAAGAAAGGCGAATCCTTTCTCCCTGATACCTGAGTGGCAGCACCGTCTCTTGCGCCGTCTCTGCCGAAGTCCGCTGAGGCCGAGCTTGGCAATGTTGCTATGGCGCTGCAGTGCCGGCCAATGGGCTGCGTGCTGAGCCAGAGGACTGGCGATAATCGCTGCTGCGCTAATCACTGCTGCACTAATCTTCCTCGCTGCTCCGCTATTCTAACGCTGAAACGCTGTCCTAGACTAACCTCCCCACTGAGGCTGGTACCCGACTGATATAGCGCTGGGCCGACTTCAATGCCGCTGGTACCTTTGGGTCTGGACGTTGATCGGCCCAACGGTTCAGATCCGATGCCAAAATCTGAAAGTGGCGCCTAAACTTGGCTGCTGTCAAAACTGCACCGCCAGTAGGTCCTGGTGTTGGACCGGTACCGGCCTGGCCCTTGTGACGTTGGCCTACGCGACCTCTGGGCCGACCTTGAGGTCTGAACGGACGTGACCCTTGACCCTAGGCCTAAACTAAGCCTAACTACGGAACCAAGCCCTAACTGGGCCCGTGTGGTGTCAGAATGCCACATACGGCAACCGCTGACGGATCTGCCTCTTTCTTGCGAGACGAACGACGAACACAGCAGCCCGAGGAGGAAAATAGAATTCTGCATGAACCCCCAACAGAGCGATGTGCTCATAGTTTATCACCACCAAGGCGAGCTGTTGCGGATCATAACCTGCAGCAACTGAATGCCCTTGCGTTGGACCGATCCTCCCTGTCGTCTTCTGCCCATAGAGAAGGAATACACACCAAGGAAGCCCAAGAAAGGTGCTCCATGCTGTTCTGTGATGACCCGTCGGAGAATCAACTAGCATTTAGTTCGCATGCCTTATGCCGGGAGGATTATGAAGGGATAGTCCATGTGAGTTCTTGCTTCCATACGTACGATGACAGTCAATACTGTACTCTATAACTGCGGTCAACGTGCCTCTGTGATCCTAGCATGTACGAGGTATGTAGCCTGTGACATCTGTCTGCGCCGTGCCATTCGATGCAGCAACTGTGACTGCGAAAATTGGATGAGGTGCTTCCATAGCCCACACCCGAACCGGTCCTGTCCGGTCTGTAGGGGTGGCCACTCACTACGAGCCACGTAACTTGTGACATTTGTCTGCGCCGTGCCATTTGATGCAACTGTTATGATCCTGGCCAATTTCGAGATACCCATTCATCAGATAGTACAATGTCGTCCAATTGCAGAAAGAAATGAATGAGCTGGAGAGGAGAGGGAGGATTAGAAGAAGAAGAAGAAGTAGGAAAGAAGAAGAAGATGATGTACACCAGCACAGACAAATGACAAGTCTCTTTTTCTTCGCCCAACAATCTCCTCCTCCTTATATCCCCTTTCTCTTATTCATACAAGAAATAATAATACAATGTTGAATGGCTGATCCAGGATCAATGACCGAGTCCCTCTTCTACTGCAGGTATCACTTGAGGTCCACCATAGCCATGGCCGCCTCTCCCACTCTTCACTCCCATAGGCTGAGGCTATGGCGGACTACTAGGCCTTGCCCAGATGCCCAAAGGACAACCCAAAGCAGCTATGGCTGCTCTAGCTCAGGCTGCCATGCCCGACCCTGCCTCGAAGCGTTATGGTGTGGCTCTCCCCAGTTGGGGACTCCTTGCTGCAGCGCCCACCAAGGTGATGAAGATGGCTGCCACCATAGCCAGGTAAGTACCCCTGGCGCTCCTCCCCCTTCCTTCCTTCTTCCTCCCTCGTGTNCTGGCGCTCCTCCCCCTTCCTTCCTTCTTCCTCCCTCGTGTCCTTCTCCTTCCTCCCCAGCAGCGCTGCTCCAGCATAGCGCTGCTCCAGCCAGCGCTCCACCAGTGTGTTGCCAAACTTGCACACGGAAAAAGAGGCCGGGCTCTTCGCCCGACTGGGAGATATAGCGGCTTGCTTGCCTCTTCGGGCGGTGACTTCCAGGCCGCTCGACTTTCCAAGCAACCGGTACCTCCGCGCTTTCGGAGGGAAACATCATTGCAAACTCTGATATTGCCCGTACAGGCCCTAGACCCAGATTGGTTGGACTGGTATCCACCTAGACCTAACCTACAACTACTGGGCCTCTAAAAATGCCACTCTGCTCGACCTCCAGTACCCGCACATCGACCCCTTCAGGGTGCGGTACCGGCCTACCTGCTGGAGTGTTTTTCCTGCTCCAATCCCTCAATGTCACGACCAGAGGTAAGTACCGGCCCTGAGGGCCCAATGGACGAGCAAGTGCCCTTGCGGGTCACACACACTCAAGCCAACCAGCACTAAGACAGGCACGACCACACACACACTCAAGCCAACCAGCACTCAGACAGACATGCAGTCCAGGAAGCGTGCACACACAGACTTAGTAGCAAGCGGGAAACTCGGCAGGGCATTTAGTCTATGGGCAAAACTCCGAAATCAGCTGTGTTTCAGTCCATGTTTGGACGGGTCATCACACTACTCCCCCCTCAAGAGCGAGGTCCGTTCGAGCGAGTAATTCATTCTGAGTGCTCGACAAACGCATCGTAAGCAAGCAAGGCAAAAAGGTTTTAGAGTACTCTGGTGCAGTGAGTCTTGCAGAGGTCTTAGGTACAACGTTAGTGGCGATTTGTCGCTCGTAGGCTTTGACAACGCGCGGTGCGCTGCGTAACAATTCCTGTTTGGAAATCCAGTACAGATTGTCTAATGGGTGATACATGAAGTGAACCTGGTATTGTTTGTTGCGTCCCTTGCCTACGTGCTGTTTGATTCTGACTATCTCATGCCCGCCTTTGATCGTTCTTCGCGATAATCGAACGTCTTAACATCACGGTGGAGGTACAGTTTCGATGCATGGAACACGGGGTATGTGCGCAGATGGGCTGGCACATCAACTATGTACGAAGGGCCAAAGTGGTCATCTCCAGTCACATCCAGAACTTCCCTCGGTCCGTAATAGAGTGGGAGAAGTTTGCAAGAGACCCCTTCTTCTTTTGAGAATTCAGACATCTTGACCCAGACATAGCTTCCTACCTGAATGTCCGACGGTCGGCGCCCCTTGTTCGTGTGATGGATCATGGCATGTTGTCACTTGGTCATGGCAACCTTGAGCAAGTTAGCCCTGAGGCCAGGCCTGCCGGGTGTTGAGCCAGCTGGCTGCTCAGGGAATAGGTAGGAGAGCGGATTACGGATCTGCCAACCGAGATGCAGCCTGTTAGGTACCATATCGGTGGTAGAATGAATGGAGTTGTTGTACAACCCCCTAATGGAATACAACTCTTCATCCCATGTTTCCTGATCTGGGATAATCAAAGCGCGGAGAAGTTGGAACATAGTCTGGTTGATTTCTTCAGCCAAACCGTTGGCTTCAGGGTGTCGGCCAAATGTCATACACAACCTGATCCCCAGATGAGACGTGAAGTCCTTCCATTCAGTACTAATGAAGCGCGGGTCCCGATCGCTACGAGAGTCTTCAGGGTCCCGAACTGCAGAATGTACTTTTGTTGGAACTCATGAATCACTAATTATGTTGGGGCGTGCGGCGGCAAAGCGATCAGATTGAGAAACTTAGAGAATTGGTCAACAATCACCATGACTTGTGAGTAGCCGTTCTTACTCACCTTTCCCATGGAGACAGACTCCCTGGGACCATCAGGAATGGGAAGGGGTGCGAGTAGCCCCATGGGCTTTTGTCTGCATGGTTGATTCGTTAACAGACTTGACACTCAGCCACAAACTTTTCAGAAGTCCCTTTCATGCCAAGCCAATCAAACTGTCGCAACAGATTTGCATACGTGTTTGCCATGCGGAAGTGTCCGCTCCGACCATGGACCAAATCCAGAAAATGCGTGCGGAGAGGCTCATGGTTGGGCACACACAAGCGGTCGTGGTTCCCGTAGCGACAGAAAATCAGTCCTCCATATGCTTGAAAATTAGTCTGACTATTAGGATCAGCCCGCAGCAGCTCAAGGATGACAACTAGGATCAGCCCGCAGCCGCTCAAGGATGGGACTGAGTTCCGGATCCTTGGTTGTCTGCTCTACGAGCTCCTCCTTCAGCTTCTTTCGGAGGTCCTAGGATTTCACAAGGCAAGTCATGTACTCGGGGTGGCGAGATAATGCGTCAGCGACTCGATTATAAACAACCCTTATTGTGCCTCAACTGAAAGCCAAAGATGTCAATTTCATGGAACCAACGAATTAACGTCGGGGACAGGGTGTCATGATCTGAGAACACTTTGAAGTGGCGTTCCAAACGATAGTGTTTCCAATGGTCCAAAGCCATACGCAAAGCATAGAGCTCGCGCATGCAGGTGGAAGTGGCTACCTTTACGGTGGGCATGCGTTTGCTGTAGAATTCGAGCGGCCGCAAGCCATCACCGTCATCTTGTTGCAGCATTGCGTCGATTCCATATTGACTTGCATCCGTAGTAACTACGAACGTCAGTTTGGGATATGCAATGCAGAGTACTGGGTAAGTTACGAAGGCGTCTTTCAACGCTTGAAAGGCGTTCGTGCACGCGGTATCCCAAGAATAGGGAACATTCTTACTTGTCAATCGAGACAACGGACACACAACAATGGAGAAGTGGGGTACACATTTTCGATAGTATGACGCGAGACCAAGAAAAGAGCGCAGTTCATGAACATTCACGGGCTGACGCCAGTTGCGTATGACCTCCACCTTAGTTGCCTCAGGCTTTAGGCCTGCAGCAGACAACCGGTGCCCAAGATAGATGATAGTATCCTTCCCAAACTCAAATTTCCCTAGGTTGAGATGGAGTTGCGTCTTCTTGAGGATGGTAAGTACTTCCTCAAGGTGCTAGAGGTGTTCCTCCATGGACTTGCTGAAGATTAGTATGTCATCGAGGTAGACCACCAAGAACGGCCAATCTGTTCGCGGAGGATTTTGTCCATGAGGCTTTGGAAGGTGGCCAGTGCGTTCGTGAGACCAAAGGGCATTATGGTAAACTCGTAAAGCCCATCGCGTGTTTTGAACGCAGTTTTGTGCTGGTCCGCAAGATCGACTTCAATCTGGTGGTCCCAAACTTGAGATCGATCTTGGAGAAGACCTTGCACCTACTGCGACATCAAGCAAGGCATCTATTCGGGGTAATGGATAGGCGTTCTTTCTTGTGATGCGGTTTAGGCCGCGATAGTCAATACACATACGGAGCTTGTCTCCTTTCTTTGGAACAGATAAGACAGGATCACCAAATTCAGACTCACTAGGCTTGACCCACCCTTTGTCAATCATGTCGTCAATCTGTCGTCGGAGTTCCTCCAACTCGTCGGGTCCCATCCGGTACACGCAACCCTTTGGAGGAACAACACCCTCGACCAACTCGATGGTGTGTCGGACCAATCGCGTGGGGACTCCACGTGGCTCGGCCAGAACTTTTGGGAACCGTTCGAGTAGGTTTTGGATGTTTGGTGAAACCGGTGGGGGTGGAGGATCAGCAAAGGGATCACCTAGATCAGGTCGTAGGTTGCGAATAGAGGCGACCGAATCTGAAGTAGGATCATTTGGACTAGTAGAAGGTAGAGAAGTAGAGGTGCTAGAAGTAGAATCACTAGCCGAAGCAGTAGTGGTACCAACCGCAAAAGTAGATGGCACATGAGGAGGACGAACAAAGGCAACATACAACTGTTCATCCTGCTTGTGCTTGCGCCATTTCTTGCAAAACTTCATAGCATTTAGAAAAGTCACTGGGGGCTCGTGCTTCTCATCCAGGAGGACGAGACGCTCGTTCCCTTCAGCATCTTTGACCATGAAAAGTGACTCCTTCCACTTGGTCCATTCGCATAGGGACTGCAGCCAGCCCAAGCCAAGGACAACGTCAAAGGGGCACTTGTCAAGGACATAGAAGTTCAGTGCGTGGGTGACAGTTTTGTTCTTGTCATAGGTAGTGCGCACACCTTTGACTGCATGTGTAGAAGAGACAACTTCCTTGTTGCCTACTTGGGTTCGGCAAGGCTTCTGCAAGGCCACTTGCTTCATTCCCAAGCCCACTTTGCGTATCCGATGAGGTGACATAAAGTTAGGCGTCGCGCCACAGTCAATCAAGACACGGAGATAGCGGTGGTTTATGAGAAGTTTGAAGAAGATCAACTTCGATGTCCCTTGGGCACGCTGTTGTTTAATCTCAGCCCAATGCTTCAAGTGGTAGTGGAAGTCGACCGTCCCAGACTCCTCCCAAGGCTCGACATACAACACATCACACACTTCAGCCTTGGCTTCAGCAGATGATTGGGCTTCAAGGGAGGACTGCTGATCTACATCAGATTCAGTCTCCCTTGCTGTAGAGTGTGTTGAAGTCGACTCTACCCCCGGGTCTGGTTTCAATGCAGCCTATAGCAATCCTGTACTTTATGGTTTGTTTTTTGGCAATGCGGGCATACCCCCTTCTTGAGTCTAACCCGCCAATCATTTTCAGTGATCCGAAGGTCGACCCATGGTTTAGTGGTCGCATCCTCCGGTTTTGCTGGCCTTGTCTTCCTTGGGAAGTTGGACATAGTTCTTACCTGCATTCCGATTCGGTCTCCTTGTATTGGCAGTCTTCTTAAAGGCAATAATTTTTTCTTTTTCTTGATTTACATCAGACTCATGGGCTGACGAACAGGCTGTATCAGTGTCCTGTTCTTGGTCGTCGCCAAGAGTGGGGTCATCTGCTTCGACCTGCTTTTCAGCCTCCTGCAGGTCATGCACAGCAAAACGGTTGTTGCCTTTGAACCGCCTGCCGCCCATAGGCTTTTTGCTGCCTGCTGTGGTGACGAGGTCTACCGCCTCGAGACTGACTATGTCCTTCATTAGAGTGAAGCAGTCAGTATACCCACTGAAGTCCCTGCCTAGGCGATTAGTAAAACTGGTGGGGACTATGCCCTTGACCACATCCAAGCAAGATTGGTCAGTCAGTTCAAGACCAGGTGTAGCAAACATCTTGCTGAGATAGGTTTGCAGGCTTTTCATGGAGGCCGTACACTTGCTGCGTTTGATTTTGTCAAGCTGGCTTCTTGCCCTTGCTGCAGCGTGTGGATCCTTATACTGGGCAATGAGGAGCTCCTCGAGGGAGGCAACCGGGGTGGCCTTAAGCCACCTTGTCAGTTCAATCTTTGGAACCCCAGCCCGTGTAGCTTTGACTTCTAGGAAGCCCCGTACAATCGGCTCAACATTCATTCCCATGATCACTGGCTGGGTCTTTGGCCGAGTCCCCAACACCTCGAAGTATGCCCTCATGGAGCTGATCCAGGATTCAATGTCTTCTTTGCTGTCGTACTTAGACGGTATTTGCACCAGCTTTCGATCCACATAGGGATCGGCGTGGCTGGGACCAGCAACTGCTTGTTCAGATTTTGGGGCTGCAGCGATTGCAGAGTTTCCTGCCTCGTTGCTTGTTACGGCAACAGCGGAATCTGCACTTGTTGCAGGTCCCGATGGGTTTGCCATCACACTCAAGGAAGAAGTAGAACAAGATACGGTTAGAGGGGCAAGATTAGTCTCAATCGCAGCTCCGGAACCAGGGGGTAGAGGAAGAGGATTGGTTACTTGGGCCTATCGCAGCGCAGCAACCTCTACCATCAAGTCGCGGTACTTGCTGGTCATATCAGTCCGATCCTCCTGAAGTGTCTTCAATTTTGCGAAGACGTCGGCAATTTGAATGGTATGATCTTCAAGCCTCCGGACTTGGACGATAGCGGTGAGTATGGACTTCAACTGTTCCTGAAAGTGCTCTTTGGTCAGCGAGGGAACAATTGCCAAAATGGCCTCCTGACTTTTCAGCAGCTGTTCCTTCCTCTCCTTCTGCACTTCCTGTTCTCTTTCTATAGCATTATCTAGGAGTGCTTGCAGATACGGTTTCTGCATATTGTTGGCTGCATTTAATAGGGCCCGCCATTGTCCTGAGGATAGTTGGGCCATTTTCGGACCGTTAGTGTTGGCAGGTGGGTCAGAGAGACGCCAATCAGCAAAGGAATCAATTAGACTCTCAAGAGGTGCACTCCTTTTCCCTGTCCTTACCCACTCCAGACGGTCACTTTCCCTATTTTCCTATTCTCTCTCCCTCCTCTCTCTCTCTTCTTTCAAGTTGCGAGTCTCCACGGGCATCGGAAATGAACTCAGAGAAACAGATTAAAAGCTCAGAGAAGAGAAGGTAGAACTCCTAGCCCGAGCGGCATTTCATTTGGAGAGAGCAGCAAACCAAAAGAAAAACAATCAAATTCGCAGGAGAGGTCTGATCCAGCGACCCAATCTGAACAAACTGCATACGAGGTCCTCTAGAGTCCAATCTGACCAGCTCCGTGACCGTACAGCAAACCAGACAACGAATGACTAAATGCAACAATGGAGAATTGAGTGGTGTACAGGGTGAGAGTCAAGACACGGACAGTGTAACCAAAAGACATGCGAAACATCTCAACCGAGATCCCCTCGGTAGTGGGTGTCCTAACCAAGAAGAAAGAACTTTGTAACACAGTCAGAAAACAATGGGCTAATGACTAACTGATTTGGGCCCAGAGGGCTCTTCTTGTTTGGGCCCGGTCCCACTGGGTTCCAAAGGTCCCACGTAGGTCGCGGCCAGGTCCCAACCAAGAGGAGTCCCTCATGGACTTACTTCAGTTTCTACTGTACTTAAAAAACGAAATTTCAACTTCCGGCAGAACCTACAGATTACAACCGTTTAGAGATGAAATACAAAGCACTGCAGAAAGACTCTGCATTTAGATCAAGATACTTCATTTCCCATCCATCAGGTGAGTAGGTAGTTCACATGCATTCAATGACACAATCAAGACCACAGAGGAGTAGGAAAAGAAACCTAGAGTAACCCCAACAGGACAAACCATACCACTCACACACACATGGGCATCCCGTAGGTGCACGACACTTACCTGAGTGGCCTTGAGTCTCGAGATGAATAGAACTCACCCCCCTCTCATGTGATCCTCCTGACCCCTCTTACGCTATCCCTACACTAGTGTCCTATCTCCTAGGAGGGTTCTGACTCCAACACCCAAGTGCAACGCTGGATCCACCATCGACGCTGAAGAACAAAGCAGCAACTTGCAGTCCGTAGGTACTGAGTGGCCGCTAACCGTCAAGCTCGCCTACTTGAGGGCAGCCCTTAAGTTGCCAAGTGTTTCCCTTGAATCAGATTCCAGGTGTGAGTGCCTCTCACTGTCGCCTCTCTCAAATCGCCGCATGAAGTCTCCTTGAAATGTCTCGCCACCCTAATCTCACTCTCAAGCAACCTGGTTAGGTTCAACGTCGACCCTCCGTGACCTAACCAGGTGGGGGCAGCTTCCCTCAGCCACTCTGTCCCTCTTCCCTTCACAAACCAACCCTAACCCTAAGTGGTGCCCTCGACCACTTAGGTTAGGGTTAGGGCAGCAAAGTCAACTCGCACCAGCAAGTAGAATCCGCTCCGATACCAATGTTATGATCCTGGGCAATTTCGAGATACACATCCATCAGATAGTACAATGCCGTCCAAGTGCAGCAAGAAATGAATGAACTTGAGAGGAGAGGGAGGATTAGAAGAAGAAGAAGAAGATGTAAGAAAGAAGAAGAAGATGATGTACACCAGCACAGACAAATGACAAGGCTCTTCTTCTTCGCCCAACAATCTCCTCCTCCTTATCTCCCCATTCTCTTATTCATACAAGAAATAATAATACAATGTTGAATGGCTGATCTAGGATCAATGTTCGAGTCCCTCCTGTACTGCAGGTATCACTTGAGGTCCACCATAGCCATGGCCGCCTCTCCCACTTTTCACTCTCATAGGCCGAGGCTATGGTGGACCACTGGGCCTTGCCCAGATGTCCAAAGGACAACCCAAAGCAGCTATGGCTGCTCTAGCTCAGGCTGCCATGCCTAACCCTGCCGCGAAGCTTCTTGGTGTGGCCCTCCCCACTTGGGGACTCCCTGCCGCAGCGCCCACCAAGGTGATGAAGATGGCTGCCACCATAGCCAGGTAAGTACCCCTGGCGCTCCTCCCCCTTCCTTCCTTCTTCCTCCCTCGTGT
>BFEA01000260.1:1024464-1037948 GCA_003427395.1 Chara braunii | reverse complement strand
ACGATATATATATATATATATATATATACCGGGCAGTTCTATTTGTGACGATATATATATATATATCGTCACAAACAGAACTGCCCGGTAAACCGTAGGCAGAGAGAGAATATATTTTTGGTTGCTGCTTGGACTCCCTTCGACCCCCCCCTTTCCCCCCCCACCTCAAAAAAAAGAATCCGACCTTCAAAGTGCAATCAGACTCGYTCTCAAACACACTTTTCATGCATGTAAACAGCAACGCAGCATACTGGCAACATGCGCCCACTCAAAACTCAGAGAAATGGCTTTCARGCACGAGTTCACTCTTAATTGGCTATGGCGACTTCAGCGCCCRAACATCTCACTGTTCACATACACTGGATCACCCTGGATATCCCACATGCATCACTCTAACACTCGAACACACACAMACACTCACTACTRACTACAGCTATGGCAGCTATCGCWRCRTCTWACCTATCGCTAGACTAATTCCCTCTCTSTTGCCCACTGCGTCCTCCGGGCTCATCTGCAGACCTCCTTGCACAAGTTGCTGTGGCAACGCTTCCGCATGGCTCACGCAAGAATGAATGAATGGCTGGGCGCTGCCTCTTGATTTATACTTCAGAAACTTATTGGTCTGCCCTTTGCCATCGGCCCTTGGTGCTCACAGTCCCCCCTATGGTACTTGCTGGACCGGACTGGGACTGACTGGACCTTCCGCTGACTGACTGTGGACTCACCGCTATCCTACCGACGTTGTACTACGGTTGCACTGCGGTTTAGTCCACCACTTGCCTCACCAGTTGACCACTTGCCCACTTGCCTACCTTCTAGAAGGTCTACAGATAAGCTTCCGGAACCCACTAAGACTCCTACGCTATAGACCTATAGATCGAACCCCTGCTGCCTATGGACCTTCGACAGGCCTACCAACTGCCTACGAATACACAGGTCACAGGTTCAATTCCCGGGGCCTACATAGATACTGTACATGGGTAAGGTGAGGGCTAGGGATCGAACCCTGGGTACTGCATCCGCTACTGTTAAAGGTGAAAACCGTTTCAAGAGTTTTATTGCGGAATCCGGCAGATCTCGGCAAGCGCAGTCGGATCCCGCGAAGAAAAAATATAAATATTTTTTTTTGGGCCATTTTTTTGGGCCATCCGGTTTGCCAGTTGACCCCCTCTGGCCCGGTTCGGCCCCGGTTGGACCGGGTCAGCTCGACTGGCCGGTTGCTGGCCCAGCCCTGGGCCACTCGCCATTTCTTTTTTTTTCTTTTTGTGCTAGAGTAGTCTGTTTCACCGGTGAATATTTAGAAATCTGTGAAACCCGTCATACACCTCTCCCCTGCTCTTTGCATATTATACTCCTGACCAGAGTTGCCAGGCCGAACGTACGGAGGCCCCTAAGCTGACCTTCGGACGTTCGGGCGTTTGGGTCCCCGTACGGGGCCGGAACTCGAAGGGGTTCGGACCCTGCAAAAAAATATTTTGGTACCTAAAAATTATTAATTTCGTCTGATTTTTCTTTTGTGAGTTCTCTGTTATGTAGGATACCTGTCTCTCAATTTTGAAGTCATTCTGTGGAGCCAAACAATAATGAAAAATCGGCAAAGATGGTGGTGTCAAAACTTGCTTTCCCACTTACTAATTTGTTTTTTTTTCTCTTTTCACTTTTTGTTTTCCCTTTATTTCAGGGCCTGAGAAAAATTATTATTTTTTCAAACTTTATTTCTAGGTTCTCTATTATGTAAGATACAGATTTATAAAATTTCATGGCATTTGACAAAGCCAAAAAAAAATGAAAAATCGCCAAAGATGGCGGTGTCAAAAACTTGCTCGCCCAGGCAGTAATTTCATTCTCGTTTTATTTTTTCTTACTTTCATTAATATTATTTATTTTTCGTATTGATTTTTATTTCAAATGTGGTAAGGAATTTGGATGTACTGTTGAGGCAAATGTTGTTTAGTTTATTCTTCTGCATGACATATTGTTTTTTCAGAATTTTTGGAAACTTTTTTTTTTTTTTTTGGTTCCGCGTTCGGCCGAACGTCCGAACGCGTCGAGAGGGGGTCTCAAACGTTCGGGCGTTCGGGTTCGGATGTTCGGCCCGTCCCGAACGCCGGCAACCCTGCTCCTGACCCTATTCTATTTTTTTCCTTCCCGTTGCTCCTACCTCCCCTGCCCCATTTTCCTATAGAACTCCGCCTTCTATCCCTTACACGCCACCCTCCTCTCCACTCCCTTTGTAAGAGAATTAGACGATATGATGAACAGAAATGAAATGAACGGAAGTATGAAGATGAAGGACGGACACAAAGACTGTATAAGCTGAAGATCTGAAGTGAAATGAACAGGAGTACGAAGGTCTGGAGAGATGCACAGGAGCATACCTTCCCTTTTACTATGCCTCCTGAAATAACGTGCAAGTGGGCTGTGAAGGCACACGGGGATGTGGACAGTTGCCGCTCAACCACAATCAACGTGGGCAGCCTTGTGCGTAAGAGGCACAGTAAAAGGGGAGCTGCAAGAACAATAAAAGGGGTACCCCAAGGACAACCAAAAAACTGTCTAATTATAAAGTTGCTTTAATATGTTGGACATCTCAAATGCTCTCGTTGTCTGCAATAGGACAAAGACTGCTTTGATTCCAAATCTATTCACCTGGGTGGAATTGGGGCTGTTGTGGGGAAAATCTAAAACACACACACACACACACACAACTAGCGAGCTATTCTCTCTTTTTGTGGTTGGATATGTCTTGTTGGTTTTGTTGATGATACACGGGCTAATTCTTTGCCCTGCTTTAGACCATGGGCTGTTTGGATGTTTAGGGGTGGCCACGAGTTCTCTTTGGGGGGAATGTATGTTTTGTGGCTCGGTGTGGAAGGCTTTCCCATTTTTTTCGGTTCCTTAGCTGGGGGGGTCGGTGCGTTCTTGCTGGAGAAGTCTTCTGTCTTAGGTAAGTTGTCTCTTATCTTCTTCCTCCTCTTTGGCAGTGACGCGAGTGTGTAGTTTGAGACGAATGTCGGGAGGGCCAATGCTGTTATATTTTTTATGAACGAGTTTTTGGTTCTGTGGGCCGATGCGGAAGGCTCTCCAAGTTTTTTCGGACCTTTGAGGGGGTCGGGTCGGTGCCTTCTTCCTGGAGTAGTCTTCTGTCTTCGGCAAGTTGCCTTCTGCCCTCCATCCCCTTATTGTTTGAAATATATCTGTTTGACGATATATGTATACATATGTATATGTGCAAGTGTGCCGCTTTAGCGGCAGAGGGGTGTGTGGGAACTTGGCGCTGAACCACACAAACGTGGCCAACCTTGCATTTTCTACTATATTGCCTATCTATACTTTTTCTGTGAGGGAATGAGAGAAAGAATCTGGGGTCTTTTAAAACAACACACACACACACACACACACACACACACACACACACACACACACACACACACAGGTGTATCGCTAACTTTGGGCGATGTGGTGAGTCCTTATCCATCAGTCAAATGCATCCTGGGCAGACTGTCAGGGTTCAACCTCCTGATGAGTCGGTGAAAGTCCGACGGAACAGTCTGGTACAGTTGTGCTTTTTTTTAGCGTAAAGCGAATATGACAAAACACACACACGCACACAAACACACACGCACACACACACACACTCGTCGGACCACCCAAAGGCCAACCACTCAAACAGCCCTCCCCCAAGGCCCTGCTACCAGCATACTGCAACTATGGACTAAACCCCTTGGGTGGTGCGCAGGCAGTCTATAATAATTACCATGCGTCAGCGGAAGGGGAGTGTGTGAACGGCTTGTGCGCTATGAAAGCGCTGCCGGTGTACGTGCGAGGCAACGGAGTTTTGAACCCACAACCTCACACCACAATGTGCATTTCCAACTGGTGCTCTAACCACTGAGCCAACGGCCATCCAGAGATAAATAGGTTTCTTTTTTTTTTCTTGTTGGGCCGGGCTTGTGGTCCTGAGCCACTCTGGTAGCCTAGCTTCTTACACAACTGCATGAAAAAGTGGTAGTGGCCTGAGTGGGATAAAATCTTCGTCAATGGGTTAGCATAGTATATACAAAAGTGTGAAAGGCGCCTTGGGCAGGGTAGAGGTTAATCAATCGACAAGCTTGGTGCGATAAGGAGACCTGCTGCCCAAGACCCAAATCTTCTTCTTCATCATGGAAGCTATCCTGCCCTTTCTCCAGTGAGACCCTTCGACTCACAGGATGGCTCAACAGAACCCAGGCTTGTAGCATGGATGGGCCCTACCTACAGTTTTCACGTTCGTAGCTGGTCTGATGGTACAATATGAGCAATGGATTTTCCTTCCGAGCTCTGGTCAGGGCCATTGAGGCCTTCACGCTGGGTTTTGAAATGAAAGTCAATTGGTCCAACATACGAGTATCAAGGATCTTCCAACTCACGCCCCCCTCAACCTTCAGTAATCAAAGTGAGGGGATGACCTGAATAGTCAGACAAGAAGTGGTGATCAGGTACCTTGGGATCATGGTCAACTAAGAGAGTTTGTGGCCATGCATGGGCCAAATACTCCTGTCCAAAGCCTTTAACAAGCTGTGTGCATGGATGCAAGAACGCTTTCTGCACCCTCGTTGGCAGGGCACTTATCATTAGTGCAGAAAATTCTCTTTACGCTATGGTATTTCTGAATCCATATGGTCTCCACAACAGAACTGGAATACTAAATAAAAAGAGCTGGATATTCTTGTGGACAGGGAACCCAGAGAAGACTGTATGTATTCCCAAGATGGCCTTGGAAAGTTGGAATGAAAAAAAAAAAAAAAGATGGCCTTGGAATGTGTCACCAGAACTTGCTGACGGAAAGACGCCTGGGGCTTATTGATCACAAACAAGAAATTGTAGGCTTACGGATGAAATTGATTGCGAAACTACTTATGACCGAAGAGCCAGCCTGGACTTAACTTGGCGGCTCCAAGCGTATGCCAACTGAGCCCCAAGAGAACACCAACTAAAGCGGAGGGTCAGTTTTGGCTGACAGTTCGGGCTCTGGTTATGAGATCAGGGGAATGAAGAAGGCAAAGGGGAGTTCCACACAAAGAGAACGTGTTATGTCCTCAAACCACACTGGGCTTCCGTCATCATGTAGTACAGTTTTCCCCCGAACACAACGCACTCTGAAAATGAATGTATATAAGCTCTCTTTCCGGTTTGGTACAGCCATAATCAGGGTGCATTGTGTTCGGGGGACCACGGTAGGAGAAGTGTATGCCTCACTGCAGGGGACCCTTGGTCGCTCACAAAGAACAATAGCAGGTGGCTTTTTTGGGTGGAGACAGGAGCGTTGATGATCCGGCATAAACGAGACGGCGATCAAGCAGCTTGGTGCACCAAACACGATCCGAGAACGACATTAAAGCGATACCAGCCACCTAA
Organism: Chara braunii; assembly: GCA_003427395.1. Classification (NCBI taxonomy): domain Eukaryota; kingdom Viridiplantae; phylum Streptophyta; class Charophyceae; order Charales; family Characeae; genus Chara; species Chara braunii. Next base: position 1,032,551 of record BFEA01000260.1, on the reverse strand, counting down.
AAGGAAACCCTAAAGACAATCAAGGACCGTCTACCTCTGGCATGGAGAGAGCTTCTGAAACGAAAATTCATATGGAAAACACAAGACTATGGAGTACTGCAGGCTGGCCTCGACTGGAGTAGAGTGCTGAGATTTGAGAAATGAACCCCTTTTGGCAACTATAGAGCGCAAGTCGCATCATTCCCAATCAGAGTCGTCAGTGAAGATACGATCATTGTCAAAAGCCTAGACGCATCACAGTATGGGTGGATGCTACACTGTAAGGGGGTACTCACACTACCGTCTTCACCCGAATAGAACGCCTGGTCGTTACCGCTGTATCTAGACTGAAAGTTGCACCAGATACGCCTGTAATGACCGGACTTTCTATTCGGGTGAAGACGGTAACACAACTGTGCAAAATCTATTTTTAATGGAAGCGAAGTCTGCACGGGGCGACACCTCATGAGGTTGTATTCTCGCAATGGAATCATAATTCCAACTTCATTTCCCCCCTCCCCCTTCCCCCGCTTTCTTATGACGACCACACCACATGGGGTGTATGGATGAGTTTGCTCTGACGGTCGAAGTTACCTGCAATATGGTGATGGATCTATTGATTATATTCCCTGCATCTTTTCATGGTGCGGTGTAAAATTATCAGTTTACGGTATGGTGGTAGACTGATAACTTTATTGCGTGGACCTTCTGATTTTTTTCTTTTCTCAGAATTATTAGGTTTTTCTTTTTTTTTTCAAATTAATTAAGGGAAACGAAGAACTGCAAGGACTTCTTTTTTGAAGTTTTCAGGTCTCTTTTTTTTTTTTTTTTTTCCCAGCATGGTCGGTGAATGAGTTCAGAGAGAGGGCCAGGTCTAGAGGCACCAAGGTGTGTACAGCAGCTGACAAAATCCAGCGTGGAGTACTCTGGCAACTGAAATAGGGGAAGGGTTGGTGGGACACAATAATGAAGGAAGGTTCTTCTAGCTTTGAGGTAGGCCCCACGTCAAGTGGAGCTGACGATGGGCCCCGAAAGCGGCGGACTGCTTTTGGTGACTCATTCACTGGAATTGGAGGGCCTGTTGCCTTCAATAGAGATGACGGGCTAAGTAAAGGAAGAGGACCTGGTGAAGGGAGTATTGGTGATGGTGACAATAGTGGAGGGGATGGCGATTTCGACAAAGGCACCAGAAAGAGGAGGAGAGGATTGTCAGGAGGAGAGGAGGCAGAGCTCTTGGATGTGGGCGAAACAAAAGACGATCCATCTGTTCCAGGCCTTAAACTTCGTTTGACCCGGAAGGGAATTTCCTTCAGTATTTCCAAGATAAAGAAGCCAGAGGACGGGGGTCCATTAATGAGTGGGGGCTGTGATGTAGCCGAAGAGGGTGAAGAGATGGAACAAGAGGGGGAGGAGGGATGGGCAAGAGAATTGACGAAGCAGCAAAAGAGGAAGAAGTCATCTCCTGGGTCATCACCAAGCCGTTTTGGGTTGGACATGCGGCCATCGGAAGGCGGCGCAGCTGGGAGGAAGGGAACTGGTGAGGAAGGAGGGACAGTGCCAACAGATAAAAAGGCGAGCGCCAACATATCTGCTATAGAGGCGGAGCCAGAGGAAGGTCAATTTGGAGTTGAGAAAGTGGTTGCCAAAGAAGGGGAAGCAGCACTGTATAAGTCCGTGAGGCCGCATGGCTCTTCGCTGGCTGCCACACCAGGAGACTCTGTGCAAGAAGCGGGTGGCAGTGTAGGCGGTGGCCTGGGAGATGGAGGGAACATGCCGGTGCAGGTGGTTAAAGGAGAGAAAATTCCAACTGGAATGGTGGGAGCTGGTTCAACCCAAATGGTCTTGGAAAATCTCTCCCAAGGCCAGCAGGTACTTGCACAAACTAGCGAGGGTGAGACTGGTGTTGGGCCAACAGCAGCAAAGCGCCTAGGAGCAGACCCTACGGTTTCGGCAATCCAAGCCGGCAAAGGTACGCTTGCACCAGCTCCAACCTCTGGAGGACCTCTGCCAACCGGTGGTGCGGTAGCTGCTAAGGATGCAGCTCTGAAGGAGGTGTACAGAATTCCTAGTCATGCTGGGTGGTTTGTTTGGAATAAGATTCACCCCATCGAACGACGTGCGCTGCCGGAGTTTTTTAACGGACGTTCTGCATCCAAGACTCCCAAAATATACAAGGAATATAGAGACTTCATAATCAGCAAGTACAGAGAGAATCCATACAGGTTACTGACGTTCACGGAAGTTCGGCGGATGCTGATTGGGGATGTGAATGCTATCCGCCGTGTGTTTGAGTTCTTGGACCACTGGGGTCTGATCAATTACTTGGCAACGGATGATTCAAAGATCAAGCTGCCAGCGTGGGCAGGTTCTCCAACCACTCTGGTTGAAGATGCACCAGGAGGCTTGCGTATTGTGTCACCAGCAATGACTCCTGCGAACAGCCTCTACAAATTCGAACCACCTCATGCCGGACCGCCTCCAGCAGCAAAACCTTCTGGAGGACTTCTGAGCACAAGAAAGAACGTGTACGCTCAGGCTGCTTCAGATGCTGCACTGAAAGAGATGGTGGGTGCAAAGGTGCCTGTTGTGGAGTATCACTGCAATGCATGCGGGACAGACTGCTCCCGGCGTCGTTATCACTGCCAGCGTCAGGCAGACTTCGATCTGTGCCCAGATTGTTTTGCTGACGGAAAATTTGGGCCCGGGATGACAGCATCAGACTTCATTAGGATGGATGCACAGTCGGAGAGAAACGATCCCAATAGTGACGAGTGGACAGATCAAGAGACACTCCTCCTCCTGGAAGCTCTTGAGCTTTATGCAGGTGATAATTGGCATGAAATCGCCGAGCATGTGGGGACAAAAACCAAGGCTCAGTGCATCCTTCACTTTATCCGGCTGCCCATTGAGGACCCCTTTCTTGAAGAGATGGAAATGGGTGGGGCAGTACATACTGTGGACGTGCCTGCTGCTCCAGCAGATGTCTCGCAGCCATCAGAGCCCAAAGGAGGGGAAACGGCACATGCTGCCCAAGGCTCCGGTGGTAATGCACTGTTGGCAGATGCCCAAATCAAGGATAGGGAGGGAAGTGGAAAAGCGAGTAGCAGTGCACCTGATATGGGTGGAGATGGCTCAGGGGAGGCTACAGATGGCAAGAGTAATAAGCGTGACGAGGAAAAGGACAATCAGGAGGGTGAAACTGCAAAGCTTGTGGAAGCAGAGAAAAACTCAGGCAAGGAAGAGACCATAAAGAAGGTGAAGGAAAGCAGAGGGGCCCCTGACAACTCGGAGGACTTGGTTGAGGCTTCTGCTGTGATCGCCACAGCAGCTAGAAAAGTCCAAGGAGAAACCCTTATTTCGAAGGAGCATCTCCCACCATTCGCGGATGCATCCAATCCAGTCATGGCGCAGGTTGCATTCCTGGCAGCTATGGTGGGGCCGCGGGTTGCAGCAGCAGCAGCGCAATCAGCCTTGGCTGCGCTTATGGAGGAAGGCCAGGGACATCCACCAACATCGCTGGAGTTAAGCAAGCAGGGAGTTGCAGGGCTTAAGGACACTGGAGTTAGCACACACACAATGCTCACAATAGAGAAGGCCAGAGGAACAGAAGGTGTCACAAAGGCAGCTGGTACGGCTGCGCAAACACAGATTCTTGCTGGGAAGGATAGTAGCAAGCCCACCTCTTGGGACCGAGGAATGGAACTGTCATCTACAGTTGCTGCCCCTATGGAAGTAGACGCGAAAGACAAACCAACAACAGAAGAAGCTGGTGCTTTCTCGGCAGGTGTCCCAGGTGGCAGCAAGGAAACTGGTGACAAGGAGACGCGTTTGGAAGCCGCTCCACGAACAGAAGGTGATGATGGGGCAGAGGAAGGGAGTGCGAAGCATGAAGCAGCAAAGCCTGTTGAAGAACCCCCTTCAGCACTTCAGGTCAGAGCAGCAGCGGCAACGGCCATAGCTGCAGCTGCAGTGAAAGCAAAGCTTCTTGCAGATCAGGAAGAGCGGGAGATTCAGCGGCTGGTTGCCAGTGTCATTGAAATGCAGCTGAAAAAACTGGAGATAAAGTTGAGGTACTTTGATGAGCTGGAAGATCTGCTTGAGAAGGAGCGTGAGCAGATTGAACGGGCACGCCAGAAGTTGTTTGAAGACCGGGTCCGCCTTGCTGCTTCTCGACTCGCACGAATGCCTCCTCCAGCGCAGCTCCTGTCTGCCATGCCAGCTGGAATTTATCAGCCAACTCCTACCACACATCCAAACGGATCGACTGCAATGGTTTCAGCAGGCACCCCACCCCTGGCAGCAGCTGTCAATGCAGAGGGGAACAACGCCTCCACATCCGCACTGCCACCGCTATCACCGCTTGGAGCAGCTGGGAGTTTGCCAGGGACTACGGTTGGTGCTGCTTCACCTATGCAGACATCACCGCCAGGTGCTCCTCCTCAGGTTTCAGCCATCCCAGGGGGAACGGCCTATGTAGGGACAGTGCCATGCCCAACGGTTCCTGGAGGTGGTACTTCGTCTGCTGCAGTATCTGCATTGCCCACAAGAAGCCGGTCAATCCCTGCGATTGTCACAGGCCAATCTGCAGCGACGCTTGGACCATTGGCAAACCCAGGAGCATCCATTCCAAATTACTCTATGCATTCTTCCATTGGGGGATCCCCACTTGGCAGTGTGGCTGGAGGAGGGGGAAAAGGTGCAGCAAGGGGCTCTGTGAAAGGTTCAGGAACTGTGGCAAGTCACTCTTCATCGAGTTTGGGCATTGCCGCCACTGGTATTGCAGGCACTGACAACCAGCCTCCTCCTCCAATGGGTGCCATATTGTCAGCGTTGCCACCCCCTATGACAAATATCAATCTGTCATCAAATGTGAACCACTCCAGTGGATTACCTCCGCCGACAGCAACGCAAACAGCGAGCACTGCTGCTACCACGTTGCAGCCTTCACTGCAGCAAGGAGGGGTGTCATCCTCTATTCAACAGGCAATTGCCCCTCTCACAACAACAAGTGGGAATTAGTTTGGTGATTCTTTGGCACGCTGGCCTTTCCCAGGTCGTGTTTGCATGGATCGCCAAAGGCGACCTGCCAGGGTGACTGTCTGCAACAAAGGAAAAGTTCTGAGTGGGCAGGCAAGGCCATGTGGGAGTGGGGAGAGGAGTACGGTGGTGCGTAGAGGAGCAAGGCACCACACCAAAGCAGCTCGAGGATTGGCATACTACATCTGGTCTGAAGGCTTCATGGTGGATCGAAGAAGAGGAAGAAGCTCTGCACGAAGCCGAAGAAGATCAAACGCAAGAAGAAGGTGGTCAAGCTTGCGACCTTTCAGTATTGTAAGATAGATGATACAGGAGACTCAGAGGAGAGGTCACTCGTTTTTGGAAGCGGTGCCTTCATCGGGAATGTGGGCCAGGAACTATGGCCAACCATTTTGATCGATCTCAAGTGTCGTTCCGTGCCTGTACCAGAATGCCTCTCAGGATTGAAGTTTGGCAGTAAGGCTCTTTTCTGGCCTTCATGAGTGAAAAAATAGGGATTTAGGAAATGGAGGGCTCACTGCCAATCATCCGAATGATTCAGTTGAATGGGGCAAGGAGGCCATTTTCTGGGGTGTTTATTACGTTCGGCAGCTTTCACAGCCTCTTCCAGGCTGTTCGATAAGCATTTCTGATGCGAACCACGGAATCGGTTTAAAGGTTTTGAGCCTTTGAAATAAGTCTCCAACTTGGAAACGAATCTGGACTTGTAAAATTTTATCCCTTGCCTGGGCCCTGGATTTTGTTGAGGTCAACCATTCTCTTGAGTTTGCAGTAACTTTTTACTTGTGCTGAGATCTACCGGTTGCCCAAACACGCCATATTTGCTCATTAGTTCGTGTCTGTTATGTGGGGAAAAAAATAAAAATCGTTGGGATACTGATTTTCAATGCAAAGTGAGTGAGTGATGCAACCGAAAAATGAGACTTCAGTTTACATTATCTATCTTTTGAGGTCCATGGCCGTAATCTCTCACTATCCTGTCATGGGATCATCACCTATGGCACCCAACACTTTGATGGAGGCTCAGTGAATGCTGAGTTGCGCTCCCATACATGATGATTAACATCATGGAAACACATCGGCGAGTAATATGGGTGCACCCAAGCGCCAATGCATTTCACTTGGGTGCATGCTGCATCATTGCACTCATATGCTGCCATATTGGCAGTCTGCATTTTGTGAATATGCTCCTATTTCGTGATATAGAAAAATTGTACAATTCTCACAGATCCTGAATCGTCAAAAAAAAGAGAAAAGTTCTCTTTTTTTGCTGTTTCAGAGTGTTTCTACCTTTCCAACTTTCATGTTGCAATCATCAAACTCGTGTTGGATAAATTCCGATTGACATTTTTCATCTTATGTTCAACATTTGAGCTTGGAGTCAAATTCGTGTGCAGTACATCTTTCAGAATGTGAATGGTACATGCCTGTCATGGTCCTGAGTAGTGGTCCCCTCTCAGGCCTTTTTTCGTAGGGGGGCACCTGGGTACGGAAGACTGCCAATCCCATCTGGGGTACCATGGTATGGACTTCTATTCCTGTGCATATATGGGTTAATGCTGACATGCTACTCTCGTCTGCTTTGGACACACGTCTTGGATTGGAAACCAGAAAGGCAAAAGAGAACCAGGGAAAAGCAACATCTTGTGTTTCTTTCTGTTTTCTGTTGTTGACCCATATCTGCTGGCCAAGATTTCTGCTGATGGGTTTTTGACGAGTCGCTGGAGGCTGGTTCTTCACTTTTTGCTTGTCGGGGATTCAAACCATGACCATGGTTTGCTGGTTAGTGGCTCGTCATGGTTTGCTTGGGGGTTGTTTGTGATCCAGGATGACCATGGTTGAACCTTTCATGGTTTGTTGTGGAGTGTTTCTGCATGGTTTGCTTGGGGGTGGTTCTTGGGTTCTGGCAGGTTGTTCATGCTTCAGACCATGGTTCATTGGACATGAGCTACATGATGTGAACTATGGAGTGCGAGATCAGGCATGTGTGAGACGGTTTCCAGCACGTCACAATCCTCTTGCTCATGGTTCAATCCGGGGCATGCTGGATATGGGTGAGTGACGTGTGAGCTCTCAATTTGGAAACTGCGATTGAGCTTGCTCAAGGGTGCCCAACATGTCACTCTCCTTGGGTGCAATTTTCCGGGGGAGGTGGCAGATCTCCAAATGTTTTCATTTGGCAGGAAGTGCTCCCCATTCTTTGCAGCACAGGTGGGAACAGTGTCAAGCAATATGCACATCAGGGTTGCCGGTGACAGCCACAGAGGCTGGGATCGTGTCAATTGAGGAAACTTTCCAGCAGACAATGGACTCGGTTGGCCTTCATCCGAATGAAGCAATAGGTAGGCGTTCAGCTTTATCCTTTGATGGGAAAAACATGTGTGTGCTGGTCTTGCAAGGCCCACACATTCTTCTTACATCCAGCCAAAATGCCATCTGCAGTCCCCTCTTGTTTGCATGCAACTTCTTACGTGCCCCTGAGCGCTATCTGCAGTCCTCTTGTTTGCATGCAACGTGTAACAAAAGCAGGAAGGTAGGGGGGCAGCACAGTTGTATGTTGCATACCCATCAAGCAGGGCTATTGTGTTGGGCTTGTAGTCTCTTTCTTAACTACAGGCTAAGCCCTCAGTACCTCCAATGAAATTAGAAGCCTATTGCCTGATGAGCGCATAGAGATCGGCCCAATGGGCCCATTGGAAAATCTGCTATGGAGTGTGTAACAACTCACCTGCTGAGTCATCAAAACCGGAAAACGGATGGCACTGAAGCGCGTGACCTATGCTTACCCGCTATGGCCATTCTGATGCCACGACAAGTAGGAGGGCGTGGGGCCTGCTGCGAAGCCAGGAGCATGCGCCTAGGTGAAGGAGCTTCCAGCTCCTGAGACAGTGTAATCACATGCCAATCGGACAGTTCAGAAGATGGTCCAGAAAGAGACCAGGACAGGCCACACCCTCCCTCATCTCCCATAACCTCTCCCTCTCTCTCTCCAGATGCCAGCCCTCTTTTTCCGTCTCTCTCTCTCTCTCTCTCTCTCTCTCTCTCTCTCTCTCTCTCTCTCTCTCTCTCTC
>BFEA01000260.1:989202-1019827 GCA_003427395.1 Chara braunii | reverse complement strand
CTCACTAAGCGCCATAGCTGGCGCACCGACCTGCACATGACAGCCACACGACAGCGGTCAGTCCACCGCGACGGCACCTGCAGGTGAGATAGCCAAGAGGACGGCATCTTCTTCTTCGTCGTCTTTATCTAGTCTCCCTCTAGTCTCCCTCCTTCCTCGTTCTTCCTCCTTTGTGAAACTGGTGAGAACCGCGACTTTGACCACATCCAAGCAACATTGATCAGTCAGTTCTCAAACATCTTGCTGAGGTAAGTTTGGAGGCTTTTCACGGAGCCCGTCCACTTGCTGCGTTTAATTTTGTAAAGCTGGCTTCTTCCCATTGCTGCAGCGTGTGGATCCATGTATTGCGCAATGCGGAGTTCCTCGAGGGAGGCAACTGGGGTGGCCTTAAGCCACCTTGTCAATTTTATCTTACGAACCCCAACTCGCATAGCTTGGACCTCTAGGAAGCCCTATACAACAGGCTCGACATTCATTCCCATGATTAGGGACAGGGTCTCAGGATGAGTCCCCAGAACCTCAAAGTATGCCCTCATGGAGGTGCTCTAGGATTCAACGTCTTCTTTGTCGTCATACTTAGACGGAATTTGCACCGCCTTTCGATCCACATAGGGACCGACGTGGCTGGGACCAGCACCTGCTGGTTCAGATTTTGGGGCTGCAGCAGTTGCAGAATTTCGTGCCTCGTTGCTTGTTAAGGCAATAGTAGAATCTGCACCTGTTGTAGGTCCCGATGGGTTCGCCATCACACTCAAGGAAGAAGTAGAAGAAGATACGGTAAGAGGGGCAGAGTTAGTTTCAATTGCAGCTCTGCGTATACCGAATGGGACCCAGCGAGTTGGAGGAACTCCGGCGACAAATTGACGACATGATTGACAAAGGGTGGATCAAGCCTAGTGAGTCTGAATTTGGTGCCCATGTTTTGTTTGTTTCGAAGAAAGGAGGCAAACTCCGCATGTGTATTGACTATCGCGGTCTAAACCGCATCACAAGAAAGAACGCCTATCCATTGCTGCGCATAGATGACTTGCTTGATGTCACAGGTGGGTGCAAGGTCTTCTCCAAGATCGATCTCAAGTCTGGCTACCACCAGATTGAAGTCGATCTTGCGGACCAGCACAAGACCGCATTCAAAACACACGATGGGCTTTACGAGTTTACCGTAATGCCCTTCGGTCTCACGAACGCACCGGCCACCTTCCAAAGCCTCATGGACAAGGTCCTCCGCGAACAGATTGACCGGTTCGTGGTGGTATACCTCGATGATATACTAATCTTCAACAAATCCATGCAGGAACACCTCAAGCACCTCGAGGAAGTGCTCACTATCCTCATGAAGACGCAACTCCATCTCAACCTAGAGAAATATGAGTTTGGGAAGGATAGCGTCATATATCTTGGGCATCGGTTGTCTGCTGCAGGCCTAGAGCCCGAGGCAACCAAGGTTGAAGTCATATGCAATTGGCCTCAACCCGCGAACATCCGCGAACTGCGCTCTTTCCTTGGTCTCGCGTCATACTATCGGAAGTTTGTGCCCCGCTTCTCTATTGTTGCTCGTCCATTGTCCCGGTTGACAAGGATATGGACGATATTCAAACTTAACGAACATTTCACATCATTGTATAATTGACGTTGGATCCGATTTCCAGCTGACACATGTTATTGTACAAGAACGCTGGACCCGATTTCCAGCAGGTGTAGCTCCCCACCAATAGATGGAGCCTTCAACATCGGGACCCACTTAACGGGGCTGCTCTTATCACCTCGTTAAGTGGGTTTTCCCGTATATGAAGTTATGAGGAAAAAAAAAATGTCAAAAAAAATGTTCTTTGTTCTTGGGACACCGCGTGCACGAACGTCTTTCAAGCTTTGAAAGAAGTCTTGGTAAGCTATCCAGTACTCCGCATTGCAGATCCCATACTGACATTCGTAGTTACTACGGATGCAAGATGATGGTGATGGCTTGCGGCCGCTCGAATTCTACAGCAAATGCATGCCCAGCGTAAAGGTAGCCACTTCCACCTACATGCGCGAGCTCTATGCTCTGCGTATGGCGTTGGATCATTGGAAGCACTATCTTTTGGGACGCCACTTCAAAGTGTTATAAGATCATGAGACTCTGAAGTGGATCAAGGAGCAAACTACCCTGTCCCCTACGTTAATTCGCTAGTTCCATGAGAGTGACATCTTTGACTTTGAGTTGAGACACAAAAAGGGTTGTTATAATTGAGTCGCTAACGCATTGTCTCGGCACCCTGAGTACATGACTCCTTTGTGAAATCCTACGACCTTTGGAAGAAACTGAAGGAGGAGCTCGTAGAGCATACAACCAAGGATTCGGAACTTAGTCCCATCCTTGAGCGGCTGCGGTTTGATCCTAGTAGTCAGCCTGATTTTCACGAATATGGAGGACTGATTTATCGTTGCTACAAGAACCACGACCGCTTGTGTGTGCCCAACCATGAGACTCTCTGCACGCATTTTTTGGATTTGGCCAATGGCCAGAGAGGACACTTCGGCATGGCAAAGATGTACGCAAATCTGCTGAGTCAGTTTGATTGGCCTGGCATGAAACGGACTGCTGAAAAGTTCGTGGTTGAATGTCAAGTTTGTCAACGAATCAAACCATGCAGACAAAAGCCCATGGGGCTACTCTCACCCCTTCCCATTCCCGAAGGTCCCAGGGAGTCCGTCTCCATCGACTTCACCGACTTGGGAAAGGTAAGTCTGAACGGTTACTCACAAGTCATGGTGATTGTTGATCGATTCTCTAAGTTCCTTAATCTAATTCCTTTGCCACCTCACGCTCCAACATAACTAGTGATCTGTGAGTTCCAACATAAGTACATTCTCCAGTTCGGAACCTCGAAGATTCTTGTTAGCGATCGGGATCCGCACTTCATTAGTACTGAATGGAAGCACTTCACGTCTCAACAAGGGATCAGACTGTGTATGACATCTGGCCGACACCGCGAAGCCAATGGTTTGGCTGAGGAGATCAACTAGACTGTGTTTCAACTTCTCCGCGCCTTGATTATTCCGGATCAGGAAACATGGGACAAAGAGCTGTATTTCGTTAAGGGGTTGTACAACAACTCCGTCCATTCTGCCACCGACATAACACTCAACAGGTTGCATTACGGTTGGCAGATCCGTAATCCGCTCTCCTACCTATTCCCTGAAGAGCCAGCTGGCTTAACACCCGGCAGGCCTGGCTTCAGGGCCAAGTATGATCGCTTGCTCAAAGGTGCCATTGCAGCAATGACCAAGCGACAGCACGCCATGATCCATCATGCAAACAAAAGGCGCCGACCGTCGGATATTCAGGTAGGAAGCTATGTCTGGGTCAAGATACCTGAATTTTCAGAAGAAGCGGGAGTCTCTCGCAAATTTCTCCCACTCTACTATGGTCCGTGGGAAGTTTTGGATGAGATTGGAGAAGACCACTTTGGCCCTTCGTACGTAGTTGATGTGCCAGCCCATCTGCGCACATACCCCGTGCTCCATGCATCAAAACTGTACCTCCACCGTGACGCTAAGACGTTCGATTATCGCGAAGACATGATCCCTTGTGCAATCAAAGCCGGGCATGAGATAGTCAGAATTAAACAGCACGTAGGGAAGGGACACAACAAATAGTACGAGGTTCACTTCATGTATCACCCATTGGACGATCTATACTGGATTTCCAAGCAGGAACTGCTACGCAGCGCACCACACGTTGTTAAAGCCTACGAGCGACAAATTGCAGCTAACACTGCTCCTAAGATCTCCGCAAGGCTTACTGCGAGGGAGTATTCGAGGAACCTCTTTGCCTTGCTTGCTTACGATGCGTTTGTCGAGGACTCAGAATGAGTTACTCGCTCGAAGGGACCTCGCTCTTAAGGGGGGTTAGTGTGATGACCCGTCCTAACATGGACTGAAACACACGACTGATTTGAGTTTTGCCCATAGACTGGATGCCTTGCTGAGTTTCCCGCCTGGTACTAAGTCTGTGTGTGCACGCTTGCTGGACTGCATGTCTGTCTGAGTGCTGGTTGGCTTGAGTGTGTGTGTGGCCGTGCCTGTCTGAGTGCTGGTTGGCTTGAGTTTGTGTGTGGCCGTGCTTGTCTGAGTGCTGGTTGGCTTGAGTGTATGTGTGGCCCGCAAGGGCACTTGCTTGTTCGTTGGGCCCTCTGGGCCGGTACTTACCTGTGGCCGTGACATTGAGGGATTGCAGCAGGAAAAAACACTCAAGTAGCGGGTAGGCCGGTTCCGCACCTTGAAGGGGTAGATGTGCGGGTATTGGAGGCCGAGCAAAAGAAAAAAGTGACATTTTTAGAGGCCCAGTAGTTGTAGGTTAGGTCTAGGCAGATACCAGTCAAACCAGTTTGGGTCTAGGGCCTCTACGAACAATATCAGAGTTTGCAATGATGTTTCCCTCCGAAAGGGAGGAGGTATCGGTTGCTTGGAAGGCCGAGCGGCCTGGAAGTCACCCCCCGAAGAGGCAAGCAGGCCGTTATATCTCCCAGTTGTGCGAAGAGCCCAGCCTCTTTCTCGGTGTCGCAAGTTTGGTGACACACTGGTTGGAGCACCGGTTGGAGCAGCGCTGCTGGGGGAAGAAGAAGGACACGAAGGAGGAAGAAGCACATGAAGGGGGAGGAGCGCCAGGGGTACTTACGTGGCTATGGTGGAAGACATCTTCATCACCTTGGTGGGCGCTGCAGCAGGGAGTCCCCAACTGGGGAGAGCTACACCAACAAGCTTCGAGGCAAGGTCGGGCATAGCAGCCTGAGCTAGAGCAGGCATAGCTGCTTTGGGTTGTCGTTTGGGCATCTGGGCAAGGCCTAGTAGTCCACCATAGCCCCGACCTATGAGAGTGAAGAGCGGGAGAGGCGGACATGGCTATGGTGGACCTATGGATCAACCATTCAACATTGTATTATTATTTCTTGTGTGAATAAGAGAAGGGGGAGATAAGGAGGAGGAGATTGTTGGGCGAAGAAGAAGAGCCTTGTCATTTGTTTGTGCTGGTGTACATCTTCTTCTTCTTCTAATCCTCTCTCTCCTCTCAAGTTCATTCATTGTTTTCTGCAATTGGACGGCATTGTACTATCTGATGGATGTGTATCTCGAAATTGGCCAGGATCATAACAGCGCAACACTAATCCAACAGTGTGTCGCTAGAAGTGAGCTACTTGAATTGTGTGTATGCGCAGGCCGTGGCCCAGCTATATTCAGCGCTGGGCCCTATTGGGTGTGCTGCAGCGTGACCTGAAACGGGCAGCACGGTCGGGGCCCCTACCGGTGTCCAAGCCGTGCTGCTGATGTAGCAGGGCGCCAAAGTGCACCTGGCCCCGATTGGCCCTGCCTCCTGGTGTATCCAGTGCAAGGCCTTGCCTTGGGGACTGCAAGTTCGAAACGACGTCTGAACAGACAAAAATAGGACGGCAAATAAATATATAAGTGCTGCTTCAAACCGAACATGCGGCCTAAAGGTCGCCATGGGCCTATGGGCCTCCAAGGCGCGTGTCGGATGGGCATGTGGCCTGGGGGCCCCTCAACAACCAACGGGCCCCTGAAATGGGGCTTGTGTGCAGGTGCAGCATGTAACAGCCCCCGCTCCTTATGAACTCAAGCCAGGTTGAGGGCGAAGGTGACGATCTCATGGTGGAATTTGGACTCGAGTACGACGAGGAGCCGAAGGTACCGGCGTGCCTTGTTAATTGTGTTTGTAGCGTGTGAGAATGTCGGGAGCTGTTGCCTGAAGTTCTGCACGGGTCAACGAACGGTCAGCTTTATGGCTGCAGTAGGAAAAATGTACTAAGTACTATGTCGGCCTGTTGTCGTAGCGTCGTTGGGAGATGATGTCACCGTCCTCTTGAAAAACGTCCATAGAGGGTGGGTATTGCGATTGTTGCACGAGAAAGTCGTCATGTTCTGCAGGAGTGAATGGAGTCAACTTGGAACAATGGACAACCGGGTGGACGAGCAATTGGGCAGGCACCTTAATGACGAAGGAAGATCCTTCGGGTGCATCCCCAGCGGGTGCCACGATCGGCCAGGGCCCCATCCATTTCGGGAGGAGCTTGTGAGAGATATCTTGTTTGAGGCTGAACTCTATGGCGGAGCCCATACGAGGTCGCCAGCGGGGAATGGATAAGGAAGACACTGACGATTGGCCTGTTGGCTCATGCGTGGCTGCGTCTTTGACATCTTGTCACGTGCCTTGACAAGTAGCTCTTGCATCCAACGCAAGAAAAGAAGATGGTCGTCGCTTTCAGCCACCCGTGGTATGATCGTGTCCAACGGAGAAGTGACCGGCGAACCATGCTCGAACTCAAAGGGCGACATCTCGATTGTTTGCCAACTCGACATTCGGCAGCCGCTCGACCCAATCCTTTTGGTCGGGACGGATTAGAGTGCGAAGGAGAACCTGTGCGGTCTGATGCGCCCTCTCCGTGTGGCCATCGGTTCCAGGGTGGCGAGCCGAACTCTGCTTGAGAGATGAGCCTCATTGTTTCATGAGCGCCAACCAAAAATCGGACATGAACCGAGTGTCGCGGTCGCAAACGATTTCCTCGGGGTAACCCTTGGTTCGAATCCAACCTGTGTAAAGAACCTCGGCCAACTCCGATGCCTTGGCGTGATCGCGGCAAGGCAAAAGCATGGCAAACTTGGTGAGTCGATCGATCACCGTGAGAATCCCATCCACGCCGGTCTTGTGCTTGGGGAACGACCCGGTGATATCCAGGGCAATCGATTCCCTTTGTCGCAAGGGGACCGGTAATGGTCACAACTCGCCGTACGAACGATGATCGTGGGATTTGCAACGTAGGCAAACCTCGCATGACTCCCAATAGTGTATGACGTCGCCGAGAAGGCCGGGCCACCAAAAGCGCTCGTGAAGTCGGCCAATCGTACGATTGACTCCAAAATGTTTGGTGGGGGGAGCGTCGTGGAACTCACCAAGAAGCCGTGCACGTAAGTGTGGATCGCTTGGCACGCAAAGAAGATCCTTCCCCAGCGAGTGGACGAGCAAATAGCCCACTTGGATCCGATAGTGCTATGGCACCAGATTTGGAGACGAACAATTTGCGCACTTGTCGGTTTGACTTTCTTGGAATGATCCGGACGTCGTGAGAGAGCATTCGCGAAATGGTTCGATTTTTCGGGAATGTGATCGGGAAAGAAGTGAAACTGGTCGATGAAAGCCATCGAACAGGCGATGGTGTTGTTGATCTTGTCTTGGGTCTTGTAGAAGACCAGCGGATTGTTATCCGTAATCCATCGGACTTGACTTCGACCGAGAAGAAAATGTTGCCATCGCTTGAGCGTGTGGATGAAGGTTAGTAGCTCCTTCCATGCATCGTCGATTGAGTGCACGACGGGCACTTTCTTGCCGAAATATTCGACTGGGTGCCAATCCACGCCATCGTGTTGTTCGAGGATGGCACCAATGCCATAACTGGACGCATCGGTAGTGACGCGTGTTGGCAATGGTCGATCGTA
Source organism: Chara braunii (assembly GCA_003427395.1). Classification (NCBI taxonomy): domain Eukaryota; kingdom Viridiplantae; phylum Streptophyta; class Charophyceae; order Charales; family Characeae; genus Chara; species Chara braunii. The sequence continues at coordinate 1,012,336 of BFEA01000260.1, read as the reverse complement.
GATCCGCAAGACCTCCGTGGATAACAAAGGGGCTTTGAGGGCCAAAAATGAACCTCACACATCCTCAAGTTGGCCGCGATCTTCGAATAACCTTTGATAAAACGTTGGTAGTAGCCAGCAAGGCCATGAAACAAATGGACATTTGTAACATTACGCGGCTCCGACCACTCTTGGACGACTTGAATCTTATTCCGTAACGGACTGATGCCCTTCGGTGTGACAAAATGGCCCACGTGTTCCAACTCTTGTTGGACAAATTCGCACTTGTCATGGTTGGCTTTGTACTTGGCGTGGCGGAGCGTTTCCAACACTTGTCGAAGGTGCTCAAGACGATCCTCCAAGGTCCGGCTATAAACGAGAATGTCGTCCAAGTAGACCAGCACGAACCGGTCCAACATCGAACATAACTCGTTGGTCATTGCCACTTGAAAGGCATGACCACCCTCTCAAAATGCTCGTACCATGTCTTGAATGCGGATTGGTAGCGATCATTCGGGCATATCGAAATCTGATGATAGCTCGTCTTCAAGTCCAACTTGGAAAAGTACTTTGTGGCACCCAAACACTCAAGAAGATCGTCCATACGAGGAAGAGGCCCCACATTCTCGACGGTGTGCATGTTGAGCTTGAGGTAGTCGATGCAGAATTGTAGATCCTTGTTCTTCTTTTGTAGGAAGAGAACCGGTGCACCGTATGGTGAGCTGCTAGGGCGGATCAAGCCCTTGTCCAACAAATCATCCAGTTGAGCGAGGAGGACCACGAGCTCCTCACTCATGCGATAGATGCAACCTTTTGGGGGCACGACACCGGCCTCAAGAATGATCTCTTGAGAGATCGGCTGATCCGGCACCACACCGGTAGGTGATTTGAAGATGTTGGCAAACTCGTCAAGCAACCCCACCACACGGGGGTCCGAAGACAAGTCCGTGGGTGAAGAGTCGACTAGCACGACGGTTCGTAGAAAACATAGGCCTATCTTGTCGGGCTGTTCATAAGCACAAGCGGCCCGAAACGACTTGGCCGTTACAGCTTGGCACTGGATCGAAGGGTTTGGAAGAGGAATGGTACATGGCATCTCGGCGCCAAAGGCATCGTGGACGATAAGAGTTCGCCGATGGAAGTTGACCGTGTGATCCGCACTCGCAAGCCAAGGCATCCCCCAAATGATATTGAAGTCCAAGACGTTGAATGCCACCGATTCACATGCATGAGGTGCGAAATATATTGGTACGGCCTCGATGTACCAGTCAATAAGTTGCTGCGTCCGTCCGTTCGCCAACTTTATCGCCGTAGGATTTGCCTTCCTTCGAACTTGTGCGCCAAGGCCAACCCTTTGAATAAAGGCCTGGCTCATGAAATTGCGAGTCGTGCCGCTATTCAGCAAAGCGCTGCAGGACACTTGCCCAACTTGGATGCGGATGTAGAGGAGCGGTGCGTTGTTGTCGTCGTACCGCTGCGTGCGAAAGTCGTGGGCCACCCTGGTAACAAACGCAAGGATGTCCCCCACCGCATCTTCGTCAACCGCCGACGAAGTTGGTGGTGCATAAAAGGATAAGGTGTGAAGATGAGCGCATAGTGCTGCGCATTGCGGTCCCGACAAGCATCGGGAGAGGACGCCATGATAAATCCTCAAACGTGAGCGGGTCCAATACCTCTATGTTGAACTCGCTCACCGAATCCCGTGAAGAACAACTTGAAGACGATAAGTCGCCGTTTCTGGATGGAGAAGATACCGCACACACGTCTTGTTCTTGAGCATGAGCGCCCAGCGAAGGTACGAGCAGGGCAGCATAGTCCTCATAAGAATATAGGATGGGAGGACTACGACTTCCGGATGTGCCTCAGAACTAAGGGAGGTTGCTCGAGCAGCAACCGGTTCCGAAGGCATTGAGAGTGTTGTCGCATCACTCTCGGCGGTGCTCAATTTCCCGACTGCTTTTTCCCTTTGGCTTTCAAAGGACAGACGACCGTCTCGTGGGGGTCGCTGTTACACGGCAAACAGTATCGAAATCTCGTGCGTATTTTGTGTGCACTTTCCGAGAGACCGTAGTGGGTCCCAAGGAGCTTGAGCTGCTGTGTCGGGCCCGTGGTTTGAAGGGGTGTTGGTCTTCGATCTGCCGTGTCCTCGGCCTTTGCCGGGGCGGCCATCATCCCGGGCGGCTGCGAGTTTGTCTCCCTCGTTGGCAAACGCGGCCTCGTTTGAAGGGTTGGTCGGCGTTGCCACCGCGACCACGACCACTTTCGACCGATGCTGTTCTCTGCTCGGGCCTGCTGCAGGCGAACGGCCAAGGTTCTTGGCCTCCGTGTTCGTGATGATTATCTGCACGGCCTTGTCGAAGAGCTCCGTACTCGTGGTGAGAGTCTCAGCGACTTGCTTCAAAGCATTTGACTATGTTGCTTCAAAGCATTTGACTATGTCGGACACGACCTCGTGATGGAGTAGTGCTTAATGCCTTTGAATGCCATTGGTAATTTCGGGGTGGATCCCAAGCGTTGGTACTCGGCTACCCAATCTCCGCTTGGCAACGTGTTCTGGTAGAACTTCTGCAATTTGTCCATTGCTTGAAGTTTGGGTGTCTCCACTTGGAACCGCTTGTGCCACTCAACCTTCAGATCAGCCCAGCTGATCTTGGTGTGCAAGTCGGAGACCGTGACCCCGTGCGTGGACAACATATTGTCCAGCCAAGCTTGGCACGCGCCTCCCAATCTGGACTACAAGTACGCGTGTTGTTTGGCGTCTCCGGTTTGGTGGATCTCCAGCTTGAGCTGAAACTTGTGAAACCATGGAATTGACTCCATCTTTGTGGCGTCGCAGAAGATCGGTTGGCCATCAAACTTCAGAATGCTCTCGCGCGGTGACGTGCTAGGGCCAGCGGCTGCTGCGCAGATCTGCTGCTCAAGTTGTTGAGTTGCCGCTTGCTGTAGCTGTGCGCCGTCCATGAGTGTTCCGATGTCGATCTCCAATGTGTGGAGGCGATCGGTATGGTTAGAGGAGCTGGCGCCAGTGGCGGCAACGGGTCATTGCTCCAGCTGCTGTAGTCGGCTGTTGACTTGTGCAAGCGATGCCTTGTGGTCCTTGACCGCGTCGTCGAGGCAGTGGATATCCTCCTGTTATGCAATGCACGTTGCCAGGAGGTCTGTAAGGTGGGAGAGCAACAGCGAAATCTTGAGTCCGCTGTCACTGAGTTCACCGGTCTCTGCCTCTGTCCGCCATTCCGCAGCCATTGTGAGTATAGCTCTCTCCTCTCCGAATACCTTCTCTCGCCGAATGTTGCGTTCCTCATCGGCAGCCCTCTCTGCTGCTTCGTCGTGCTGACGTTGTTGTTCTGCCGCCAGCAGATGTAATTTCTCAGCCTCTTCCTCCTTTTTCTTCTCTGCAGCTGCCACCGCATCTGACCATTGCTTAGCTTCGGTTATCAAGGGCAGCGTCAGGGCCTGATAGGCCTTGACTGATTCCCCTGGCTTCTGGTCCATGACGGCTGTCTGAGAACGCGTGAGCATAGACCAGGCCGAGGGGTTGCTGACGTGGCACGGCTGTCGTCTGACGTGTCCCTGCTGACGTGGCCTGCTGATGTGGCAACTTACCCATGCCGCAGTAGGGAGTACCCGTAGACAGATGGAGAAGGGAAGAAAAGAGGGTGCAACAGCATAGATGGGGTAGGTGGGCACAAATGCCCAGATAAGGAGCCACTAATCAAAAAGAAAAGTTTGAACTTTGCACAAAGAAATTCGAGAAAATAATAATTTGAAAAAAAACTCAAAATTGCAAGTTCAGTAGGTCTCCCAATCCCCTTCCTGAAATCCGAAATACACAAGGAATGAAAAATTTTCGAATTTCAGACTGCAAATGATGAATAATAATAATGAATATTAATGGAACTGCGAAAAATTTTCCGCAAGTTTGAGGATTCCGAAAATTAAAAATATTCGGAATTAATTCAGATGAGAGATGCGCTGCAAAATGTCAGATTGCGAAACAATCCCGGAACTTAACTGCGAAAGACAGATTTTTCCATAATAATTTTGACAATCTTTAAATATATTAAAATAATGGAAAAATAGTTAACTTTGAATTTTCCTGTTACCATTGAAATGAGTGAATGAAAAATCAACGCAAAAAGAAAGATTCCAAAAAATTTCTGTATAAATAAGCGACTGATAATTGTGAATCTCCGAAACAAATAGTCCAGAAATAACGAATAAACGCGAAATATTCTGAAAAAATTTACTTCGGATTTATCATAAACAAAATTCCGAAATTCAAGAAAAACGAGAATCGGAAATTTCAGATGCTGTGCTATTTCGGAATTTGCGTTTTTCCAACAAACGAAATTGCGCTAAGGAAGAAGGTCCGAAAAAAAGAAAATTTTTTGACTTTGGCAGTTAGCTGAAATGGTCTTTGCAGTAGCAGATGCAGATTCCAGGGCTCGATCCCTAGGCCTTACCTCACCTGTGTACAGTACCAAGTAGACTCCTGTGTGTTTGAACCCATGACCTGTGTCTTGGTAGATGACTGTTGTCTGTCGTAGGTCTGTGTAGCTGTCGGGTTTTGAACCTTAGGTCTGTCGAGTAGGGGTCATATCTGTGTAGGGGTCGTAGTTGTTGCAGCTCTGAAAGGTCATGGTCTTAGCTGCTACAGTCCCAAAAGACCAAGTCCACAGACTTCCGGATGTTCCGGAACTTGCCTTTCGAGCGTTGCTCACGTTTGACCAGAGGCAAGTGGGCAAGTGGGTAGCCCAACTTTGCTTAGTCAGCGGTGCCCAGTCCCAGTCTCACGTTGTCCAGTCAGCAAGTACAATGTGGGACTGTGTGTACCCTGGGCCTGGTGGAAAGGAGCAGACCAGCAACCAACCGAAGTATAAATCAAGAGGCAGCGTCCAGCCATTCATTCATTCTGCGTGAGCCATGCGGAAGCGCTGCCCGAGCGTCTTGTCCGAGGTGGTCTGCAGATGCCCGAAGTCGAAGTGGGCTGCGAGGGAGATAGAGCGGCCTTCGCTGCTTGTAGTTAGTTGGTAGAAGGCGGCCATAACTGCCATAGTTAGCGTTAGCTAGTGGCGCATGTGTGAGTGTGTGTGTGTGTGGTACAGAGTGAGAGTGCATAGGACATCCAGGGAGATCCAAAGTAGAGTGCGTGTGAATACAGGGTCGAAGGGTGATGTGTAGGCGGTCAGGCGCCATAGCCAATTTGAAGCGAGTTTGCATTTGAACTGTGTTCTCAGCCTTAACATCTTTGAGCTTTGTATGGGCGCCTGGAGCCAGTGTGGATTGCCATCTGTTTGCATGCATGCGGAAAGAGAAAGAAGACGGGTCTGATTGCCTTGGTATGAGAGCAGGTTCCCGCTGTTCCACGCGCCATCGTTGTCTTCAAGGAGGAAGAGAGGCACCAAAGCAGTAGTCGCGCCATCAAGGAAGAAGGGTCCGCCATAGCCTTGCCACTGGAGGAAGGCGCCGCGCACCTGCAAAGACAACGACGACGAAGAGAGAGAGAGGGGGAGAGAGGGGGAGAGAGAGAGAGAGAGAGAGAGAGAGAGAGAGAGAGAGAGAGAGAGAGAGAGAGAGAGAGAGAGAGAGAGAGGNGAGAGAGAGAGAGAGAGAGAGAGAGAGAGAGAGAGAGAGAGAGAGAGAGAGAGGAGCGATACAAGATTGGTTGTGCGGTTCAAGGAAGAAGGTGGCGGCCATAGCCGTCGAGCTCAGACACAGAGAGAGAAGCCATAGTCGAGGAGGAGCAAGAAGGGACAAAGAAGGAGAGAGAAACCATAATGGAGGAAGAGAAAGAACGGACGAACGAGAGAGAAGCCATAGCCAGGGTGAAAAAAGAAGGAAGGAAGGAGAGAGGAGGGAAGTGAAGGTTGGTGAGGGAGAAGGGGCCGGCAGCCATAGCCGAGTTAAGCGTTGACCGACGCGTTGACCGGTGTTGACCAAGGTGTTGACCGAGGTCTTGACTGGGTTTGACCGAGGTCTTGATTGGGGTTGACCGAGGTGTTGATCAGGGTTGACCAGGGTGGACTTGGGAGTTGATTGAGGTGTTGACCGACGATGACCAAGGCGTTGATCGAAATTTGACCAGTGTTGACCAACGTTGGTATACTCTTGCCAAGCCTTCAACCTATCCCCTCGCCCTATGGATGTGCACTCACCCCATGGTACTTGCCGAGTCTATCTTTCTCTTCTTTCTGCATCGAGTCTCTTCTGTCCAGGTGATAGGAACTCCGTGTATGAGGTCGTAGAGCTGTGTTGACCAAACCCACACGGGATGAGTAGGGATGCTGTCCATGTCTGAGGACTGACACGTCCCGGACGACTAACCCTCCCAAGGACAGGTACTGACCAGCAGGCTGCTTAGTGTGGCATGGTTGGCCCAAAATCCGAGTTGTGGGGTGCACAACCAGTTGTCTAAGTCTTTAGAGGACTTGCTGATCGCGTCATCTTGTTTGCGACGTTAAAGAATTCTTGAGGAGTTAGGGGGGATCTCCTTAAATGCCTCCTGATCAGCAGTAAAGTCCTGTAGTGACAACTTTAGCAATAGGTCTAGGCTAGAGACCGTAGCTGACATGGTCCCAAAGGGATTTTGTAGTTCTTAGAGAGTCAGTCAGTCAGTCAATCAGTTGGTAGGTCTAAGGAGTGGGACAGTCCCTTGTCGTGCACCTATCACCATGGATTACTACCCTATGTATGACTTGCTCGTGGGGTTCTCCCTCTGGGGAACCCTCTGGCGTCTCTTGTTTGCATTAGGCTTCTGGAACACGTTTACATGTAGAGTTGAGACAAGGGGTGGTACTGGCCCCACTCCTCACACCAAGGAGTAGGAGGAGGAGGCTGCAAAGATTTTGGTCGAGCAGAAGGCCAAGAAGGAGAAGAGGGAATTGGTGAAGCAGGCCAAAAAGTTGGCTTTACAGGAGGTGCAGGCCGCGAAGAAGAAGTTGGAGGAGGATTGGAGAAGTTGAAGGAGGAAGAAGAAAGGTTAAAGGCGGTAAAAGAAGAAGAAGAAGAAGAGGTAGCAAAATAAATCCCCTTGATAAGAGAAGTGACAACAGAAAGAGGGGAGTCCAGTGGCACGAAGAAGGAGGACCCCTGGTTGGAGAAGGTCTCATAATGGGTTGCTAATCTGTCCCTGGGCGAAGAAGAGGAAGCGATGATATATGTTTCCAGGGCAGAACAAGAGGCAGTAATAAGGGAACTAGACGCAAAAGAGGACCCCCTACGTCGACAGACGATTGAAGAGAAAAGAAGTTGGAGTGGAAATTGCGCTTGACCAAGGAAAAGAAAAACGAATGGACGCGGCAAACAAGGTGGCAAAAGAGTTGGAGGTGGTGAAAGAGCAAAGAACGCAGATGGAGGCACAGACAGACTTGCGGGAAAAATGGAGGTCATGGCTAGAAATATAGAACTCCTTGCGAAGGCTCAAGAAGAGCAGTTCCAATTTGCGAGGGGTCAGGATGTAGCCTTGCGGTCTATACGATTGGGTTTTAGAGAATTCGCACGTGAGATGATGATGCACGTAGGCACAAAGGTGAAAGCAAGGATGGAAAGCACAGAGTGATTTTGCACAGGCGCCATAGAGGGCGCCAAATTGGCAATTCCAAAGGAGGAAGAAGCACATTCCTGTAGAGACCCAGTCAAAGTTAAGTTCCGTGATTCCTACAGTGGGAAGAAGGGGGAAAATTTTGACAACTGTTTGGCGAACATTAACTCTTATGTTCACCTTAAAAAGATCTTGCCTAAGGAGTAAGTTATTATCGCTTTCTATGCTCTGAAAGATGAAGCAGTGAGCTTCGCCCGATCACTCGCCCTTGCAGCTAAGTGCGAAAACGATATGGTAGCTTACTCCATGATTACCCCTCTCAACGAATTTTTCAAGTTATTTCGTGAGAGACTTGTCGACACCATTAAAGGGATTAGAGCCTTTGAAAAACTGCAAACCGTCCACTCTCGCCAGTGGAAGAGTGTCAGGGCACTCAAGGGAGTTATGGACGAGTTGTTGCCGTCCCTGGCCATGGGGTCACTGAGACCGAACTGGTCCAACTGTTTTATCGTGCCATGCCCGAGCCCTTGCGTGGGCATTTCTTTGAGAAGAGCAAGGAGTCTACTATGTCCTATGATACCTTGCGTAGGGAAGTAGTGAGGTTCGAAACCCAATCCATGTTAGCATCTACCTTCTGGCACAAGGACTTGGACAAGGGCCAAAAATGGAAGGGCCGTACCATCTCTGGCCAAGTCAGGGCCAAGGATCATTTGATCCTTACTTTGGATGAGGGTGGTATGGAAGAGGTCCCATATAGTCAGATAGAGTGGGGCCTAGAGGAGGAGGACAATGTCAATGGTCAAGGGAGGACTTACGCTGCTGTCGTGGTTGGAGGAAGGCTGCAAGGAAGAGCAGGAGGCCAGGGCCAAGGGGCCAGGCCTCCGGTGGTTGGGGACAGGGGGTTGGTGGCAGAAGTAACTGCAAAGAGGGAGGCAGGGGTCAAGGTCCCCCGCAAAACGGCTCTCATTTCAACCGATCACCTCCCAGGAGGGGTGAATGGCACCCTGACCTGCTGCAAGGCAGACCTGGGAATCGCTGGGACTAGAACAAACTTTGTTTCAAAGGAGAATAGACGCGGATCAGTGCATTTATTGCGGTGATCCGGGGCACATCTTTAAATACTGCCCCCAGTATAGAGAAGCCAGGCGAGCTGCTGCAGAGGCAGCAAAAGGCAACTGCTGGTAGGGGTCGCAATTGCCCATACCCCTAGACCATGTGGAGAAGAGTGCGCGCACCATAGAGAAACTCCCAAACCACATGTGTCTATGGCAGAGGTTGCTGGCTAGTGTCTGGGTAGTTGTCGAGAGACTGCGTGTGTTAGAGTCTCTCTAGGCACTTCCCTCACAGGTCTGGCAGAAGAGTTGAAGGAGAGGATGCCGGCTTGGGCCAAGATGAAGAAAGATGGTAAAGGACAGGTAGTTTTAGTAGATGTAGAGGTTTTCAAAGGCCGAGTAGGGGCTGTAATAGATAGTGGGGCGACTCGCAGTTATATCAGCAGGAAAGCGCTGCAAAAGCTTAAGCTGAATTTGAAAGTCCAAAGGCTACCAGATCCCATAGTCAGTATCCTCGCAGACAATTGCACTATGTGAGTCGAGGATTACGTCGAGGGAGTCTAGGCATATTTTCGCCTAGAGAAAGATGGGAAGGTAGAGGGAGTTCTTCATTCCCTAACTCTCCTTGTAGAGGATAATCTCCCATTCGATATGGTCCTAGGAATGGACTGGGGAGAGGCAACAGGGTCCACACTCCATCTGAGAGAGCACGAGTGTAGGCTCCCTAGCCCATTAGGCGAAGTTAAGACTGCTCGCCTGTTCCATGTGTCAGGAGTAGAGAACCCTGTGGCACATTGTTGTCTCAGTGCTCCCGCGTTCGCGCCATCAATGAAGAAGGAGCAATTAGAAGAACAGGTTCTTGTAGCCTATGTTAGGCCTGTCACCGAGCCTAAGGGAGAGGAACCCACTAACCCAGTTATTCCCAAGCTGCTGGAAGAGTATGCCGATTTGTTTGAGCCACCTACAAGTACCACAACCAATCCAGCATCGTCTTGAGATGGAGTCTGGCAGTAGGATTGCTAAGGGGGCCATCTATAGAATGTCTCCAAGGGAGCTAGAGGAGTATTGCAAGCAGTTAGATGAGCTCCTCGAGAAGGGTTGGATTAGGCCCAGTTCATCTTCGTTTGGAGCACCTGTTCTGTTTGTCCCCAACGAGGAGGGAGAGCTTCAAATGTGCATTGACTATAGGGGTCTTAATGCCGTCACCATAAAGAATGTTGAAACATTGCCCCGTATAGATGATATGTTAGATCGGGTGCAGGACTGCAAGTCTGGCTATCATCAGATAGAGGTGCATCCTGATGATCATTATAAGACGACGTTTCGGAGTAGATATGGGCACTACGAGTTTATTGTGATGCCCTTTGGACCAGGCACGTTCCAGCGCTGCATGAACAATTTGTTTAGACCGTGGTAAGATAGATTTATCATTGTATATCTAGATGACGTTCTAGTATTTAGCAAGACCCTCCAAGAGCATGAGGGTCATCTACAGCAGGTCTTGGAAAAGCTGAGAGAAGTTAATTTCAAGATCAACGCGAAGAAGTGCGAGTGGGCCAAGAGACAGGTTTTGTACTTGGGCCACGTCTTACATGGAGATGGCATAAAACCCAAGGACGACAAGATAGCACCGATCAGAGATTGGCCAACGCCCCGCACATTGACAGAGTTGCTGTCGTTTCTAGGCCTAGCAAATTACTATAGGAAGTTCGTGACGAACTTCTCTACCATCGCTGCACCCCTTCACAGATTGCTAAAGAAAGTAGCGATCTGGGAGTGGGATAGAGATTGTACGTCAGCCCTGAAGAAGTTGAAGCGGGCCTTGATAGAGTACCCCGTCCTTAAGGTAACCGATCCATCTATGCCCTTTGTTGTCACTTGTGATGCCAGTCAGTATGGTATAGGTGTTGTCTTACAGCAGGATGATGGCAATGGGTATAGACCCGTAGAGATCATGTCTGTTAGGATGCCTTCAGAGAAGGTAGCGACATCTACCTATGAGAGGGAACTCTACACTCTCAGGCAAGCACTAGACCACTGAAAGTACTACTTGCTGGGGAGGCACTTCAAAGTCTACTTAGACCACGAGACATTGAGGTGGTTGAAGAAGCAGGCCAAGATGACACCTAAGCATACTAGGTGGGCCGCAGAGATAGACCAATTTGACTTTGAGGTCCAGGCAATCAATGGAAAGTACAATGTAGTTGCGGACGCTCTAAGTAGAAGAGCTGATTGCTTTGGAAGAATAGTACATTATTTGAACATAGGGAGAGACCTGCTACAGAAAGTCGAAGAATCTTATGCACATGACCCTATTTATAGTGACCTCCTCAAGAGAGCTAGACAGTCTCCAGAGTTCGAACCAAATTGCCGCACTACAGATGGGTTGTTGTTTGAGAAGATTAATGTAGGTGATCGATTATGCGTCCCCAATAGTGAAGATTAATGTAGGTGATCGATTATGCGTCCCCAATAGTGGTAGTTTGGCACGGGTAACTGTCGGTGGCGCTGGGCTTGATTCGTTTGGTCTGAGGCTCAGCCTCCCTAGGCCTACCAGAAGCTTCTGGCCAGGGGCCCAACACAGCCAGGCTGCTTGCAAGCAGGCTTGCCACTTCCATTTAGGAAAGGGCCAGCCTACGCATTTGACATTAGGACACTGGCTTCTTTGTGCGCAAGCGCTGCTGCACTATCGCCTGCCAGGCTCACGCGCTCACGGGCGAGCTGGAAGGAGCAGGCAACCATAGCCAAGCTGCGCTGCTGTATGCTGGATGGGGCGCATGGTGGTCCTTGGGTGCAAATGGCGTTTGTGAGTTGGGGAACGAGGTTGTGAGTAATACGAGAGACATATCTGGTGCTTGACGCGTGCGGCGGCCGAGGTCTGCTCGTACTTGGGAAGTTGTTGACGTCATCAGCGACATTGTAGTCTAGGCTGGATAGGATCTGCCATTCGTAGTCTGGGCGCCGAGTGCCAGAGAGGATATCAACATTGGTTCTTCGTTGATGATGATGAGACTATTCTAGCATTGTCAATTTTGAGCTTTTGGTGTGCTCTTAATTGGTGAAACTCATGATGCAATTCTGCTTTTGGTTCAAGGTTACGACTATCTGGTCCCATGGTATGATGTTGTTTGATTGCTGAAGTTCGCTATTGCCCATCTTCCTTGCAATTTGGTATCGGAGTTGTGGTTCGGTGCGCTAATCTGGCTCTTGTCTTCTGCCTAATACTGTACATGCACGAGGTGTGTGAGGTGAGCGACCGTGCCGTGGGACGTGTGTAGTGAGGAGGACGGAGACAAGAGTGGCGACCCAGGAGGTGAGGGGTATCGCCAGGAAGGCTATGTGGTCATTATTGGTTGTTCGCAGTGTGGTGAGAACTATCCGGTGTGTGATTGATGCTGAGGTGGAACGGTTGTGCAATGCTGGTTGTGCCGAAGCAGTGACTGGTCATCACAATCAACACCTCGTCCTCTTGTGAGAATATCTGTGGTTGGGGGCAACTATTTTGAGGTACGTTGCACCTAACCTTATCTACCCTCTTCGACACTTCTTACCGTGAAGATGTGTGATCTGTCTTGAGAGTCCTCTCATGTGAGGAATCGTGTGCGCTCAACCTTGAGAGTCGTCAATCTTCACGTTGCCAACCCACCGGGAGTAGGGCGCGCATGCTTTGCTGCTTTGTCCTTTGTCTGCTCGTTGCGCTGTAGAGGGGTTCTGAAGGGCAGGCCAGCCCTATAGGACAGACGGGAACGGGTGTCTATAAATAAGCATCGGTGGGATACCTTCCATTGGCTTTGATTTTCGTCTTGTTTGCGATGTTAAAGAATTCCTAAGGACTTCGGGGGCCGTCCATAAAAACGCCTCCTGATCAGCGAATCGGTTGGTGTAAGGCTCGCTGCACGCGAGGATAAATATTGTGCAGGGCTGGCCAGCTCAACAGGACTCGGGGCACAGGGTTGGGCCGTGTGCACACCTTTAGACACGCACACTATCTGGGTCGCTCAGGGACATTGACGACAAGAGACATTCAAGAAGAATTGAGGGAGGGGTAGATTCCAGGTGATAAGTTTGGGCAAGATCCCATTTTGCAAACAGACCCAACGAACGATTCTATTCGTATTTTGATTAGTTAGATGTACATCCATTAACATCCGACAGACAGCATTAGTTAGAACTGTTTTTTGTTCCTTGTGCTTCAGTTTGCGGACTTGTCAAAGTAAAATAGTTTTGGTTTGTAGGAATCTGAACTTACCTGTTGGACCCAAATGTATATACTCTCTGATGCGCAACCATCGATTAATTAGTTTAATTATAAGTCGGTCTGTGCACTACGCTGCGGTGAGCATCAAAGAATGTCTTAGTGCAAATTGTGTACAGTTCTGTAGCATATGAGCGATAGGGACACCACTAGTGAGGACGACCGGACCTTGCGATCGGCTAGACGCCCGATAGCCCATTCGGCCTTAGGACCAGAGGGTGACCGAGTTCTGTTCCGCCAACTTAGAGAGAGGCAGCAACAACAGAGAAGAGCTAGGGAAGCAGAGGCAAGCAGAGCATTTGCAAGCGAAGCCGCTACTTCAGCAACCATGGCCAATGCTGCGCAGCAAAGTTCTCAGGCTAGTGGTTCAGGTTTTGTGGGGTCAACGGTTGTACAGACCGTGAGTCAGTCCACTGGCGTCATGGCAAGCCAGCCATTAGGGTTGACTCCTAAGGCGGTCGCCATACAGCGAGCTGCTGATCGCGAGGCACAACTACAGAAAGCTTTAGGGGAGATTAAGGCCGAAAAAGAAAGAATGATTAGAAGAAGAGCCAGGTTGCAGCGGCGAAAAGCGGACATTAGCGAGTTAGAGGAGATGGACCTAGCGGAGTTGGATGATGAAGTGAGGACCCTGAGGTCAGTCTTGCTAGGAGTGGTAGAGATGCAAGATCAACAGACGACGATCTTACAAGACGTCCAGTAGAGTCTGGCCGTGATGGTCGGGCGAGCTCAGGTGGCACCATCACTGTGTGGGCCTGGTGTCTGGCCCGTTGTACATCCTCCTTTTGTCCCACCGGTGACTGGGGTGTCCCCATATACYGCTCCAGCATCGGTTCAGCCTATCTCCCTGGGTATGCCTTTAACAGGCGGGTTCTCAGCAGGTCCTAGTTTGCAGGTTCCTGTACAGACAGTGTTCTCCCAACCTCCGTCTTAGGTTGCCGTAAGCGGGCAGCCTGCGGTCTCGCAGCCTGCACAGCCGCAGGGTTCACAACCCCAGCAGATAGTGCAGCAGCCTGCACAGCCGCATGGTTCACAGCCCCAGCAGATAGTGCAGCAACCTGCACCACAGGGTCCACTGTCCGGAATGGTGCAGGTACCGGGACGAAGTCAGTGGGTTCCAAAGACGGCCATCGCCGCTCCTAAACCCTTTACAGGGTATAAGAGGGGCGAAGACCTCGACACATGGTTGAGGGCAGTGCCAATCTATGTTAAGTGAAAACTTACCTTGCCGCACGAGGAAGTGCTTGTGGCTGCCTCCTATCTAGAGGGGAGTGCAGCAAGATGGTTGAGTGGTTGAGTGCAGCTCTCGGGGTACGGTCATGACTTTCGCGCTTGGGCAGTCACCCAGAAATTGGACGACTTCCTCAAGTTGGTGGAAGACAGGTGGCATGATCCGCAGGAGGCCCAAAAGGCTACTGACGCGATCCTGACACTGCACACGAGGCAGTTTAAGTCAGTGAGAGAGGCCACTGATGTTGTAGAGCGTCTGATCTGTGTCCCAGAGGTTCGCTATGACCCCCAGGTTTTACTCACCTCCTACCTGAGATGCTTTCCTATGCCTCTCAGGAACCAGTTGGCAAGTGAGGCCAACATCAACATGCACAACTTCTCGTTGTTTAGCAAGAAGGCCCTAGACGTGGAAGCAAAGATAGGGCGTGGTCAGACACCCACGACGGATGGTAGGAAAAGGACATTGCCTCCCAACTGGAAAGCGAAGGGACACATTATGTTCGCCGACAACGCTGGTTCTACCATGAGTTGGGTGACGAGTTCCAGGCGGGAGCAGGTTGAGAGGCGGGCAGCATAGAAGCTTCAGGGGGTGGAGTAGTCATTGTCATAACCCTGAAAGGTAAGGCGACCGATAGACGCCGTGGAGGTTTCCGCTCTTGGAGTCAAATTGACCCCATAGAAGCGGGTCTTAGTGAGGATGTGTGGAGAGACCGGTACACCCGGCAAGCTTGCATTCGTTGTGGCCAATATGGTCATAACCAATTCAAGTGTCGTTACAGAAAGGTGACCGAGAAGATCCCGCCTACGATGGGGCAGGCGTTGGGATCCTCTGCTCCCGTTGGTAGCAACAGTTCTGGCACTGCTCCGGGAAACGCGTTGGGCCAGTAGGAATGGTAGCTGTTCCTGCTAGGGTCGAGGTGGTGGACACACCCTCACCATTTTGAGAGATGGCCCAAACTACTAACTCCATCGTCGTCCCGCAAACACATTCTGACCCATCGAGCCTCTGTTCCATGAATGTGTTTGAATCCTTAGAGGAGCTAGAGGAGTGGTCTAGATCAGACCCACTAGCCTCTTGGACGACATTGGCCAAAGCCCCTAAGGGAGAGATGTTCGTCGGCGAGGTAGTCATCGACGGCCGCAAGGCCGGGGCCTATTATGACACTTGCTCGACTAGGAACTTCATTAGTTGCGAGTGCGTTGAGAGGCTGTGCTTACAGGGGCGAGTGCAACGCCTGAGTCGACCTGTGGAGTCGACCTGTGCCAACAAACAGCGCATGGTAGTTAATGACTACCTCCAAGATGTTGAGTGTTGTTTCCCGTACGTGGGAGGGGAATTGAGACATCGTTTCTCATTCCTAGTGAGCGATGATCTCCCTATGGATATCTTGTTGTAGCACAGCCCCAGTTTGAGTGGGACCGAAAAGTGGTCAAACACACTTTGCCAGGTGGAGGGACTGCTAGATTACGTAAGTCCAAAGCTAGTAGTCTGATTGAGTCCTACGGAAGCATGTATGCGGCTGCGTTTTATAATTATTATAAGCAAAATCCGGAGGAGGGTATGTATTTAGTTTATGTCTCTGCAACAGGCGAGCCGGTAAAAATGCCGCCGGTGATAGAGGGAGTAGTTGCCAAGTACCCTGCTCTATTTGAAGAGCCTACAGGGGTTGTTTTGAGGGAGGTCGTCCACGTGATAGAGACTATCCGAAGGTCTAGTATCCCAATGGGTAGGATCTATCGGATGTCTCCAGGCGAGCTTGATGAGCTTCGCCGACAACTCAAGGAACTCGTAGAGAAGGGGTGGATCCGACCAAGTGTTTCTCCTTATGGATCTCCAGTCCTATTCGTACCGAAGAAGGGGGGAACACTGAGGATGTGCATTGACTATAGGGGCCTCAATGCCATCGTTGTCAAGAACAGAGAGCCCCTACCGCGCATCGACGATTTGCTAGACAGAGTGCAAGGGTGCCGGTACTTTAGTAAGATAGATCTGAAGTCCGGGTACCATCAGATTGCAATCCGGCCCGAGGATCAACACAAAACCGCCTTTCAGACCAGGTACGGTCTGTATGAGTTTGTGGTGATGCCTTCGGCCTTTGCAATGCTCCTGGCACCTTTCAACACACTATGAATCGGATCTTTCATGACTACTTGGATAAGTTTGTCATCGTGTACCTTGATGACATACTTATTTTTTGTGGGACTGTCGAGGAGCATGTAGCGCACTTAGACAAAGTCCTCAGTCTCCTTCGGCAGCACAAGTTCAAGATCAACGGGGAGAAATGCGAGTTTGGTCGCACCCGGATCTTATACTTGGGTCATGAGATTTCCGCGGAAGGTTTGAAGCCCGATAATGCGAAGGCGGCCAACATTCGTGACTGGCCGCGTCCTCAGTCTGTGACTGAGATGAGGTCCTTCTTAGGTATGACCGGCTACTATCGCAATTTTGTGAAGAACTATAGCATAGTTGCCGCCCCTTTGACGGACATGACTCGCCTTGATACCCCATGGGAGTGGACAGAGAGGTGCAAGGCTGCTTTCAAACATTTGAAGCATGCGTTGACGCATCATGAGGTCTTGAAACTTCCTGATCCTAACAAGTCGTTCATAGTAACCATGGATGCCAACCAATATGGCATTGGTGTCGTGCTAGCGCAGCAGGCGGGGCCAAAGTTGAGGCCAATTGAGTACATGTCCAAAAAGATGCCCTCTCGGACGTTGGCTAAGTCCACCTATGAGAAGGAGCTCTACGCGATTTACAAGGCACTGACCCATTGGAGACATTATCTCCTTGGGAGGTTCTTCATCGTCAGGACTGATCATCAGACCCTGAAGTGGATGAGAACTCAGCCTTTGCTCTCTGATGCCTTGAAGCGCTGGATCGAAGTCATTGAACAGTATGACTTTGAACCCCAGTATCTGAAAGGGGAGTACAACAACGTTGCTGATGCCTTGTCACATAGGCCTGACTTCTCTAGTGCGCTGATCACTGAGTTTGGGCTTGCAGACGATGTTACTCATTCTACGGTGGGAGCCTATTGCGAGGATCCGTTTATGTCTGAGATCATTTGTAGACTCGAGGCGAAGGACAACGTGACCTTTGCCGAGTTTGAGTTGGTCAACGGCTTGCTGTTCCTTGAGAAGGCTGGGAATAAACGTTTGTGTGTGCCTAATAGAGAGTCTTTGCGTAGTTTATTTTTAGGAGAGTGTCATGACGCCACCGGCCATTAGGTTTCAAGAATACTGCAGCCAATTTGTCGTAGCGGTTCTGGTGGCCCACGATGATGAGAGACGCGAAGATGTACGTGGAAGCTTGTCAGGTCTGTCAGAGGAACAAGCCACATACATAGGCTCCTCTTGGGCTTTTGCAGCCCCTTCTGATTCCGGAAAGGCTTGGCGAAAGCCTGTCCATGGACTTCATGGATACGCTGGTCACCAGCAAGAGTGGTATGCGGTACGTCTATGTCATCGTGGATAGATTTAGTAAGTACGCTAGGTTAGTCGCAATGCCTGCAACAGCTAAGACCGAATCCGTAATTAAGTTGTTCAAAGAGAACTGGGTTAGAGATTTTGGACTGCCAAAATCTATAGTCAGTGACCGTTATGTGCGATTCACAAGTGAACTGTGGAAAGCTGCAGCTGCAGAACAGGGAACGCAGCTGCAGATGACATCAGGAAACCACCCCGAGGCAAATGGGCAAGTTGAACCACGCTGTACAACACCTGCTGAGGCATTACATCAAGCCAAATCAGGCAGACTGGGATGAGAAACTTGCTCTCATCGCCAGTCTGTACAACAACGCGGTGCACAGCGCAACGGGCGTGAGCCCGAATAGTCTGCTATTAACCTTTAAGCCTAGACTGCCCTTGGATTTCTTACTACCTGAGAACCAGCCCTCTGTTGCACCAGGGACCTTAGTTTGCTTATCGATATGAGCAGCTGATGCAGCAGGCTGTTGAACAGATGCACAAGGCACAGGTGGCGATGATAGAGTCTGGGAACAAACGCCGCCGCCCATCCACATTTCAGGTAGGAGAGAGAGTCTGAGTCAAGTCCTCAGAATTGGGACAGGAGCACGGAATCTCCTGCCAGCTCATGCCGCAGTACTCTGGACCATGGGAGATCCTAGATGTTGTTGGGGATGAACCGGATGGGCCGTCTTATGTTATTCGCATCCCTGGTCACTTACGTACTTACCCTGTTTTTGACGCCCCTAAGCTTGCACCGTTCGGAGAGACTGATCAGTTTCCCTCTCATTGCTCTATGCTGCCCCCAACCATGGATGGAGAGGTTGACATTGATGAAATCATAGATCACAGAGAGATGCCAGTTCCAAGACCGACCGGCAGGGGACGTCCTCCGAAGCTGCAGTACCGAGTTCGGTTCAGACATCACACTGATCCAGAGGAGGATAGGTGGTTCACAAGGGAGGAACTGATGTGAACCGCTCCACAGGTTGTCGCTCACTATGAGAAGTCTCTGCAGAAAGGAAAGCGCCAAATTATCGAAGATTGAACTTCTCAGAGGACTTGCGAAGTATGGAGGAGTGAATGCGAGGCATAGGCCTCGATAATCCCTACTGGGCCCCTATTTGCAACAGGTCGGCCGCCCTAAGTGAAGGCAGGCCCGACAAACGACAAGATGCCTATTTCGGACTACTTCGCAGGTGGGGAAAATTCAGGCAGTTGCGCAGCGCGAGTTGGTTGAAGGCACCCAGGCCCTGGCTTCCTTTAGCGACTGTGTCCAAGTCAGGCCCTGGGCGAGATACGCAGAATAGACCCGACTCAGACAGTGTGCAGTTGGGCACGGGTAACTGTCGGTGGGCCTGGGCCTGATTCCTCCCTGGGCCTACCGGAAGCTTCTGGGCAGGGACCAAGCGCAGCCAGGCTGCATGCAAGCAGGCTGGCCACTTCCATTTAGGAAAGGGCCAGCCTATGCATTTGGCATTCGAGCACTGGCTGCTTTGTGCGCAAGCGCTGCTGCGCTATCGCCTCCCAAGCTCACGCACTCACAAGCGATCTGGAAGGAGCAGGCAGCCATAGCCAAGCTGCGCTGCTGTATGCTGGTTTGGGCGCATGGTGGTCCTTGGGTGCAAGTGGCATCTGTGAGTTGAGGAACGAGGTTGTGAGGAATACGAGAGACATACCTGGTGCTTGGCGCGTGCGACATTGGCCGAGGTCTGCTCGTACTTGGGAAGCTGTTGACGTCATCTGTGGCATTGTAGTCTAGGCTAGATAGGATCTGCCATTCGTAGTCTGGGCGCCGAGCGCCAGAGAGGATATCAACATTGGTTCTTCGTTGATGATGATGAGGCTATCCCAGCATTGTCAATTCTGAGCATTGGTGTGCTCTTATTTGGCGAAACTCGTGATGCAATTCTGCTTCTGGTTCGAGGTCACGACTCTCTGGTCTCATGGTATGATGCTGTTTGATTGCTGAAGTTCGCTATTGCTCATCTTCCTTGCAATTGGGTCAGTGAGCATGGTCTACCGCTGTCGATAGTTAGTGACAGAGATACCAGGTTCACTAGTCACTGGCAGGAAGTGATGAGAGTCTACGACTCTAAGTTGGTAATGTCATC
Source organism: Chara braunii (assembly GCA_003427395.1). Classification (NCBI taxonomy): domain Eukaryota; kingdom Viridiplantae; phylum Streptophyta; class Charophyceae; order Charales; family Characeae; genus Chara; species Chara braunii. The sequence goes on along the minus strand of BFEA01000260.1, from coordinate 992,695 downwards.
TGGCCGTCTAGAGACTAACGGTCAGACCGAACAGATGAACAAGATCTTGCAACAAGTTCTCTAAAGTACATTAGACCCAATCAAGTCAATTGGGATGAGATACTCCCAACGGTAGCCAACGCCTATAATCAAAGCGTGCACTTAGCCACTTGTCGCACTCCCAATGAGCTACGTAAGTCCTTTAAACTGTGTAGACCGTTTGAAGGATTGAACCGGGGTCAGATTTAGAGGCTACCGCCCGAGGCTACCACCCGACACTAGGGAGTTTCCGCTACAGTACGAAAAAGAGATTGCTACCGTGATAGAGAACCTCAAGAAGGCCCAGCACAAGATGATTGAACAAGCTAACACACACCGCTGTCCATCACAGTTCCAAGTAGGTGACTTAGTCTGGATCAAGTCAAAAGAATTTGCTCCTTAGGAGAACATCTCACAGAAGCTATTGCCTGCACTAGAAGTTAAGGACGGAGAGGATGGGCCGTCCTACACAATAGAGATCCCAGCACACCTCCATCCATATCCAGATATGGATGGAAGGTACGACATTGATTGCCTACATATGGAGGACCGTGGCCAGTCCTAGAAGTTAAGGGCGGAGAGGATGGGTCGTCCTATACAATAGAGATCCCAGCACACCTCCACACATATCCAGTTTTTCACGCGTAAAAGTTGTTACCTTGCACGACGAGTCAACAATTTTCGTCGCGAAGGTCGATGATTCCTCTAGATATGGATGGAAGGTACGACATTGATCACATAGTAGACGGGGATGTGTTCAGAACAGGAGGTAGAGGTCGTCCGCAGAAACAGTACAAAGTCCGATTTTCTTTCCAAGAGCTGGAAGACGACCGCTGGTTCACACAAACAAAACTTCTAGAGACTGCTCCCGACGTAGTCCGTGCCTATGAGATGGTAAAGAAAGGTAAAGACCGTGTTATAGACTGAGTTATTCTCGGAGGACCTCCAATTTAGGCCGGCGGGAGTGAAACGGTTTTCACCTTTGCAGTAGCAGATGCAGATTGCAGGGCTCGATCCCTAGACCTTACCTCACCTGTGTACAGTACCAAGTAGACCCCTGTGTGTTTGAAGTTTGAACCCTTGACCTGTGTCTTGGTAGATGACTGTTGTCTGTCGTAGTTCTGTGTAGCGGTTGGGTTTTGAACCGTAGGTCTGTCGAGTAGGGGTCATAGCTGTGTAGGGATCGTAGTTGTCACAACTCTGAAAGGTCAAGGTCGTAGCTGCTACAGTCTTGAAAGGTGAAGGTCATAGCGGCCATAGCTGCCATAGTTAGTGTTAGCTAGTGGCGCATGTGTGAGTGTGTGTGTGTGTGGTACAGAGTGAGAGTGCGTGGGACATCCAGGGAGATCCGAAGTAGAGTGCGTGTGAACAGTTGCTGTGAATACAGGGTCGAAAGGGTGATGTGTGCCTGGCGCCATATGAAGCGAGTTTGCATCTGAACTGTGTTCTCGGCCTTAATATCTCTGAGCTTTGTGTGGGCGCCTGGCGCCAGTGTGGATTGCCATCTGTTTGCATGCATGCGGAAAGAGAAAGAAGATGGGTCTGATTGCATAGGTAAAAAATCTGCGTTTTTGGGGACTAATTAGTGTAACCTAATCAATAAATAAATGAATCAGTCAATCAATCAATCTGTTATGATCCTGGCCAATTTCGAGATACACATCCATCAGATAGTACAATGCCGCCCAATTGCAGAAAGAAATGAATGAACTTGAGAGGAGAGAGAGAGGATTAGAAGAAGAAGAAGAAGTAAGAAAGAAGAAGAAGATCATGTACACCAGCATAGACAAATGACAAGGCTCTTCTTCTTCGCCGAACAATCTCCTCCTACTTATCTCCCCCTTCTCTTATTCATACAAGAAATAATAATACAATGCTGAATGGCTGATCCAGTGTCTGATTCCCTGTTCTACTGCAGGTGTCACTTGAGGTCCACCATAGCCATGGCCGCTTCTCCCACTCTTCACTCTCATAGGCCAAGGCTATGGCGGACTACTAGGCCTTGCCCAGATGCCCAAAGGACAACCCAAAGCAGCTATGGCTGCTCTAACTCAGGCCGCCATGCCCGACCCTGCCTCGAAGCTTCTTGGTGTAGCTCTCCCCAGTTGGGGACTCCCTGCTGCAGCGCCCACTGAGGTGATGAAGATGACTGCCACCATAGCCAGGTAAGTACCCCTGGCGCTCCTCCCCCTTCCTGTCCTTCTTACTCCTCCGTGCCCTTCTCCTTCCCCCAGCAGCGCTGCTCCGGATAGCGCTGCTCCAACCGGCGCTCCAACCAGTGTGTCGCCAAACTTGCACACCGAGAATGAGGCCGGGCTATTCGCCCGGATGGGAGATATAGCGGCCTGCTTGCCTCTTCGGGCGGTGACTTCCAGGCCGCTCATCCTCCTCGCTGTCTCACCTGCAGGTGCCGCCGCCGTGGACTGACCGCTGTCGTGCCGCTGTCATGTGCAGGTCGGCGCGTCGTGGAGCCCCAGCTATGGCGCTAGGTGAGCCCCGCTGCAGGTATGGCCTCCGCCCCTCTGCCTCCTACGCCTCTACCTCTAACCTCCGGGTGCAGAGCTAATCCAGCAGCGTGTGGCTCAAGAAGTGAGCTACTCGAACTGTGTGTCTGCCCAGGCTCGTGGCCCAACTCTGTACAGCGCTGGGCCCTACTGGGTGTGCTGCAGCGTGGCCTGAAACGGCCAGCACGGTCGGGGCCCCTTCCAGGTGTCCAGGCCGTGCTGCTGATGCAGCAGGGCGCCAAAGTGCGCCTGTCCCCGATCGGCCCTGCGTCCTGGTGTATCCAGCCCAAGGCCTCAAACTGTACCTGCGTCCTAAAGGCCGCTGTGGGCCTCCAGGGTGCGTGTCCGGTGGGCACGCAGCCTGGGGGGCCCTCAGCAACCGTCAGGCCCTCGAATGGGGCCTGTGTGCAGGTGCAGGGAGAAAGGTCCCTCCTTGCATGCAAACATGGGGAGATACCACAGATGAAGTGAGGGAGGAGCGGCGAGAGGAAGACGGCGATGAGGGAGAAGACCAAGATTGCGAGAGATCCAAAAATAGTCTCCCTGCGGAATGTCCAATCATTGTCTGCCACAAAAATGTCGAATCAGACCCTGGGTCTCATGGCCCAATCTAACCTCTGCCTGTAACCTCTCTCTCCCCCTCTGAAAGAAGAAGAAGAAGAAGAAGAAGAAGAAGAAAGAAGGAAAGAGAAGAGATGGAGGGCGAGAGCAAGAAGAAGAAGAAGAAGATGTCGTCCTCCTTGCTGTCTCACCTGCAGGTAACTGCTGCGATGTACTAACTGCCGCCGGGGTGTCTCTGTGTGCTGCAGGGCCCCGGCATGAAGTCCACCTATGGCACCCAGGTAAGTACTCCACAGCCTGCAGGTATGACCACGGCCTCTCTCTCTCTCTCTCTCTCTCCCTCTCTCTCTCTCTCTCTCTCTCTCTCTCTCTCTCTCTCTCTCTCTCTCTCTCTCTCTCTCTCTCTCTCT
>BFEA01000260.1:928239-957094 GCA_003427395.1 Chara braunii | reverse complement strand
TCTCTCTCTCTCTCTCTCTCTCTCTCTCTCTCTCTCTCTCTCTCTCTCTCTCTCTCTCTCTCTCTCTCTCTCTCTCTCGTGTCAGTGGGATGTGTTGCGCAGTTCAGACAGGGGTTCTGATTCGGAGTCGCCCTCTTCCTCCGACTAGCTGCCGTCTTTCTCGTCGCCTTCACTTTCACCCTCCTTGCCACTGCCATCAGTCCCATCGCTGCCGCCACTCCTGTCGTGCCCATCGCCACAGCCATCACTTTCATCGCTGCTCCCATCATTTTCATCACTGCCGCCACCACTGTCCCTTCTAGCGCTGCTTCCTCCTCGTCTTGCACAGGCTCCTTCTGCGATTGTCCCCACTTTCTTGTGACACGTGCAGGTGTAAGACCTCCTGCCAAATGGCCACCTTCCACGTCCTCAACCTCCTCATCACCTGTCCCCCCTTGAGTTGCTTCCTCCTCTTGCACGTGCTCCTTCTGCGTTCGTCCCCGCTTTCTTGTGACACGTGTGGGTGCAGGACGTCCTGCCAAATTCCCACCTTCCACGTCCTCAGCCTCCTCATCACTTGTCCCGCCTTGAGTTGCAACCTCCTTCCAAGGTCTCCCTCTCCCTCATTTGGCCGGGATCGAGGGCGGTGCACATGCAATTGCCCTCGCAGCTTTGTATTTGTTGGCATGCTCAACGGTCATGGTCCCCGTTGCGTGATCCAACTCATGCAAATGTTGCTGGGCCAGAAACTTGGAAGCCTTTGTGGCCTTCCACCATGACGCGTTGAGTTCCCTCTCGAGCTCAAGCAGATTGTTGCTCAAGCAGATTGTTGCGCAGCCGATGACGCTGGATTGTGACCTCCTCTGGAGCAGGCGTTTGTGGTGCTTCAACGGGAACGTCATCGTTGGAGCCTGAGTCATCGTTCTCACCTGCATCACGAACCGGCTCTATTCTGTGCAGTCGGGCACGCCACTCCACCAACCGCATTCTTGCGTCCGCTGCCATGATGCACTGGTTCATCCACTACCCATTTCGTAGAATCCTTATCAGCCGTCGGCTTCTTAATCAAGGCATCCAACAAACGCTGGTTCCATCTGTTGAAAACCAGGGTGCTAAGCTTGATCGCGCCGAGGTTGTTACAGAGCCGGCTATGAATTCGTTCAAACAAGCTCCAGTTGCTCTCAGAACAAGAGGAGGACGCTTGTCAAAGCAGACGAACGGCTTGCTTCTGGAGGATGGGCATGTCACTGCACCACTTCCTTCACCACCTCGCCGGCTGCATCAGATGGGCTTGTGTCCTTGCATCTTCACAATTGTGTCCCCAGTGCCCTTAATCCAAGAACAAACCTCTGGGTCGACTTGAACATACGAAGACTCTTTGCACCATCAGTAAACCCACGTCCAAAACCCATCCGCAAAATCTGCATCCGTTTTTGGCTGCGATGCTTTGTACTCCGGATCCAAGAACAGCTCAGCACAATGCAGCGGTGATGCCATTTCATTCCAACGCCGCATGATGATCTCCTCGAGTTCCTCCTTCTCCGCTTCGGCAAAGTGCTTGCTCTCCCTTAGTTTCTCCACTGCGTTGTCCATTCAGGCGTACACCTTACTAATGGTAGGGCCCGTGCCGTCGACCTTCTTTAAAAGTTTGAGCAGGTCCTTTGACGTTTGCATCACCTTCTCGACGTCTGCCCATAAGGTCTTGTCCAAGATGGAATGTGTCCCCTTCACGAACAGTTTGCGCTGTGAAGTGTGCACGATCGCTGGCTTCCAGTCATCATCTGTCGCACACGCATGCAGCGACAAATACAACCCCTGCAGGCTCGACTACATGATGACGTTGGTGGCAAATCGGGTCGCACCCAGTTTTGACACGACACTGCCATTGGAGTAGTGGATCAGGAGGTCACGCACCCGCGAATGGTTCGTCAAGAACTTTGCAACCTCCGATGCCCTTTTCATATTGCATCGACCCACCCGATCTTCACGAAAGAGTCGAACTGTGACGGGGCTGAGGCAACGAGGCTTGGAGAGAGAGGGAGAGAGTGAGAGCACACACACACACTCACTCAACTCGATGCAGACTCGACACGACTCGACGGACGCGGATAGGAAGTGGCAAAGTCGCAAAGTCGAAGTTTTGGATTTCCGAACACAATGTTGAAGCAAGTCACACCGAAGCACATGTACAGCAGCAAAAAACTGGTACGAGACTGGTCCCCGTACCGTACGGGGAGCCGGTATAAGTATCGGTGACATGTACGGTACCAAGGGCATTTCTGCAAAGGCCCCGAGGGCAGAACTGAAAAATGCGGTATTTGAAAGTGGCGCCCGAATTGCAGCATTGCGCCAATTGTCCAAAATCCTACGGTACCAAAGGAGGGGTTTGGAAAAAGGGTGCCAGGCCGAAAACGGGATGCAGCCGAAACAGCAAAAAGATAGACCAGGGATCGAGCCCTGGCGGAGTCTGTAACACTATCCCCTCCCTCTAGAAGGCAACGKCCCGGCTGCCAAAMATCATGAAGCAATGCTGAAATCTGTGAAGGACGGGATGGGGCCGATCACTGGTTAACAAGTTGAAAGGGAAGAGGGGTATAATGTGGGTGGCATGGGTTGCGGGAGTAAGAGGGAACAGGGTTTGGTACCGGTGAACAGGGTTGTCTTTGTAATGAACTAAGGGGACTGCATGGTTTGCTAGAAGTTAAGGGGGAACAAAGGTCAGGGAACAAGGAACTTCTATTGATGTTCTACTGGGTAAGGGAAACAGTGTTCAGGAAAACAGGGTATTTCTATTGATGTTCTAGTGGGTAAGGGAAACAATGGTCAGGGGGAACAGGGAATGTCTATTGATGTTCTAGTGGGTAAGGGAAACAATGGTCAGGGGGAACAGGGAATGTCTATTGATGTTCTAGTGGGTACGAGGAACAATGGTTAGGGAAGCAGGGATCTGCTAATGATGTTCTACAGGGTTGTCAAAGTCAGGAAAAATAAAAATGAAAATGTTTGTTCAGGATGCAAGGGCTGGTGTGTCCGAAGGGGTCGGAAGCAGAATCTCAGGTAGGAACAAGGTGTCCAAGCGTCTTGAAAGGGGGTCTGCAGCAGTCTTGATCAGGTCTTTGGAGTAGGTGGTAGAAGCGGTCTTCAGCGGCTGTGACAGGTAGAAGTCCAAGAAGCGTAGTCGTAGTTCAAGTGTCAAAGTCCAAGTGCTAGGGTGCGTCCGGTACATGAACCGCAATGAGGTCTGATCTGGAAGCAAGGAAGTCGCAGACTGATGCAAAGATCCATGTCAGAAGTTGCTGCTCCAGTAAGTCCGCGAGTCGGTATGTCGGCTGACGAAACAGCATGGTGGCCAAACCAGCTGCATAACCTCCATGAACAGTGAGGCAGTAGGCCATCGTCCTCGTGCGCTTGCCATTAGATCCTTTATCGCCGGCGTAACGCAAGTTCACAAGCATTGGACAAGAGAGACAAGGTAGTGGAGAGGACAAATGGGACAAGGCTAGGCGAAGGTAAGGGCAGATCAGACATCAGGAATCCGGGTCAAGGGGAGGGTGGCTGGGTTCAAGGGTGTGTGTAGAGCAGGGTTGCGAGGGTTTAGCGGGGGGTTATGCCATAGTTATATCGGTATCTAGGACATAGGATTAGCACAATCATAGGCGCGGACAAGTTCCATGGCGTTCTTAAGATTAGAGAGAGGTTCCCATGTAGATTCTTCGTCGGGGTATCCGGTCCATTTGACTTTGTATTCAGTGATTGGTTCCGGATGGTCGGATACTTGAGTAGTTCGTCAGCCGATGATGGTTTCGACAACGAATTCAGGGCCTGTGGGTAGCATGATTGGTGGAGGTCTAGGATATGGGCGGTCGGCGAAATGGGGCGGGGATTCATGGTATTCTTTTAGGTACTCGACATGGAAGACTGGGTGGACACGACTCATGTCAGGGGGAAGTTGGAGTTTGTAGTTGATGGGGGAGGTTTGTTCAATGAATTGGAAGGGACCGAGCCATTTGTTGGAGAGTTTCTTGGACAAGCCGTGTTCGGGTTCAAAGCGTTTGGCAGAGAGCCAAACTTTGTCCCCTACTTTGAATGACACGTTGCGTCTATGTTTGTTAGTCTTGTTGGCTTGTTGTTCTTGGGTTCGTTCAATGGCTTCAGAGGCTTCTCTCAGAGTGTGTTCATTGTTGCTACCCATTCATTGAGAGAGGGGCAAGGGGTGGATGGGTTGAGCTGCGAAGGAAGCAAAAAGTCAGAGGGCAGGCGAGGGTGGTAGCCAAGATCGAGGTAGAATGGAGACATGTCGGTGGGAGGGCAGACGACGTTGTTGTAGGCAATCTAGGCGGCCATTTGTTGGAGAGTTTCTTGGACAAGCCGTGTTCGAGTTCAAAGCGTTTGGCAGAGAGCCAAACTTTGTCCCCTACTTTGAATGACACGTTGAGTCTATGTTTGTTAGTCTTGTTGGCTTGTTGTTCTTGGGTTCGTTCAATGGCTTCGGGCAACCTTTCACTAAGGCTTTGGCACAGATTACGGGTTGCAATCCCGCCTGCCGCCTTCCTCTCAAAACCGACAGACTAGACTTAGAGTGAGAAGGGCAGACGGAGAAGCATTAAGTCTCTCAGATCCTGGAGAGGTGCACTCAGACTCGCATGAGAGGGCCTTGAATCCTTCATACGACAGAGGGCCCCGCAATGATGGTCTGAATGTGCAACAACTTAGCCAACTGATGCTGAACTACCAAATCGTTGACCTTCCTGACGAACCTTCGATCTTGCAGCAACGACCCCCTTTTCAAAAACCCAGTCACCCCGTAGAGCCGCGTGTTCCGAATTGTATTGACCATAGCTCGAGACACGGGTTGTGGATCGGGAACACAGACTCCCCTCTTTTCGTAATGAAGCAACAATGTGATCCAGCCGCCTATGCATGCGCAGGCTGGTGGGATGATCTGCAAACCGGCTAACAATTAAATCACCAGTCCCTGCGGCTGGTGGTCACAACTCCGTTGAATAGATCAAGTACCACGTTGGCCGGCAGGTCTTTCTCTACCCCTATGGCTGCCTCCTTACTTGCCCGCTCCAATGCGGTACGCAACGTATGGTCAGTAGACCAGTCTTCATCTCCCGCTTCTCGCGTCTCCGTAATGCACGATGAGCAATGACAGAATGAATCTTCCACTAGAACGTGGAAAGATGCAACCGCCAAGTAAGCACCCAACCCGACCTCCAACGCTCGAATGAGTAGCGTCAGGCGAAACCTCTCGCTCTTGTTCGTTTCTGATAGGCAGCCCACCCGTCAACCGGTAAGTCTCTAATCTTCCTCTCGATCCTCGCCCCTTCCTTTCATGTCTACACCCGCTCGTTGCCTAGCTCTTGCCTGGTACCTCCCTGGTGAGTCTGGTCATCGCATCAGCCCCTGGCTTCTCATAATGAGCCTGGCCGCTCAACAGGCCAGGTTCGGATGAAGTTAGAAGGACATAATCGAGGGGAGGGAGATCAATAGTTGTTCGAGCAGCAGGCTATCATGACACACTACCACAACCGGTGTTGAGCTTCGATCAGTACCATGGCAACCTCCTCGAGGACGACCGTTACGACGAGCACAGAACCACATAAAAACAATAATGTGGGTCTGTGCTTGGGGGAAGGTAATCAGCGCCACGACCACGGGGCGCAATAGTAGCCTCACCTCTGTGCACTGTCTGACAGGCGAGTCTCCAATCCCCACAACTCGCCTCACGCTACTTCCGTCGATAGGATGCGTAAAATCTAATGAATTTGTCCTTGAAGTGCAGGTAGGTTCACTCCATATTTATGTAACAACAAACTATTCCCCTGACGCAGCCTCTACTCGTCATATATCAAAATCTACCCACTAATAACCAAATTTAACCTCATGATCTACTTCGCAGCCATAAAGATCCCCTATCCAGTACTTTCTCTTGCCTGTTTCCATCGAGTAACGAGCGAGATCGACTGTTTTTCATGTCTTCTTCCTCTCTCTTGTCAACACCACCGCGCAACCTATATCTCTCCTCACTCTGATTCTACTAACTTTCTTCTTAATCTGGCTTCACATTCGTGTTCGCCTACCAAAAGAGCCTTTATATGGCACCTTGAATGACTGAACCTTTCTCTTCCTATCCGAGCTTCCCTCCTCGCTGCCATCTCCGATTCTTCCTCGTTGTCCAATCCTTTACTAACTTCTAACTTACTAACCTACTACCTAATCTAACCGCAGGTTCATTGTCACCCACCCTTAAAACCCCTAGGTAAGCCCCTCTCTCACCCGATTTAGGTGAGAATCAAACGCTCTACGCCTCTCAACCTTGCCCGGCTCATCAGTCCGCCATCTCTCCCTGACTGTACCTGGTGCGAATCCGGGCCGGGTTTGTTTTGTCGTTTTCACCGACCCGCCGGCCTCGCCCTTCTTCCCCGATACGACAACTCCCAAACCCAGCGGCCTGCCCAATCGTTTTCAGAGCCTGAGGGAAACCTTTGAGGGAATCGACTACCGGGCGGTTGGACTGGTCTCTCGCTCTTACGTCCAAGTCTGACGGACGATTTGCACGACAGAATAGCTGCTGGCCTCCGCCACACCAGCACTGCCCCGCTCTGCTCAGGCAGAGTTCACCACTACCTCGCGCCCCTAAGAGGCAAGTGCCCACACAGACGATCGGTCATGGAATCTAAGGCGCGGCCTGCTGCAAAGCCTAAGGGTAGGCCTAGATGCCCCGACCTCGGTGCTGCTGTCGGTGGTAGTAGAACCTTAGCGCGAAGGTGGAGGGCTGATTTCCTCGTGAGCAGCCGCAAGCAACCGCTTCCCTACAATGCCCCGGGCCGCTCCGCTCTAGTGCGCCCGGGAATGGTCCTTCTTTCAGGTCCCAACAGGCATGCTCACACTCGAGCCTTTCACAACGACTTGTGGTCGACGGATGGTGCCCCGCAGCGACCTCCGCCACCTTTGTGCTACAACCCCACAGGCCTGCTTGGTATGTTCTCCAATTCCGTTCCACTTTAGGCCATGGACGCTTTCCAAATGGGAAGTGAGGGAACCCATGACCACGGACCCCACCATTTCTCCCATGTTGACCTCGCTGGTCTGTGTTTCACTGCGGGTACGGCAGAGGAATCTTGCCAGCATCCGGAACACGCAAGGATCCGGACGGCTTCAAAAATCGGCCCTGCGTCCAGCCAAAACAAAAAAAAAAATAATAATAATAACGACAATAAAATAATAAAATACCTAGGACTACTAATCATCGAAAAACGACGAACGGGGAAAAAGGGAACTGCTTGTAACCCCCCGACTGCATTGACGACAAAACCAAAGGGGATAGCCCCACTGAATCCTCAACCCCTAGGCTCCATCTCGCCGCTCCGGTACTCCTGTGTTGCTGCCGCTGGCCTCGATCCCTAAATCTCTCGGGTGAAAGTTTGATACCATAACCAATCGTGCTAGGCCCAAGGCTGAGTCCATCACTAGCGAACATTTATATAGACGGTTACCACACGGCGCGCGAGTCTACTCTAAATGTTCCGCAGCCACACCTCAGCCTAACGACTAGTCCACAACCGCCAAGCCCCGCGCCTTCCGCGCATCTCGTCTTCCCGTTTTTACCCTTCCATTCACTCTGCTTATTACACAAGTCGTGCCCTCCACACGTACGCACATGTCACGGTCAAGCATACCAATCAAAGGAAAATATTATTTAATCCTTAGTTTAATCAGAGAATAAAAACTTGGCCGACAACCACGCCGGTTTCACAATATCAACAAGAAGAGAGATCAAGTGCGCCTTAAGTCTACCCGCCCACACACCCTCTATTCTAGTCAACCATTCAGTCAGCCTAAACAAGTAGACACAACTGCGACTCGCGCGGTGTACTCAAACTTTAAACTGAACTTATTTTTTGTTACTTGCAACAACCAGGGCGGATACCCATGTAAGGGTATTCGTGCCGACACCGCCCACTTGCTCGTCTACTTGGTGTTTCATTGTCCTAAGTTAGCTTTGTTCGTTTCAGCGGAACACAACGACTTTCCCGGGCGACAATCGCAAGACCCACCCTCCATGGATGATTTTGAGGAGGTTCGCGACATTATCTCCAGTGACGCTACTGCAACAAGTCGACAAAGTATTTGGTACATTTTTCCTATTGCAGCCATAAGGCTGACCGTTGGCTGACCCGTGCGGAACTTCAGGCAACAGCCCCCGACGTTCTCACAAATTACGGACACAAGGTACAAGGCAAGCCGGTACCTTCGGCTCCACACCATACTCGCGTCCAGGTTCCACCGTGGATTGGCAGCTTCGCCCTCAACCCGGCTTCACTTCATAAGGAGGGGGGGGTGTCACATGCTAAGCAGGGGCCCGACGGTTGCTGAGGGACATTCTAGTGTACAGTAACACACTAGAAGATCACGAAAAACACTTACGTCTCGTATTAGGAAAGTTGCTAGAGGGAAACTTCAAGCTAATTCCAAAGAAGTCTGAGTTCGCTAAGGGTGAAGTCTTATACCTTGGACATATAGTGAACGAGGAGAGCCTAAGGCCCACAGAAAAGAAAATATCAGCAATTAGAGATTGGCCACGACCTAAGTCTGTAACTGAGTTACGATCTTTTCTTGGTTTGGCAAGCTACTATAAAAAGTTTGTAAGGAACTTCTCACATAAGATTCTATTGAAAAAAGGAGCTATCTGGTTGTGGGACAAGGACTGTGAGTCCTTCTTCAAGAAGGTAAAGTATGCGTTGACTCACTACCCTGTTTTGAAAATTGTTGATCCGTCTCTTCCCTTCATGCAAGTCAGTATGGGATTGGCGCAGTCCTTCAACAAAACAATGGTAATGGTTATAGACCTATTGAGTTTATGTCTGAACGTCTACCATCAGACAAGGTCGCCAACTCCACCTATGAAAGGGAACTATATGCCTTAGTCTGTGCACTGGACACATGGAAGCACTACTTGTTAGGGAGGCACTTCACTGTGTATTCAAAACACTCTACTCTAAAAGTGGATAAGGACACAACCTAGGCTCTCTGATAAGTTAGTACGATGGTCTGCATTCATTGATGCTTTTGATTTTGAATTAAAAACTATCAAAGGTAAGTCTAACGTAGTTGCAAATGCATTATCCATACATATTACGATTTCTTTGGTACTATCGTCTCTTACTTGAATGTTGGGAGTGATCTGAAAGATAAAATTCGTCAAGGATATGTTACTGATCCTATTTGGAAGCCTATTATGACTGTACTTATGAAATATCCATCTCTATTTCCCAACTATAGAGTGACCTATGGTTTGCTTTTCTTGTTAGACCAAATTGAACAAAGATTTGTATTCCTCATCAAGAAGAAATCAAAAGTCTGCTGATTGGGGAATGTCATGACTTTGAAGGACATTTTGGTTTCAAGAAAACTTACGCAAAAGTCAGAGAACGCTTTGAGTGGAAGGGATTGAAAGATGACGTACTAATGTTCGTACATGTTTGGTGTGTCAGAGGAACAAACTGTCACATGAAAATCCACTCGGTCTTTTGAAACCATTACCGATTGCTATGGAACCAGGTGAGTCTATCTCAATTGACTTCATGAGCCCCACCAAAAGCCGAAATGGCAATAGTCAAGTAATGGTTATTGTGGATCGTTTCTCTAAATATGCCATGTTTATTCCCTTTCCCACAGAAGCGCGAACAGAACTTGTCATCCAAAAGCTTCAGATGTGATGGGTAACTGAGTATGGTTTTCCCCTCTTCATTGTATCTGGTCGTGATGTCAGGTTCACAAGTATGCCATGGCAAAAGCTTATGGAAGCATACGGTATACGACTAACCATATCGTCAGGGCGGCACCCTGAAATGAATGAACAAAGTGAACAGATGAACCATTTGTGCCAGCAACCTTTGCGCATGTATGTGAGACCCGATCAGATTGATTGGGACAAAAACTTACCCAAGATAGCAAGTGCATACAACAAGAGTGTTCATACCGCTACAGGGCGTACGCCTAATGCACTGCACAAGGGGTGGAAAACTAAGTGTCCCATTGATGTGTTAACACGGGACCAATTCCTTAGGTTACCTCCAGGGACCCGGGAGTATGCAGTATTGTTTCAAGAAGACATCAAGAAAGTAAAAGACAATCTGAAGAAAGCTCAATACCAAATGATTGAACAAGCTAACAAGCATCGCCGACCATCAACATTCAAAGAAGGTGATCTAGTCTGGGTCAAGTCCAAAGAGTTTTCATTGGAAGAAGATGTGTCTCAAAAACTTTTGCCCATCTATTTTGGACCCTGGGAAGTTCTCAAAGTAATTGGGGATGCAGAGGGACCGTCTTGTCTTATCGATATTTCCCCTCAGTTCAAAACATATCTTGTCTTTCATGCGTCCAAATTGTTGCCTTATGTAGAAGGAAATGAGTTCCCAAATAGACCATCTATGATTCCGCCATCCATGGAAGGCAGATATGAAGTAGGCCGGATCATAGAGCATGGACACTTTTATACAGGTGGACGTGGACGAGCCCAGAAGCAGTTCAAGGTACGTTTCTCAGGCACCATCTGAGGACAGATGGTTTAGTAAACGAGAATTACTTGAAACTGCTCCTAATATTGTATCTGCATATGAACGTGGGTTGAAGTCTTAATTATTTCTGCGATGGAACTCGAAAATGGGTCGGCAGGAATGCAGTAATCCATGTTCTGCAGCAGTTTGGGCCCGCGAAATGGAGCCCAGACGATGCACGCCAAACTCGGTCTACACCAGGCAGTGTGACCACGCACTGCCCTAGGAAAGTCAAAAGTCTAAGTCAACTGTCATGTCAAAGGTATCGCGCCCAGGCCCTTGGTTGGATACACTCACTTGTTGTGCGCAGGTACCCAGACAGCATCAAGGCCAGAGGGAGTTCGGTTTCAGGCCAATCTGGGCCATCATTTGCACTAAGATCTTGACGGTCGAGGGATGTGGCATCTGGGGTCCAAACCTCGCGTCAACGCTACATAAGAGCTGATTTCCCGACTTTGACATTCATTCAGTCTTGCGTCAATGATGACTTCACGTGTTGATGACGACGCTGGCATTTGGGTGACTATGGCGACGCGATGCTGGCTCGAAATGATGGTTGGCTGACTTGTCTTCAGGGCATGCTGACGTGGCATCTGCCACGCGTCGCTGTCGATGTGACCGCTGCCACGTGTACTATGCTGACGTGGCTGGGCTACATGACTGTCACTGATGTTCTGATTCATCGTCACTCAGGAGGAGATCATGACTGTGGGGTAATCGTGGACACGTACCTGGTCATCTTGAGGTCGACATTGCTCCTGTGTGCTGATGAGGACTTATTGACGTGCCACGTGGCACATTGTAATAGAACTTCAGATGTGCATTCAAACTATTGATTTTTTGAGGTGGTGATCGAGGAGGGAGCCCGGAGCAGAAGTAGTGTGTTGTTTCTTGTTACTAAACATCCCATTTTTCACTTATTTTCAAAGATTAGTGCCAAAATAGGCGCTTTGTTCACCTTCTGGCATTTGTCTTTATTCTTCGTCTAAGTCTATTCTCCCTCCTCCCTCTCTCGTCTGTGTATGGTTCTCCCATCTCATTCTATCTGGGCACGATTATGATTATTGACAATCATCAGGAGGTTGATATTCATCTGGACTTGCATTGTTGACAAGTGTCTTTACGATCTGGGTTCATTGTAGTTTGGGCAATTGTTCTATACGATTGGATGGCTCAAACTCTTTCTTGTTTATTCTGAGGGAGGATCAGGCGAAGGACTGGACAATTGTTCCTACGTTAGATGGTCTGGTCTGGAGCCACGCACATGCTGGAACCAAAGGATAAATTTTGTTTATAGTATAATACCATTGTACTTATGAACAGGTTAGTCAGATAATTGTTCCTAAGTTGGATGGTTTGACTATAGCTTATCATAAACTGAAGAGTATCAATTAAGAATAAACAAGTGGTAAGGGGCAAGTTGAACCTTGTTTGTAAGTTGAACGGTTCAGTCATATGCTACCTTAAAAGACTAAGTGCATATATATATATATATAACTTGGCTATTTAAAACAGTTCAGAGCGACTAGGCATTGTACTAAGTTGGACGGCCTAGTCACATGCCCAAAGAAGAGAAAAGTTGTGGTGCCCTCTGTTTGTGTATCTTCAATGGTCGAGTTAGACAATTGTTCCGAAGTTGGATGGTCTAGCTTTATGCCTTATGTAAGCTGGGTATAAGGGATAAATCATTGAAAGACTATGAACTATTCTTTGATAAGGTTTAACCTTCGGGGTTTTGAGAGTACTTACCATTGTGGTTTGGACTTGCATGTGGCTGAGTGAGAGTTTTACTTAGTTCGAGGTTCAGTTTGATAGGCCGCTGCTTTAGTTGCTCGTCGCGTGCTAGAGTTATATGAGTTAGTTCAATTTTTGCATTTTTTTAGCTAACCTCTTTTTTTACTTAGGTCAATTCTCACATTTTTTAGGATCATTTGTTATACTTGGTTTTGTACAAAATTTGAAAAGGTACTTCTCATACGGGAAGCATCGCCAAAATTTCTACAAAACCAAGGAGTTAGTCAAATCTGATTTTTCAAGGTTCAACTTTTTATTTAAGTTTATATCTGGCTTAGTAGAAATCTGAAAAGGTTTTTTTCTAGGGGAAGTGGTGCCCAAATTTTTACTAATTTAGGGAGTTAGACCAAATTTGGCTTTAGGAAGTCAGAGTCATTTAAGATTTTATACTTAGCTTTGTATAAATTTGGGAATTTTTACAAATCTAAGGAGTTAGTTAAATTTTGTCTTGACAAGAACTCGAGTCTTATTTTTGAGTTCTTATCTGACTTAGTATAAATTTGGGAAGTCTACTTTTCGAAAGGAGATGCTGCCCAAATTTTTACTAATTCAAGTAGTAAGACAAAATTTGACTTTCTAGAGTTGAAGGACTATTTCAGTTTTCGTATTCGAGCTAGTATAAATTCTAAGAAAAGACTTTTCCTATGGGAAGCGATGCCAAAAATTTCTTAGTTGAAAGGAGTTAAATTATATTTTGGTTTGGCGATTCACCATGCATATAGGAGATTCTGCCATAAGTCTACCTTTTCTTGGGCACTGGCTTAGAGGTAGACTTAGACTTAGTTAGCAGAAGAATCTTGAGTGAGAATGTGCTATAGAGATGCATTCCCCATACATTGATAGTCTAGTTAGTCTTGGGAATTGGTTTGTCTCGTGTTACAGGTCCTTCTTTGAGGACTTCGGTTGTTGTTGTTGACGTTAACAGGATGCGGTGTCAATTCGTAGGCTGCTAGTAGTTGTATAGAAGTAGTCTGAGCGCCAAGTAGGAGGAAGGGCTTTGGGTACATATGTTGGTGGTGGCGAGATTATGCTCTCATTGACATTTGGATTCGGTCCTTCGGTTCTCCGTTGGTGAAGTATTAATGCATATTTGCTTTATGGACAGTGTTGGACTTTCTGGATTTCAATGTGAAATTGCATTCTGAAATTTTGTCATTTCGCTATCGCTCATTTTCCTTGCAATTTGATATTGGAGTTGGTTCCTTCACAACAGCTGTTTGGTGCTTCGCTGGATATGGTGGGGTAGTGATAACGCTTGTGCGTTGGTGTTAGGGCGTCCCAGTGTGGTGTGGGTGTGCCAGGAAGGCTATGTGGTGGCATAGGCGTGCATGCTGGTTGATGAGAGCTTGCTGACGGGGCAATTGAAGTCGTGAAGTGGAACTGCATTGCATTGTGGGTTGTGCCGAAGCATCAACCGATCATCATAAATGCACGTCAAGTTACTGAGAGCATTGCATTGTGGGTTGTGCTGGTTGATGAGAGCTTGCTGACGGGGCAATTTCGGCCCTATTGTGACGGGGCAATTTAAGTTGGGGGAGCATTATGAGGTACCCAATATGGCATTGGCGTAGTGCTGGCCCAGTAGGAAAAGAAAAAGTTGAGGCCCATCGAGTACATGAACAAGAAGATGCCATCAAAGAACTTGGCGAAATCCACCTACGAAAGGGAACTCTACGCTCTCTACAAAGCCCTTGTCCACTGGAGAAACTATGTGTTGGAAAGGTTCTTCTACTTGAGAACCGACCATCAGACACTCAAGTGATCAACACAAGACACAACCCGTTCTCTCCGACGCACCCAAACGTTGGATTGAAGTCAGTGATCAATACGACTTCAAGCTAGACTATGTAAAGGGAGAGTACAACAAGGTTGTTGATGCGCTATTCCGTAGGGAAGACTACCTAGGTGTGCTAATAATTGAGTTTGGCTTATCTGAGCATGTAACTCGGTCAATGGTGGAAGCCTACAAGGAAAATTCCGTCACGATGGACATCTTGCGCAAACTTGAGGCCCAAGACAAGGTCACATCAGATGAGTTTGTGATGGTGGATGGGTTACTCTGTCGTGAAAAGGTAGGGCTCAAAACATTAGTTGTTCCATCCAATGAGATTTTGCGTAGTTTGTTTCTAGGTGAATGTCATGGCGCAACTGGTCATTTCGGGTACAAGAAGATTAGTGTTAATCTAGTGCAGCGTTTCAGGTGGCCTAATATGCTTGACAATGTATAGAAGTACGTACAGTCTTGCCAAGTCTGTCAACGGGACAAGCCGCAAACTCGAGCTCTGCTTGGGTTATTGAAGTCATTGCCCATTCCTGCTGGTCTGAGAGAGAGTGTCTCCATGGATTTCATGGACACCTTGTGACCAGCAAGAGTGGCAAAAGGCGCATATTCATCATAGTTGATCGGTTTAGTAAATATGCTAGGCTAATCCCTATGTCGAAAACAGCGAAAACAGAGCACGTCATTAAGTTATTCATGGAACTGGGTGCATGACTTTGGACTACCCAAAACCCTTGATAGTGACAGAGATGTCAGATTCACAAGTGAAATGTGGAAGAAGGCCGTTGAACAGATGGGCAGTCAACTCCTAATGACTTCGAGGAATCATCCCGAAGCAAATGGTCAATTGGAACAGATGAACCGTGTGGTGCAGCATCTGCTGAGGCATTGCATAAAGACCGGCCAAGATGACTGGGATGAGAAACTTCCTCTCATCGCCAGTCTGTATGATAATGCTGTATGCAACACCACCGGCATCAGTCCCAACCAGCTGCATCTGCTCTAGATGACTGGGATGAGAAACTTCCTCTCCTCGCCTGTTTGTACAGTAACACTGTACACAACACCACCGGCGTCAGTCCCAACCAGCTGCATTTGGGGTGGAAGCCTAGATCTGCTCTAGACTTCCTCCTACCTGAAAATTGACCCACTGCAACGCCTGGAACCATTGAATTTGGTGTCTAGTATGAGAAACTGTTGGAGCTGTCGAGCATGTCAGAAAGTCTCAAGAGCCAATGATTGCCTCTGAGAACAAGCATAGACGACAGTCCACATTTCAGGTCGGGGAACACGTCTAGGTAAAGGCTAGTGAGCTGGGACAGGAGTTTGGCATCGCTAGGAAGTTAATGCCGCAGTACGTTGGTCCATGGGAAGTCCTAGACATTGTGGGTAGTGATCTGGATGGTCCCTCGTACGTCATCAGAATCCGTAGTCATCTGCACACTGACCTTGTATTTCACGCTTCCAAATTTGCACCTTTTGCTGAGATAGATCTGTTCCCAACAAGAAGGTCAATGCTGCCCCCAACCATGGATGGCTACGTGGACGTCGACGGCATCGTGGAACACAAAGATTTGCCTGTTCCCAAGACTGCTGGCAGGGGTAGACCGCCCAAACCTATGAGGGAGTACCGGGTCAGGTTCAGGCATCATACAGATCCAAAAGAAGATCGTTGATTGACAAGACAGGAGCTTGTCAAGACAGCACCTCAGATTGTGGCTGAGTACGAACGACGACTAAAGGGGAAATCACCTGCGTACAAGCATCTCAGCGGACTTTCGAAGCTAAGGGGAATGGAATGCGAGGAATGTCAGCCATGCATGTGATCTGGGCTGAGGCCCCAGCAAGCCCTGTGCCCGCCCTAAGTGAAGGCAAGCCTGAATATCCACGCGAAGCCTAATTTCAACATTTTTCCATATGTGGGTACTCAGACAGTTGCAGCACCCCAGTTGGTTACAGAGAATCGTGAGCCCTCAGTCTCTTTCCAGAAACATGGGCTGTGCTGTACAGTTGAGCCCAGGGCCCGCACTGTGAGGCTGACACATCACACAGCGGCCACGGACAAATGTGAAGGCAGCATTGTTGTCACCCCTGGGCCGTGAGCTAATGAGGAAGCAGCGAACACTTGGAGACTGCGGTGGCTGCCTGAGAGGGCCTACCTGCACAAGGCCCGGGCCCCTAACTGTAGTGGTGGGCCTGGGTGCAGACACTGGGGCCCGATTGGAAGCTACTAGAAACCTCCTAGCCAGGCCCACGCAGACACACACGGGATGCGTTAGTGTTTGCATGGGCGCTGGCGGTCGGACGCGTGCACGGGCGCAGTGGTGAGAGGGGCGCTGCTGAGGCAGGGGGCTCACAGCAGCCATAGCCGGGCAGCTGGGGCGCAGGGCAAGGGATGGCGAAGGTGGTCTTCGGGTAGGAGGCGCACGCTGTGGGAAGACAAGGGGTGTTGAGGGGAGGAGGGAGAACTTACCTGGTGTATGCTGGTGGTCGGCATTGGTGTTGACGTCACGTACATTGGCCTTCGACTTCAGAGTCCACGCTGTGGGAAGACAAGGGGTGATGAGGGGAGGAGAGATAATTTACCTGGTGTATGCTGGTGGTCGGCATTGGTGTTGACGTCATGTACATTGGTCTTCGACTTCAGAGTGATCCAGTCGCAAGAATGTAGATAGGATAGATAGGCTGAGTAGGATAGGCTGGGCGCTGGGCGCCAGACATTAAGTGCGACATTGGATACAATGTTGGTGTGACCAGAGAGTGGCAACATTGACACGTGAGTTCATTGTATTGCTCTTATTTGGACGGTATCTTGGTGCATTGCACTCTTTGCTTGGTTCATGACTATCTGAGCCTCTTCGTGATTTTGCAACTTGGATTTCTGTCTATTGCTCTCACTCATATTCCTTGCATAGATAAGAAAATTGCAAATGTTGGAGTGCCCAAAATCTTGTGCACCCTCCTGGACACCCTCCCTTGCTCTTGTAGGCTGAACCTTCCATGGCCTCTGTGTATACCAACAAAGGCTTCTCTATGAATCTGTAGGCAGCCTCCAAACTGGTAGTTCAATGGATGTTTATTGACAATATACCCCTATCTTATGAACCTGGTTGTTTGTTGTCAGAAGACCAACACTCGCTGACATAGACTTGCCGGTATGCCCAACGTACGCAGAAGGAAGGGGAGAGGATAGGAGTATCACACCGCACAGGGAGAGATAAACAGAGCGGAAGACTTGTCCATGCGATATGACCGAAAACACTGAAAGTGCAATTCGCTCCACAGAATCCGCACAACCAGTCACAAAGGAAAGCCGAGTAGATCACATCCAGGAAACAATGAAGCAATGATAGTCCACACACAGTATAGCACTGTTTATTAAACTCAGAGTCTCGAAATGTCAGGATAACCCCAGAACCATGGTGCTGCTCACTTCACTCCCCAACCCTGAGTAACCGCTATACTACCCCTGAGTCCCTGAAACAACCAGCGCCACCCAGGTCCTGCCTCCAGAGGGAAGTGCCACCCTGAAACAGGCCTCTGAGGCCAAGCGCCTCTCAGAGGATGAAGAAGAAGACCAGCGCCACAGTATCTGATGATGATGAAGTGCCAGAGGACTTCCCGGGTGGAAGTCTGTAGCAGCGCCACCTCTCCTGACAAAGATGATCTCTGAGGAAGGAAGCTGCAGCTATGGCTGCAGCGCCAAACACCCTGAAACCCTACTCCTGAGGAGGGTTCAGCAGGGCACCAACTTCACTTGCCTCCAGCAGACTTCAGATAGCCCGGACGTCTGAACAGCCCCACGTGCTGTCAGAGCACAGCGCAGGTCCCAGCTATGGACGACACTTCGCAGGTCCAGCTATGTCTGTCTCCTCCAACTCTGAAGCTGTCACCGCTCCAGTTCATGCGTTGCAAAGCAGCGACGTACACGGTACCAACTGCAAAAAGCCATGAACCGATTCCTACAAACTATTAATAGAACCACACTACCCTGGCCTAGACCTTGACCGGACTGACTGAACCGACCGGTACCGTTTCAGTTTCGGCCTCTAGGGCCTCTCCCTACCCGGCTATAGGCTATAGGAGCGTCTATCAGCGTAGGGCTTTAGGGCCTGTCTGTCCTAGGGGTAGCCCAGGCCTGCTATTCGCAGTTAGGGTACCTGTAGGAAATTCTAGTTAGTGCGGGCCTATTTTTTCCCGAATTTGCAGATATGTCCCTCACGAATTTTCCTTACAGGCAGGTCTCTCGGTTAGCCCTCAGCCAAACAAAATAACAAATCTAACCTACCTACGTTACAGCCTCAGGTCGACGGTCACCGGAGACAGAAAACAGCAAGTCATTGCAGACCTACTTGAAGACGGTCCTGATTCCTGAGATTTCCTAATGAAGAGTTAAGGCAGACTACAATAGTAGCATAAATAAATTGATATAATGCCCAGGCTATTTGTTCGGGCGCGTCAACCTGCCTCACAGACTAAGGCACCCCCCTTTAGACCCCTTTAGACCCTTAAAAACTCATTTATACCCCCCTTCCACCCCCACATGAGCCAACACCTGGAAAAAGAAAGGAACCCGGATTCAGGCTCCTCTGGGCATGTGCCCCCCCCCCCCCCCCCCCCCCCCCCCCCCCCCAAAAAAAAAAAGATGGGGTGATTTTAACCTGCACCGGGTGCCCCATGCAGGTGACCCCTGGGCGATGCGGTTGTGGCCGACCAAGCCAAGTAGCCAAATATAACGCCATAACAAATGAGGAGAGTTCAAACTGTACCTTTCTTTCCCTGCAGCTTTGTCAGCGATAAATGTGAGTGCACCCACGGCAGGTCACACATGCATCGGCTGTGAGGCAGGCTGACTTGTCCTATCCCATCAAGCTTTAACTGACAGTGATGTCATATACCAGGCTGTCTAGCTTAGCATGCAGAAGAGCTTCGCGAGCCTGATGAAATAGTTTACAGGTCAAAATCAGGCACATGAAAAAAAAAATACAGCTTCGTTTCTGTCCACTGTGTGACCATGTCTTGTGTGAGGATTTAGCCCTCAACGGGGCCTTGCCGACATACATATGTTCTGGGCGTAGGCCCCCAGCAAGCCTCGTGCCCGCCCTAAGTGAAGGCGGGCCAGAATATCCACGAGAGGCCCTCATTCAGCATTTCCCAAAGTGGGTATCAGACAGTTGCCGCACACCAGTTGGTTGGAGTGCATCGTGAGCCTCCGACTCCTGCAAAGGCAGTTGAGCCCAGGGCCGGGGTTGGTTGAGCCCTGGGCTACAGTCTGGGAGGCCGACACATCACACATTGGTCCCTGGCCTATGGAAAAGCAGTATTTCGTCGTAGAGGCCGAGGAAGCCAATGGGAAACCGGTACGGGGCCTGAATCTGGACAGCGGCCCTAGCATAAGGGGCGCAACTGTATTACCTGGGGCCCATCCGCATTGGGCCTGGGTGCAGGCACTGGGGCCCAGGCTCAGGCTCAAGGTAGACCACCCACACGCAACACTGGCATATAGGCAGAGCGGGCGAGTGGGCAGGCATCTTGGCCATTGCGAGCAAGGCCGGCACGCTGTTGCATTGCGAGGTGCGGCGCTGCGCTAGGCTGAGAGAAGGCAGGCTTTGCCTCTTGGGCGGTGACTTCCAGGCCACTCGCCTCCCAAGCAACCGATACCTCCTCCCTTTCGGAGGGAAACATCATTGCCGACTCCGATATTGCCCGTACAGGCCCTAGACCCAGACTGGTTGGACTGATATCCGCCTAGACCTAGCCTACAACTACTGGGCCAGCACTCAGACAGGCACGGTCACACACACACCCAGGCTGACCAACACTCAGACAGGCATGGTCACACACACACTCAGGCCATCCAGCATTCCGACAGACATGAAGTCCAGCAAACGTGCACACACAGACTTAGTAGCAAGCGGGAAACTCAGCAGGGCATTCAATCTATGGGCAGAACTCAGAAATCAGCTGAGTGTTTCAGTCCATGTATGGACGGGTCATCACAATGGAAAAAAAGTCAAATTTTCACAACAAACGAGTGCAAGGAACATGAATGTGGACGAAGCACAGAAATCCAACTTGCAAATCACCCTGCAGTCCAAGTAGTCAAAGCAAGAGCAGATAGCACATTGGAACCCAGACCACCATCCATTGAGAACGATACAGCAGAATCGTGAGTTAATGTCCAAGCCCAATTGGGCAACACCAACAACATAACCCAATGTAGCTCTCTCTCTTGAATGGCGCCAGGCGCCCTATCTACTCTACAGCCTATCACTACAACTACAGCATGGAAGCAACCAGATGACTTGACGACCAGCAAGTGATGACGTCAACACCAATGCCGACCTCCTCTCCACCAGGTACGTCTCTCTCTCTCCTTCCTCACTCTCCCTTGTCATCCCACACAGCGCCCTTCACCTTCCGAAGAAGAAGGACACGAGGGAGGAAGGAGGAGGAAGAAGGAAGGGGGGTACTTACTTGGCTATGGTGGCAGCCATCTTCATCACCTTGGTGGGCGTTGCAGCAGGGAGTCCCCAGCTGGGGAGAGCTACACCAAGAAGCTTCGGGGCAGGGGCAGGCATGGCGGCCTGAGCTAGAGCAGCCATAGGTGCTTTGGGTTGTCCTTTGGGCATCTGAGCAGAGCCCAATAGTCCACCATAGCCTCGGCCTATGAGAGTGAAGAGTGGGAGAGGCGGCCATGGCTATTGTGGACCTTCAATGATACCTGCAGTAGAAGAGGGAGTCGGACATTGATTCTGGTTCAGTCATTCAACATTGTACTATTATTTCTTGTATGAATACGAGAAGGGGGAGATAAGGAGGAGGAGATTGTTGGGCGAAGAATAACAGCCTTGTCATTGTCTTTGCTGGTGTACATCTTCTTCTTCTTCTTCTAATCCTCTCTCTCTCTCCTCTCAAGTTCAATCATTTCTTTCTGCAATTGGATGGCATTGTACTTTCCGGTGGATGTGTATCTTGAAATTGGCCAGGATCATAACATTGGTATCAAAGCGGATTCTACTTGCTGGTGAGAGTTGACTTTGCTGCCCTAACCCTAACCTAAGTTGTTGAGGGCAACACTTAGGGTTGGTTGGTTGAGGGAAGTGGGGCAGCGTGGCTAAGGGAAGCTGCCCCCACCTAGTTAGTTCATGTGGGTTCGACATAGAACCTAACCAGGTTGCTTGAGAGTGAGATTAGGGTGGCGAGACATTTCGAGGAGACTTCATGCGGCGATTTGAGAGAGGCGACAGTGAGAGGCACTCGCACCTGGAATCTGATTCAAGGGAGACACTTGGCAACTTAAGGGCTGCCCTCAAGTAGGCGAGCTTGAGGGTCAGCGGCCACTCAGCATCTACGGACTGCAAGTCGCTACTTTGGTCTTCAGCAGCGACGGGGGATCCGGCGTTGCACTTCGGTGTTGGAGTCAGACCCTCCTAGGAGATAGGACACTAGTGTAGGGGTAGCGTTAGAGGGGTCAGGAGGACCACATGAGAGGGGGGGTGAGTTCTATTCATCTCGAAGCTCAAGGCCACTCAGGTAAGTGTCGTGCAAATACGCGATGCCCATGTATGTGTGTATGGTATTGATTGTCCTGCTGGGGTACTCTGGGTTTCTTTTCCTACTCCTCTGTGATCTTGATTGTGTCGTTGAATGCATGTGATCTACCTACTCACCTGATGGATGGAAAATGAAGTATCTTGACCTAAATGCCGAGTCTTTCTACAGTGCTTTGTCTTTTCATCTCTGAACGGTTGTAGTCTGTAGGTTCTGCCAGAAGTTGAAATTTCGTTTTTCAGTGCAGTAGAGACTGAACTAAGTTCATGTGGAACTCCTCTTGGTTGGGACCTGGTTGGGACCTGGTTGAGACCTACGTGGGACCCCTGGGACCCAGCGGGACCGAGCCCAAACAAGAAGAGCCTCTGGACCCAAATCGGTTAGGCATTGACCTCTGGTCTTCTTGGCTGGGATACGAGTTCATTCTTCTTGGATTAGGACACCCACTGTCGAGGGGATCTTGGCTGAGACGTTTCGCATGTCTTTTGGATTGCACTGTCCGTGGCTTGACTCGCACCCTATACACCACTCAATTCTCCATTGTTGCATTTAGTCACTCGTTGTCTGGTTTGCTGTACGGTCACGGATCTGGTCAGACTGGACTTGAGAGGACCTCGTATGTAGTCTGATCAAACAGGGTCGCTGGACCAGACCTCTCGTTTGAAGTTGTTTGTTTTTCTTTAGTCTGCTGCTCTCTTCTTCCAAATGAAATGCCACTCCGGCAAGGAGTTTTACCTTCTCTTCTCTGAGCTTTTTAATTTGTTTCTCAGAGTTTATTTTCGATGCCCGTGGAGACTCGCAGCCAAAAAGAAGAGAGAGAGAGGAGGGAGAGAGAAAAGGGAGAGAGGGAAAGTGACTGTCTGAAGTGGGCAAGGACTGGGAAAAGGAGTGTTCGTCCAAGTGGAGGGAGAGTGAACCTCTTGAGAGTCTAATTGATTCTTTTGCTGACTTGCGACTCTCTGACCCACCTGTCAACACTAACGGTCCAATAATGGCTCAGCTAACTTCAGTTCAATGGCGGGCCTTGTTAGATGCAGCCAGTGATGCCAAAAAACCATATCTACAAGCACTCCTAGATAGTGCAATCAAAAGGGAACAGGAGGTAGAGAAGGAGAGGAAGGAGACCTTGCTGAAAAGGCAGGTGGCCATCCTAGAGACTGTTCCCCCACTGACTGAAGAGTAGTGTGGGGAACAGTTGCAGTCTATACCCACCACCCTTGTTCAAGTCAGGAACCTTGAGGATCATACCACTCAGATCGCTGAAGTCTTTGCAAAGTTTCAGACATTCAAGATGATCTGACTGATATGACCCGCAGGTACCATGAATTGACAAAGGAGGTGGCTGAGCTGCGACAAGCCCAAGTGGCCAACCCTCTTCCTCTACCCCCTGGATCTAAAGCTGCAATCGAAACTACCTCTGCCCCTCTTACTGTATCTTCTTCCTTGAATGTGTTGGCACCCTCACCGGGACCTGCAACAGGTGCAGATTCCGCTGTTGCTGTGACAAGCAACGAGGCTGGAACTTCTGCAACGACTGCAGCCCCAAGATTGGAACCAGCAGGTGCTGGTCCCAGCTACGCCAGTCCCTATGTGGATCGTAAGGCGGTTCAAATACCGTCTAAGTACGACGACAAGGAAGACATCGAATTCTGGATCAGCTCCATGAGGGCATATTTTGAGATTTTGGGGACTCAACCTGAGAACCAGTCTGGGATCATGGGAATGAATGTCGAGCCAGTCGTTCGGGGCTTCTTAGAAGTCCAAGCTACACGAGCTAGGATTCCTAAAATCCAACTAACAAGATGGCTTAAGGCCACCCCGGTTGCCTCCCTCGAGGAACTCCTCATTTCACAATACTTGGATCCACATGCTGCAACAAGAGCAAGAATTCAGCTTGACAAAATCAAGTGCAGCAAGTGGACGGGCTCCATGAAAAGCCTGCAGACCTATCTTAGTAAGATGTTCACTACACCTGGATTGGAACTAACTGCTCAATCTTGCTTGGACGTGGTCAAGAGCGCGGTTCCCACGAACTTCACTAATCGCCTGGGCAGGGACTTCATTGGTTACACTGATTGGTTCACCTTGATGAAGGACATAGTCAGTCTTGAGGCTGTAGACCTCGTCACCACAGCAGGCAGCAAAAAGCCCATGGGCGGCAGACGGTTCAAAGGCAGCAACCGTTTTGTTGTGCATGACCTGCTGGAGGCCGAAGAAGAAGCCGATGCAGATGACCCCACTCTTGGTGACGAGCAAGAACAGGACTCTGATACAGCTTGTTCTTCAGCCCATGACTCTGATGCAAACAAAGAAGAAGAAAAATTTACTGCCTTTAAAAAGACTGCCAATGCAAAGGGACCGAATCGGAGTGCAGGGAAGAACTATGTCCAACTTCCCAAGGGAGTCAAGATCCCGCCTAAACCGGAGGATGCAACTACTAAACCTTGGGTTGACCTCCGGATTACTGAAAATGACTGGCGGGGTAGACTCAAGAAGGGGGTATGACTGCATTGCCAAAAACCAAACCATAAGGTACAAGATTGTTATAGGTTGCAGGGAAACCAAAACCGGGCGTAGAGTCAACTTCAGCAAACTCTATAGCAGGGGAGACTGAATCTGAGGCAGATCAGCAGTCCTCCCTTGAAGCCCAATCATCTGCTGAACACAAGGCTGAGGTGAGTAATGTTTTGTATGTGGAGCCTTGGGAGGAGTCTGGTCCGATCGACTTTCACTACCACTTGGAGCATTGGGCTGAGATGAAACAGCAGCGTGCCCAGGGGACGGTGAAGTTGATCTTTTTCAAACTTCTCTTAAACCACCGCTATCTCCGTGTTTTGGTTGACTGTGGTGCTACGGCTAACTTTATGTCACCTCACAGGATATGCAAAGTGGGCTTGGGGATGAAGCAAGAGGCCTTGCAGAACCCTTGTCGGACCCAAGTTGGCAACAAAGAAGTTGTCTCCTCTACGCATGTAGTCAAAGGTGTGCGCACTACCATTGAGAGAGCAGATTAACCGAGCACCCATTTTTCAGGCCCATTTATAAGAAAACCAGACAGTCATTTTAACAACACTTCACACCAATCTATAGAGTGCCCCAAAATGCATATATAGCAAAAACTCGAAATTCCAAAAAAACATGAAATTTGAGCCCGAAACCCTAATTTCAGAAATTTCAGGCCTGAAAACCAGATGCCCCGTTAACCTCTTGTGACCATTGATAAGGACAAAACTGTCACACACGCATTGAACTTTTATGTTCTTGACAAGTGCCCCTTCGACGTTGTCCTTGGCTTGGCCTGGCTGCAGTCCCAATGCGAATGGACCAAGTGGAAGGAGTCACTTTTCATGATCAAAGATGCTAGAGGGAACGAGCTTCCTGTCCTCTTGGATGAGAAGCACGGAGTTCTGCAAGAAATGGCGCAAGCACAAGGAGGAAGAGCAGTTGTATGTTGCCTTTGTTCGTCCTACCCATGTGCCATCTACTTTTGCGGTTACTACCACTACTACTTCGATTAGTGATCCTACTTCTAGTACTTCTACTTCTAGCACCTCTATCTCTCTACCCTCTAATGGTCCAAATGATCCTACTTCAGATTCGGTCGTCTCTATACGCGACCTGCGGTAGGTGATCCCTTTGCTGATCCCCCACCCCCACCTGTCCCACCAGACATCCAAAACCTCCTCGATCAGTTTCCGGAAGTTCTGGCCGAGCCACGTGGAGTCCCCATGGGACCGGTCCGACACACCATCGAGTTCGTTGAAGGTGTTGTTCCTCCAAAGGGCTGCGTATACCGAATGGGACCCGGCGAGTTGGAGGAACTCCGGCGGCAGATTGATGAGATGATTGACAAGGGGTGGATCAAGCCTAGCGAATATGAATTTGGTGCTCCTGTGTTGTTTGTCCCAAAGAAAGGAGGCAAACTCCGCATGTGTATTGACTATCGCGGTCTAAACCGCATCACAAGAAAGAAGGCCTATCCATGGCCTCGTATAGATGACTTGCTTGATGCCGCAGGTGGGTGCAAGGTCTTCTCCAAGATCGATCTCAAGTCTGGCTACCACTAGATTGAAGTCGATCCTGCGGACCAGCACAAGACTGCGTTCAAAATATGCGATGGGCGTTACGAGTTTACCGTAATGCCCTTCGGTCTCACGAACGCACCGTCCACCTTCCAAAGCCTCATGGACAAAGTCCTCCGCGAACAGATTGGTCGGTTCGTAGTGGTCTACCTCGATGACATTCTAATCTTCAGTAAGTCCATGGAGGAACACCTCAAGCACCTTGAGGAAGTACTGACCATCCTCAAGAAGACGCAACTCCATTTGAACTTATAGAAATCTGAGTTTGGGAAGGATAGTGTCATTTATCTTGGTCATCGGTTGTCTGCTGCAGGCCTGGAGCCTGAGGCAACCAAGGTTGAGGTCATACGCGATTGGCCTCAACCCGCGAACATTCGCGAACTGCGTTCTTTTCTTGGCCTCGCGTCATACTATCGGAAGTTTGTGCCCCGCTTCTCTATTGTTGCTCATCCATTGTCGCAGTTGACCAGTAAAAATGTTCCCTATTCTTGGGACGCCGCGTGCACAAATGCCTTCCAAGCTTTAAAGGAAGCCTTGGTAAGTCGCCCAGTACTCCGCATTGCAGATCCCAAACCGACGTTCGTAGTCACTACGGATGCGAGCCAGTACGAAATCGGCGCAGTGCTGCAGCAAGACGGCGGTGATGGCTTGCGGCCACTCGACTACTACGACAAACGCATGCCCAACGTAAAGGTAGCCACTTCCACCTACGTGCGCGTGCTCTATGCTTTGCGTACGGCGTTGGACCACTGGAAACACTATCTTTTGGGACGCCACTTCAAAGTATTCTCAGATCATGAGACTTTGAAGTGGATCAAACAACAAACTACCCTGTCCCCTACCTTGCTTCGCTGGTTCCATGAGATTGACATCTTCGATTTTGAATTAAGACACAAAAAGGGTTGTTATAATCAAGTCGCTGACGCATTGTCTCGCCACCCTGAGTACATGACTTGCCTTGTGAAAACCTACGACCTCCGGAAGGAACTGAAAAAGGAGGAGGAGCTCGTAGAGCAGACAACCAAGGATCCAGAGCTTAGTTTCATCCTTGAGCAGCTACGGGCTGATCCTAGTAGTCAGCCTGATTTTCACCAGTATGGAGGACTGATTTTTCGTCGCTACGGGAACCACGACCGTTTGTGTGTGCCCAACCATGAGCCTCTGCGCACGCAGTTTTGGATGTGGCTCATGGCCGGAGCGGACACTTCGGCATGGCAAAAACGTACGCAAATTTGTGAGATAGTTTGATTGGCCTAGCATGAAAGGGACTGCTGAAAACTTTGTGGCTGAATGTCAAGTCTGTCAACGAATCAAACCATGCAGACAAAAGTCGATGGGGCTACTCACATCCCTACCCATTCCCGATGGTCCCGAGGAGTCCGTCTCCATCGAGTTCACTGACTTGGGAAAGGTAAGTGCGAACGGTTACTCACAAGTCATGGTGATTGTTGACCGATTCTCTAAGTTCCTTAATCTAATTCCTTTGCCACCTCACGCTCCAACAGAACTAGTGATCTGTGAGTTCCAACATAAGTACATTCTCCAGTTCGGAACCCCGAAGACTCTTGTGAGTGATCGGGATCCGCGCTTCATTAGTACTGACTGGAAGGACTTCACGTCTCAACTGGGGATCAAACTGGGTATGACATCTGGCCGACACCCTGAAGCCAACAGTTTGGCTGAGGAGATAAACCAGACTGTGTTTCAACTTCTTCGCGCTTTGATTACCCCGGATTAGGAAACATGGGATGAAAAGCTGTATCCCGTTAACGGGTTATACAACAACTCCGTCCACTCCGCCACCGGCATGACACCCAACAGGCTGCATTACGGTTGGCAGATCCGGAATCCGCTCTCTTACCTATTCCCTGAGCAGCCAGCTGGTTTAACACCCGGCAGGCCTGGCTTCAAGGCCAAGTACGGTCGCTTGCTCAAAGTTGCCATTGCAGCTATGACCAAGCGACATCACGCCATGATCCATCATGCGAACAAGAAGCGCCGACCGTCGGATATTGAGGTAGGAAGCTATGTCTGGGTCAAGATGTCTGAATTCTCAGAAGAAGAGGGAGTCTCACGCAAACTCCTTCCTCTCTATTATGGGCCCTGGGAAGTGTTGGATGTGATTGGTGAAGATCACTTTGGCCCTTCATACGTCGTTGATGTGCCAGCCCATCTGCGCACATACCCCGTGTTCCACATGCTAAGACATTCGATTATGGCGAAGGTATGATCCCTCGCGCGATCAAAGGCGGGCACGAGATTGACAGGATCAAACAGCACGTAGGGAAGGCACGCAACAGACAGTACCAGGTTCACTTCATGTATCACCCACTAGACGATCTGTACTGGATTTCCAAACAGGAACTGCTGCGCAGTGCACCGCGTGTTGTCAAAGCATATGAGCGACAAATCGCCACTAACGTTGTACCTAAGATCTCTGCAAAGCTCACTGCAACAGAGTACACTAGGAATCTCTTTGCCTTGCTCGCTTACGATGCGTTTGTCGAGGACTCAAAGTGAGTTACTCGCTCGAAGGGACCTCACTCTTGAGGGGGGAGTAGTGTGATGACCCGTCCATACATGGACTGAAACACGCAGCTGATTTCTGAGTTCTGCCCATAGATTGAATGCCCTGCTGAGTTTCCCGCTTGCTACTAAGTCTGTGTGTGCAGATTTGCTGGACTGCATGTCTGTCTGAATGCTGGATGGCTTGAGTGTGTGTGTGACCGTGCCTGTCTAAGTGTTGGTCGGCCTGGGTGTGTGTGTGACCGTGCCTGTCTGAGTGCTGGTTGGCATGAGTATGTGTGTGGCCCGTCAGGGCACTTGCTCGTTCGTTGGGCCCTCAGGGCCGGTACTTACCTGTGGCCGTGGCATTGAGGGGTTGCAGCGGGGAAAAACACTCAAGTAGCGGGTAGGCTGGTACCGCACCTGGAAGGGGTAGATGTGCAGGTACCGGAGGCCGAGCAGAAGAAGACAAAAGTGGCATTTTTAGAGGCCCAGTAGTTATAGGCTAGGTCTAGGCGGATATCAGTCCAACCAGTCTGGGTCTAGGGCCTGTACGGGCAATATCAGAGTCTGCAATGATGTTTCCCTCCGAAAGG
>BFEA01000260.1:892805-907649 GCA_003427395.1 Chara braunii | reverse complement strand
GGTTGAGGCGCTACCCTTCCGAGGGTAGCGCAACTGGGTTTTGAGGTTATTCAGTTGAACGATGCTCTGAGTTTAATAAACAGTTTTAATATTGTATCTGCGTTGTCATCTCTCCAATGATTTTTGGTTGTGATCTCTCGGTTGTCTTTTATGAATGATTGTCGGGACTTATGTGGAGAGAATCGTCAATCCTAGGCAAAAGTTCTGCATTTTTCTCTGTGATCACGTTGAGTCCCGTGTAATCTATACAGATATGTAGGTCTCCCTCCTTCTTAGGTACGAAGAGAATCAGTGCGCCATACGGTGACGAACTTGACTTGATCTACCCCTTCTATATGAGTTTGTCTAACTGCTTGCGCAGCTCGTCGAGTTCCATGGAAGATATTCGATAAATGTGCCCCTTTGGAGTCTTACTTCCGGGCTCAATCTCAGTGTGGTGCTTGATATCTCTATCAACTACATCGACAGGGGCCTCTCCCACATCAGAAAACTCATCCAACAACTTCTTAACTTTGGGTGGCAACACCTCCTTTTCTATTTGCCTTCACTCACTGGTCTAACGTTTGCAATGAATACTTGATCAACTAGCTCATTATTTACCACATGTTTGGCGAACGCAGGGGCACTCATACAACAAAGGGACAAACTATTCTCTACGACAGACATATGATGTGACCGAAAGTATGCCTTTTTCCCTTCAACATACTCACTAACGATCATCTCACGGTTGTCGGCCAACTTACTAACTACCGGATCATCCAACTTCTTAACCTTCATGCTAAGGTGCATCTTCTGCAACCCTCTTCGGCCAATGTAATTGCGCGTGGAGCCACTATCTATCAGCGCGCCTATTCTTTCTCTATTAACTTCTACATCTCCTATTATTAGCTGCCCCTTCGGCCTTTTCTTCATTTCGGCCCAAGCTTGGCAACGAGTGATCAGCTCATCATCGATGCTTGCTAGGGAGCCACCTAGAGAGGTTCTAGCACAAGCAACCTCTGGACAACTAGCTAGGTGGGGGGCTACATCAGTCTCTGCCAATGGGACCTTCAGACAGGAGGCGCACTTCTATCTGCGTGTCTTTGTGTGAAGTCCTCATAGAGGCAACTGCAGGCTCTACTGGCTTTTCCCTTTTGGGTACCTATACTCATGGCAAAAGAGAACTATGTGGTTGGGGTCACCACATTTGAAGCACTCGTTGGCTTCAAGCCGATCCTGCCACACCTTTTAATCTATACCCATGGCCTACCAAGGCTCGCCTTCAACAATCCCTGGGTTTGCACGATATGGACACCAACTTCTACCTTTTCCTCTACCCTCATTGAAGGGAGAACCTCTACCACCTTGCGAGGGACCATTACCCCTACCTCCTGCGTAGTAGCAACCATCGCCACCACCCCTCTTCGCAGCGGGTCCTTTACCTCCAAATCTCCCACGGCCTCCTCTACCGCGGCCTCTACCTTGGTGGTGTGCAGGATATGGACGCCAATTTCTACCTCTTCCTTTACCCCCATTGAAGGGAGAACCTCTACCGCATTGTAGCTACCATCGCCACCACCCCTCAGGCAGCGGGTCTTCGACCTCCAAATCTGCCACAGCCTCCTCTACCGCGGCCTCTATCTTCGCGCCCTCCCCCACAGGCTACAACTCCCGGGTAGTCCCCTCCCCGGGCCATGTGGTTGTTGTCAAACTATTCTAGGCCATAGTCTATCTGGTCGTAGGGGAGTCTCTGCTCCCCCTTTTTCAAATGTGACCAAGAGATTGTCTTTGCCTTCTATTTTTCTGCTAATGGTCGTATCCTTCCACCGTTTGCCTCTCCTCGGGTCTTTCCAGTAGTGGCAATAGTTTGCCTCGTTCAGGAAACCTGCATGGTCGACTGCTATCTAACTAATCCACTCCTTTGTCCGGGGATATATCTAACTTAGGATCTGCACAGGGGTCAGTCCATGATCGGGACATTGGAGGAGTTCCCCATTTGAGTGCTGACACACTTTTCCACTTGTGGTCACTAATATTAAGGATCAGGTATTCAGTCTTCCAGGCCAGATTCTTATCCTCGAATCTATCTTTCAAGGCCCACATAAAGTCCTCTATTCTCGTCTGTTGAGAATACTGCACCATGGAGGTGCAGACTGTCTCCTTAACTAATGATATGGCAAAGTTTGCCGCATCTCCTCCTAGACGTGAACTGGCCATCAGGACTCGGACCTGATACGGGATTAACTGCGCATACAAATACGTGTCCACAGCTTCCTCCCACTGGAATATATTTTCTTCCCTTTTCCTAGTGAAAGTCCAAGGGACTTTCACCTTCTCTCTCGTCCCTCAAAATTTTTCTCCTCTTTTGTTTCCCCCATCCTTCCTGGGACCCTTACCTTTTTTGAAGTTTTTTTCAATCATTGCCATCATCTCCCCCATCTCCACCTCCATCACTGCTGCTCATGTTCACTGCAGCGGTGGTGTTAGTCATCTTTTGTGTGAAGACGTCATCTAATTGATGGGCATAATCTGGTACTCTCTTATCTATTCTATGGGATGAAATGCTAAGGAAGTTGTTCCAGGTACTCAGGAACTCTTCTTGATGTCGCTCAATCTTACCTACCGACTTTTGAAGTGCATTGAGCTCAAGGGTAGTGTGCAGTAATGTGTCTGATAGGAGAGTAAGAGTTTCCTTCACCTCCACTTCTTTGCCCTTCTTCTCTCTCAACATCTTCTTGAGCCTCTCTCCTTCCTGCCTCAACCTCCTCTTCTCGTCGTATTCTTTTCTTTTCTGGGCTAGCAGTCGTGTGTTGAGTTTGCTCCTCTAGCAGATTCTTCTCCTCGTCATCTGCACATGCTGTCAATTTAATTAGAAAGGCATCTCTCTCTTCCTCTGATTCCACTGGTAACTCTATGTGGAATCCAAACTTCTCCACCCAATCTTCCTCTTCCACTTGCCCCGGGCCACTCTGGTAGCCTCGGGATACACCTCCTTGCAGTAAAAAAGGTATGTTTTATTATGTCCTTATCACATCACGACTGGTAGCAATCATGGCCGCCCAGCATTTCGTGTGAACACACATTCGCCCTTCATCCCCCATCCCTTTCCTAGGCCACCTCCTCCTCCTCTCCCTTCTGCTCCGGCCCCTTGTCGTTCTCTTGCCCCTCCTCCCCCTCCTCCCCCACCTTCTCCATGACATGCTCCTTCTCTTGCCCCTCTGCCTCCCCCGTAGGTCTAAGTTTCAGTTTCGCTGAGAAGTGGATGGACACTTGGCAACACCTTGGGATCCAGTTGGAAAAAAAAAAAAAGCTCTGGCAGTCACCACCAACCGCTGAGGAAGAGAGAGACACACAGAAAGGTCCACGAGCTGTAAAATGCCGACAACAGATCTGACATCCTTATATATCAAATTTCAACAACATATGGGTGAAACGGTTTCACCCAGTAGACCCGACATTTGCAGACACAGAGAATCGATCCCTAGACCTGTGCCCAAACCCTGTACATTGACCCTGTGTGCTGAGTGAGATTCGATCCCTAGACCTGTGCCCAAACCCTGTACATTGACCCTGTGTGCTGAGTGAGATTCGATCCCTAGACCTACCCTGTACCTTGCACATTGACCCTGTGTGCTGAGTGAGATTCGATCCCTAGACCCACCCTGTACCCTGTACATAGGC
Organism: Chara braunii; assembly: GCA_003427395.1. Classification (NCBI taxonomy): domain Eukaryota; kingdom Viridiplantae; phylum Streptophyta; class Charophyceae; order Charales; family Characeae; genus Chara; species Chara braunii. The sequence continues at coordinate 903,989 of BFEA01000260.1, read as the reverse complement.
CCAGCGATCTGTGTGAGACACGATCCCTAGGTCTGTAGATTAGGAGTTAGGTCTGTTACCGTTAGGCTTAGGAAGGTCTGTTCTAGAAGTCTCTATCGGAGTCTACTGAGGCCTAGAGTCTGTCTGTAAGTCTGTAGGCTCTAGAAGGTCGTAGGTCCCTGTAGGCCAGTCCAGTCAGCAAGTCCCAGGGGTAGGGGCTGCACGTGGGGAAGGTTCTGGACCACGCTGTGGGTTCCACACGTTTTGGCCAGAAGGCCAAACGTCTGGAAGCTTCCCTGGGCCACACGTTTTGGCCCAGGCCCACACGTTTTGAGGCAGGCCCGGGTACCTCCGAAGAAGTATAAATAAAGAGGCTGCGTCCAGCCAGCCATTCATTCGCCTGTGAGCCATCCGGAAGTGCTGCCTTGGTATCTTGTGCGTGGAGGTCTGCAGGTGCCCGGAGAGGAAGTGGGCAGTGAGGAAGACGGCGGCCATAGCTGGCCAGTGAGGTAGACGACGGCGGCTATAGCTGGCCAGTGAGGTATACGACAGCGGCCGTAGCCGCCCAGCTGTTGGTGCAGACAGGGTGAACAGAGTGTGTGTGTGTCTGTGCAACGTGGACATTCAGGGTGATCCTCGTACATGCGTGCATGTGAGAGTGAGGGAGAATGAGGCTGGTGGTAGAGACAGTGTTCGGCGGCCATAGCCGCAAGTTGTACAGTTAATTCAGACTGAGTTTAATACAAGTTCATTGTTGTTTCTGAGTTGAAAGAGTTCGGCTTTGCCATCGGTTCTCAAGTGTGCATGTTGTGAGCAAGTCCAGAGTCGAGTCTGATTGCATTGGGCAATCTGTCTGTGTTAAATTCCGACATGCATTGATTGGTTTTGTTGCAGACACTCAAAGAAACACAACAGTACACATTCTATGCACATGCTCACTTACCTGCCGTAGCAAAGAACAAACCTTAAAAAAAAAACAAGTTACATTTGGCATCTGTGCTCGTTCTTGATCTCATCCATTTCCTTCTGTCCATGTTGTCCCACAGTTGCGACTGGCCACGGGCGAAGACCCGGCGCGTCAAAAATACTTTTCCTGTGAGAGGGCGTTCTGAAGATCTGTGTCCACATCTGATTCCATCATCCCAACTCCTAAATATTTTGTGTTCATCAACAGTTAACATGTGTGCCATTCATCCATGTCGCCTGGATTGGTGCTCAGTTTGTAAAAGTGGATCATTGCTTTACTGTTCAAGGTTCAAAAGGAAACAAAGAATTAACTCCTCCATTCAAGCTTGTTCAACTGATATTGGCTCTTGCTGGCCTTAAAGCACAAGTACACGGCCCCAGCCTTGCAGTCCGAAACTTGTCCCCACAAGAAAACGAGGAGGAAACTTCAAACGCTGGGCCCGCCGTTGATAAATTCGGTTTTCGCTTCACGCCTCCAGAATTTGAGGTGTCAGACCCGTGGCCCAGGTGCCCATGTACTGGTGGTTTAACTGTTCAAGGTTCAAAGAAGCCTCACAAGATAAGTTCATTGTTTCATGTTTGTTCCCCCCTTGCTTGTCTCTGACTCATGTCTTGCTTGACTTGGCTGCTGCAGTTATGGGTTATTGCTTCATGAGTGCCGAAAGAGACGGATACGAGTTCTGATGACAGGGCACCATGCCGACGATCAGGTACATCAGTGCATGGAAGCTTTGCTTGCTCACATTCCTCTGGCATGAATGCTGCTTAGGACTGACTGACTTCTTCTCCGTTTAGGGTTGAATGCTGCTTTGGACTGACGGACTTGTTCTCTGTTTAGGGTTTAAGTACTAATATGGTCCATCGGGAAAGCATCTGGCGAAGACAGGATGGTGAATTTGTGGCGATGGTTACTGGCCTCTGTAATCCTGTGTCTGAATTCAACTGGAGGCCATGGCCATGGTTGGTTTTCTTGCAGAGACCCCTCCCACGGTCACGTGCAGAGACCAATACGGCATGACACCTGGTCATGGTGGGTCTCTTGCTGAGACCAGTTTGGCCCAAGGACTAGGCTACCAGCCGGGCTGCCCAGGCGTGCAGGGACCAAAGAAGGTCCCAGCAAAAACAAATCAAGAAAATCTGGAAATAAATAGCTCAGTTGGTTGAGCACGTAAGTGGTATTCAGGAGGTGGTGCGTTCGATTCCCCACGCCGTCCATTCGATCCCCCATGGCCCCTGTGATGCGCTTTGGGTTCACCAGCGGAGATATTTGGCTTGGGCCTCCTGGCTGGTTGCGGAAGTTGGTTAGGCTTTCCAGCTCATGCCAGGTGTTAGGAGCCGGGGTACTGCTCCCCGCATAGAGCAGAATTGGCAAGGAAGGCTGGAAACTCAACCCATAACCTTGAGCATCCCCTGGACAAACTGGACATATATGTAGGTAGGTAGGTAGGGTGAGGTATATGAGTGAAGAATATAGATCAGTTTTAAAATTATGTTATGCAGAAAAATAAACTGAACAACTTTTGCCTCAGGGTCACATCAAAATTCCTTACCAAATCTTTCAAAAAAAAAGTGAAAAGATTTTTATTTTTTTTATTTTTTTTTTGGCCCGGCCGTGCAAGTGGTCGTGGGCCACTCTGGTAGACTAGCCAAGGGCACAGCCACAGTTTGCCTCTTGCGGAGACCCATTTGGTCTGAGGCCCCAGCCAGGGCTGGTTTCTTGCAGAGACCATTTTGACCGGAGGTCCCGACCACTGCAATGAACCTCTCAGTTCGTCACCTTGAGCACACACACACACACATTATGAGATCACACGAAATCCACACTGGAGGCCAGAGAGTTGAAGATCAGGTAAGCGCAGCTTAAAAATTCCAACAATTATCATATGAGCAATTAAGAGTTCCAGTCACAAGCGCTCAAAAGTGCAATGCCAAATAACCAGTATCCAGTATCATCATCCAAGTACGTGACTCTCTCACTGCTCCTCCCTCTTCTCTCTTTCTTGGTCTTCTCTCTGTCTACTACCTCACTGTGTCTTCTCTCTCTACTTGCATGCACTCACACTCTCTTCTACTTGAGAACCGTCTCTGAATACACCCACTACTATAATCTACTACTGCTACTAATGCCTACTACTGACTCTAGCGCAGCTATGGCTGCCTTCTGTCTCATACACAACTGCGCAGCCCGCTGGCCTCAGTGCCCAACCACTCGCATTAGTGCACAAGCGCAACAGCACTTCAACACTTGATGCGCATGAGCAATCTGTCCAAAAATGTGGCTGGCCAGTCCTTATATTGACTTGGACTGAGCTTCAACTCGTCCCAGCCTCTGCTTCTCGTGGCTTGACTTGGTACTGGTACCACATCCCCACGGCCTGCTTGCTTCAGAATGTCAAGGCCTGGTACTTTTCCCGAATTTTCATTGGTGTGCTGCTGCTTGGGCCTGTGAGTCACGACTTTTCACCTGTGGAACATGAATTTTGACTGTGGGTTGTGACTCTTGCCTTTGGGACACGACTTTTGCCTGGGGAAGTGTCCTTTGCCTGTGGAAAATGACTTTTCAATATGACTCTTTAATATGAATCTTCAATATGAGACGTGACTTTTGCTTATAGAACGCAAGTTTTGCCTCTGGGATGCGACTGTTTACCGGGTGCCTGTTGGACTTGACTCCTAAGGTACCCGACTGTGACTTTTCTGAAAGCGACTTTTGCATTTTAGTCTCAGGACGTGACCCGTCAGCTGGTCTGCGCCAGACTTGACCTTTGGGATATTTGACTGTAACTTCCAGAACCTGGCCGACTGGGCCTCTACCCACTTGGAAACTTAGACCCTGAAATTCGAATTTGGGGTCTGAATTGTGGAAGGCCTTTCACCACGGTTGGTCTCTCGAATAGATCGAGTAGGCCCGTGGCGCCAAAGGGCGTATCTGTAATGGTTGAATGGCTCATGGGATATTTGTTCCTCCTCCCCTCTTTTTCTCCTTTCTTTCCTTTTCCTTTTTATCCCCTCGTGGCTGGGATTGGAGCCCAACGTCTGGGAGATAAACATCCATCCATCCACAGTGTCCTCCCACCACAAATTTGAATGCTGCAGAAATCCCCACAGTTGATTGTCTCGTCATCCCTGCACTTACCACCTAAGATAAGATATCTTCTGCTTTTGTTTCCTTCATTGACGACTGTAAAACACTCACTACTAGAAAGTCAGGAACTGTTTCAACCTCTCAGGTTTAGGGGATCGGCGAACATCCATCCACAAAACAGTGTCTTCCACCACACATCTTAACACTGTGGAATTCCGCACTGTTGGATGTCGGTAACCCCTTATTTCCTGCAGTCTCCACCTAAAGATAAGATATCTACTGTGGTTGTTCCCTCCTTTGACAATTATAACAAGGGGACCCGCCGCGGCTTCGCTCGCGGCAGACCAGGAGGTAGGAGGAAGAAGCGGGAGGCCGAGGTGCGAAGAAGGGAGGGGTAGATGTGAGGGATGTGTCCATACAGAACGAAGGAGAAGTGAAGGCCCAGGTTGAAGAACGAATGAATCACAGAATGGGTCTGAAAAGAACGAACCAATCAGTTGATAACAATGTAGGATAAAAACAATGCTATGAATCCATCATTTGACAACAATGTAGAATCAAAGCAATGAAGTCTTGAATAGAGCAAGTGAATGCACATGACAATTTGTATGTGTCCTTTTGTATGCGGAGCCAAGTTGATCGTAGTAGTCTCTGCGAGTCCCTGCAATTCTTGTGATGTCGCTGAAGTTGTTGGTGGTCTTCATGCTGGACGGTCGGAGGAGGTTGGATGTTGGAGGAAGGAAACAGCCCTTTGGACAATTTGTACGGAGGAATGTTATTCTTCAATGCATGCAGACAGAAGATAGTTTGTATCTACCTTGCTGTGTTTGGAGGCAAGTTTGTTGTAGTAGTCTCCGTGAGTCGCCGCAATTCTTGTATCGTTGGCGAAGCTCCTGCTAGTCTTCATGTCGGACGGCTGGAGGAGGTCGGACGTTGGAGGAAGGAAACCGCTCTTTGGACAATGTCTGCCCTGTAGATGTGGAAGGGAGGTAGTTGGCATTGTGCTTCGCGGTGATGGACGGCGATGAGATCACTTAGATATTCCCAAGTTTGGGGGGAGTGGTGAATGTTGTATATGGAGATGGTGTGGCGGGAAGCGAGTATGTCGTGGATCATTGTTGTTGCATGTGTACATCCCCATCATTCGAGTGGCTTCCACCAGTGAGGGTCTGTTTCGTGAGTTGGTAAGAGGAGGGGAGGTGGTGTGGGCTGCGCGGAAGCGATGAAGGCATATTTGTGGTAGGCATCGAGTATGCGATCGTGTTGGTACTTTGCGAGGCCTGAGTGAGATCATGTAGATCGGTAATGGTCACGCTAGAGCAGTTGTAAGAGAAATGTCTTGGAGCGGGGGAAAGGTGGATTGTCTCAAAGCAACGCCATAGTTTAGAGGATTTTATGCACGCACTGATTGTTTGCGCGCGGGTTCCTTTTGTGATGACAGGGAGAATCTGTCGGAAGTCACCTGCGATAACGATAATTTTCCCTGCAAATGGTTGGTCGGATGAACAGATATCTTGCAAAGTCCTGTCGAGCGCTTCTATGTGGTATCTGTGCATTATTGGGGCTTCGCCCCAGACGATCACAACGGCCATTCTTATGAGTTGTGCCAAGGTGCTTTGTTTGGGAATGTCAAAAGTTGATGTTTCTGTAGGCGTGCGTGGTGCTTTGAAGCGAGAGTGAAAAGTACGGTCGTCTTCCAAAAGTGTAGATGCGATGCCGCTAGATGCGACAGAAAGTGCTATCTGGTCATGGAGGCGTATATGCGCTAGTATGGTGTTGAGGCAGAATGGTTTGCCGGTTCCTGCAGGTGCATCAACAAATAGATAGAGGGGCTCGGCATTTTCCGCAGCATTAATTACACGTTGGAATACAGCATGCTGTGAGGGTGTGAGCCGTGGGAAATTTATATTAAGTGTACGTTGTAGTTCTTGTTTGTCGTATGATATTTCATCATCTATCAGCCTAGGAATTCCTTCTAGACGTGGTTTTTGTGAAATGTGAGTCGCTTCATTTCGATCTGCGGGAGTGGGTGGGTCAAGGTCGACGTCTTCAAGTTCCTTCCCTTCTTTTTGCAGGCGGGTTTTGATGTTCAGGAGCACCATGGTTTTTAGAATGCCGTCTGAGACATGTGCTCCGGCGAGGTCTCTACGGAAGTCGTCAATCATACGGTCCAGTGCGTTTCGAATAGTTCATTTGGGTCGGCTGGGGCACAGTGCAGAATGATATGGACAAAAAGATCACGCACCATCGGTGAGGATGACGTGAAAATAGCATCATCGAGAACAACGTCGAATTGTGTGTTATCGTTGAGAAGACCCAACACTTTGCATCCATTTTGGAATGTTCAATAGACCTCACCGTTAGCTGTACGAAGTTTTCGAATGATGTCGCACCGCGGGAATGAGGAGAATTGAGTAGCATACGGAGGTAGAACGTGTCACCTGCATTTGGATGGATGGTGTGGATTCGTCCAATTGTATTAGTGGAGCCTTGATATGTCTGTATTTCGTCATTATTGTCAATCGCTTCATCGACCATTGCGCGATCAGGTCCTTTGAGAATATACTCAAACATGTATCGGCAAGCTGCTGTCGATGCACAAATCTCGGTATTGAGGTGACATCGATATCGCAGGAGGAGATAGGGGTTGTAAGGTATCACCCAGGAGTTATCGATCAGTTCATCGTGATGGATAGTAGTAATTCCTCCATCTGACGGTGAACGGCGGCGATAGATGGGATATCGTGTTTCTTTGTTCCAGGTGGTTCGGTCAAAAAAGTCTTTGGTGAAGTAACGCGTGCAACAATCGTTGTTTATGGAGGAAGTTTGCGGATTACGTGCACCACACGGGTTGTGGATCATGTGAGTTAAGACGAGGTTACGCAATTCGGCGTTTTGCGGTAGCTCAGCACAAACGATGCTATCTATTTGTTCAGGTATTGAAACATTGGCATTTTCTTCAAGGAGAACGATTATGTGAGCGTGCGGGAGACCACGTTTTTGGAACTCTATAGAGTAAACATGTGCAGCGGTCGCACCAAAAATATGAGAAGAGTGAATGTCATGTATGAGTTGTTGAAGATGACCTTTAAAAACGCGAGTTAGCAGATCCGGTCTATCTGCAGGCTGCTGATTAGGAAGAAGGGTTTGTTCAATTTCCGGCCAGTGGGAATTACATGTTATTGTAATAAAGAGGTCTGGGGCACAAAGTTGTTGGATAACAGCCATTGCGTCTTGGTACCGTCCATGCATATCACGAGGACCTCCGGTGAAAGTTGCAGGTAAAATAATACGCTGGCCAACGTTCTCAGTGTTATCATAACGCATGAGATTATCACGGAGATTCTGGTAAAGTTCAACACGGATCTCTTTTTGGTGCAGACGGTCGAACAAAACGCGTCCATTTTCGATCTTTGCAAAGGCCATGCAGACGTATTCTTGAAAGAGTCGGGACGTACGGAAAATCGTTGTCCGTTCTGTTGGACGTGTATTAAGATGGAAAGCATAGAATTCGCGCGCTGTAATGTTGTGAATATTAGAATCGGAATGTGTACCTTCTTCAGCTGCCCATCCATTCTGACGGGAAAAGCAGAACATAATGCAGCGGATCAAACGCTCGATTTGTGTCAGCAATAGCTACTGTGCCACCAGTTCGGCGATGTATCACAATTTCATGCCAACGTTCTCAGTGTTATCATAACGCATGAGATGATCACGGAGATTCTGGTAAAGTTCAACACGGATCTCTTTTTGGTGCAGACGGTCGAACATAACGCGTCCATTTTCGATTTTTGCAAAGGCCATGCAGACGTATTCTTGAAAGAGTCGGGACGTACGGAAAATCGTTGTCCGTTCTGTTGGACATGTATTAAGATGGAAAGCATAGAATTCGCGCGCTGTAATGTTGTGAATATTAGAATCGGAATGTGTACCTTCGTCAGCAGCCCATCCATTATCGCCAGACGGGAAAAGCAGAACATAATGCAGCGGATCAAACGCTCGATTTGTGTCAGCAATAGCTACTGTGCCACCAGTTCGGTGATCTATCACAATTTCATGCCTGAGAGGCTCGTCTCGCATAAGGATACAAAAATCTTGCAATCCCTCTGGCCTGTTATATCTGCACATATGTTCGGTTGACGGACGCACATCAGGATTGATAACAATTTTACGATCTTGTATCATATGGTCAGGAAATTCGGAGATTATAATGAAATCTTGAACCCAACGGTTGGACCGGCAAAGGAGATAGTGTAGTTCTCGTAGGTGGGATTTTATTTGTTGTGTTGTGCTTAGCGGCATGTCCGGTGGTAGATTGAATCCATGGAGGCGGAGAGTTGTTGCATTATTTTGGTCAAGGGGATCGTATATGTAAATCTGAGCGAAAGATGGCTGTTGGTTTTCCTGCGGCATGAGAGGTCCTAAAAATTGCCGCAGTTGTCCTTCGATTCGGAGCATTCCTTGCCAATGTCCGGGTGGCATTTGTGTTTATTCGACAGTCTGAGACGCGAGGGCAAGTGCATTATTGAATTGTCGGGCTTGTTATCGAAGGAGTCGGCCATAGCGATTCGTCACTTTCCCACAAATGAAGAATTCGGTCAGCAGGATTGCCCAGGTTCAGGGTATGTCCAGAGTGGTGGTTCAACTTTGCCTCTAAGACAACATAGTGAAGTCCAAGTGCGTTCGTGGGACCACTTTTCCGCTTTGCAGTATGTGCAGCATGTTCTGTCACCGGGACTCACAATTTGGATTTGAAGTCGTTGAGCAAAAAGTGTTGATGTGTAAAGACGTGCGCTGTGGATTCGGGGCTGAATATTATCTGCGTGTCTTTGTCTGTACCGACTTTGGTGCTCTTTATGCATGTGTCGTGCTCTTTGTTCGGTGCGTTGTGAACTTTCAGCGAAAGCGGAGCAGATCGGATGGATGCACGAGAGTGTGAAGATATGAATATGTAAAGAATAAAGGAGAAAAGACATCACACCAACGACAAATGAAACGAATACGTGTCATTTGAGGAAATTTAAAACGAAGTCATGTCACCAACAAATTTAAAAGAAACGTATATCATGAGCGAGAAATGAGTGTTTTTTTTAGAAAGGGAAAAAAAAGAAAGAACGAAAATTTAAAACAAAGTGATATCATGACCAAGAAACGAAACCAACAGGGTCATGAGCGTTTTTTTTTTTAAGAAAGGAAAAAAAAAAAAAAACGAAAAAAAAAGCAGCAAAAGGCTCAGGACGTCGGTATTTCTTTCTTCCCCAATCCCGAATCTAACCAAATAAGTTGCGGAGAGAAAAAATAAAAATAAAAAAATGCATAACGTTTTTCTCCTCGATCTGGTCCGAACCTCCCCCTCGTCGCATGCATCCCCCTCCGAGAGAAGAAACTCTCTCTCTCTCTGAACCTCCCCCTGTCGCCGATTTTAATCTCTCTTCTCCTCCAATCCCGACTCCCTCCCGTGCCAAAGCCCCCTAGGATCCCGACTCAATCAGCAAACTTGCGATGCCAACCCTCTTCCCTTGCGTGCGCATGCGCATGTGAGTACCGCACACACACACACACACACATAATTATAATCATTATTAAAAATTACAATAATAAATTTACGGTAATATTTGTATATATAATATAGTTATAATAATAAGTTATAATAACTACTCAGCCAACAGACGAACCACAGCCATTCTCTGCGCTATGAGGTGCACACCACCTCAAACATGCATCTCTCTCATTATACACAATGACGGACAATGGTTGTGTGGACTCACCCAGGTCGGGTCAGCGAGTTTAATGATGATATCTCAAACTTGTCGGTTTTTTTTTTTTGAAAAAAAAAAACAACGCACAACTGACTTGATTCGTGTCGCCGCATGAAATTTGCACTGAAAAAAATAGAAGGTTCCCCTTTTTCAATAACTCTCTTTTCATCCCTCCCCATTACAAATCGGGAGGGTAAATGGCAACGAATGTCTCGCTAGAACCTTGGAACGTAGCCTCTTCCTCTATCACGGCCATTGTCCTACCTCGAAGTTCTCGCTCGTCCTCTTTCCTCGTACTTCTCCCTCCTCCTCTTCCCTCTAGTTCTCCCACCTCCTCTTCCTTCGTTCTCCACCCATGCTCTCCATTATGATCGTTGTGGCTCTCCCTCCTCTCTCATGGCTCTCCTTCATCCTCCTCCATTGGCCTCTGCCGTGGATTATCCATTCTCCTCCCTCGTTGCATTTCGAATCATTCCATTTTTTTTTCCCCCGATGCCGATTCCCCTTCCCGTACACTCCGATATCCCGACTTTGCACTTACGATCCCGACTTCCCTCCCTCCCCCATCGAACTTCCCCCTCCCCCCGATCTCAATTCCACTCCCCCCTTGCAAACCTCTCCCTCATCCCACGATCCCGACTCCCGTACATGTCTCGATTCCGGCTACTCTCTCCAAGGCCCAGCATGTCCGTTTCTTCAATTTGTCGTTATTGACGATTTTTAATTGTAAAAGAAAAACCGAATAAGTTGCCGAGGAAAAAAATAAATAAAAGATACACAATTTTTTTTTTTTTTTTTTTTTTCTTTTCTTAATAAGGCTAATTCTTTAAGCCCAACCAATTCAATTACCTGTCAAATCTGGACAGGAGGTCCTTTCATGCCTTTTTTTATTGTCATTATAGTATTACGGGGAACCCCGTAGCAGCCACATCTGTGCTCAAGCCTCCAACGAGGGAACATGCAGGAGCTGCACCCACCAGAAGGTGCGATACCTGCTACAGCAGGTGGGCGATACCGGCCAGGGATCAGCCCGTAGCATCAGGACCGAGCTTCTTGATGGGCCAGTCGCTGTGCCGGTCCCCTCCCCCTATGAACATCAGCAGTCTCTGCTCAATGCCCCTCGGGGGGACCAACGGCATATCTCTAGGTGGTGGGCGCCAAGCTTGCCCAGGAAGGTACATGAGGCCAATGGGGATTGAACCCAAGACCTCCTGAATGCCACTTGTGTGCCTTACCAACTGAGCTAGGCCGCTGGAAAGAGGGAGAGACTGTTGCGTTGATTTGTTTTTTTGTTTTTTTTTTGCCCATGCAAAACATGCATGCGCGAGAAAAAACATGCGCAATGTTTTTTCTCGCGCATGCATGTTTTGCATGGGCAAAAAAAAAACAAAAAAA
>BFEA01000260.1:855167-891324 GCA_003427395.1 Chara braunii | reverse complement strand
TCTCTCTCTCTCTCTCTCTCTCTCTCTCTCTCTCTCTCTCTCTCTCTCTCTCTCTCTCTCTCTCCACTATGCAAACTCGCTCATGGATACCCTCTCATGCTGGGATCTTCGGCGCGCAAACTGGCTGACGTGCGGGAAATCTCGAATACGAGTAACGCAAACTGGCCGACATGCTAACTGGCCGATGAAACGAAACTTCGAGATTCGCTCTCCACTGCTGCCGAGCGAAGAAACGAAAAAAAAAAACACGGTGCATTTTCCAGTTCCCCGCACGAGATTCACGGCCCCCAAAATAAAAAACCCGGTGCATCTTCCCAGCTCGGTTCGGCAATAAGCCTCCCGAACGCTCCTCCAAAAAACGGGGTGCATCTTGCCAGTTCTTGGCGCGAGATTCGCTCTCGACTACTGCCGAGCGACGAAACGAAACTTCGAGATTCGCTCTCCACTGCCCCCAAGCGACGAAATGAAAAAAATCACGGTGCATCTTCCCAGTTCCCCGCACGAGATTCAAGCCCCCCCCCCCAAAAAAAAAAGCGGTGCATCGATTCGGCAAGTTCCTTGTGGGCCTGCCCTTTGGCCAGAAAAAAAAACAGTGCATCAATTCGGCAAGTTCCCCGTGGGCCCGCCCGTTGGCCCGACGACTTTCCCTACACTGGAAAAGCGGGTTTGCGTGGGAGCGTCACGCGAGACCCGCTGTACGCTTTAAGAGTGTTAAGGAAACACTTGCAAGGGTTTATGCCTCGGGATAGGGCCCTGCAGCAGGCGCGTGCCCCCTGATTCTCAATGCGCCCTGAACTCGTCAAGTTTTGCGAATCTTGGTCGGCGCCAGTCAGTTTCCACGCGCCAGTTGGTTACAATGCGCCTTGCTCGTGAGAGTCCAAAATATTCGTAAGCCTTCCAGTCTCTTCCAGCAACGTGGTCGAAGCAGGGAGCATCACACGTTTGTGCCTGGGTGGTTGGGCATGCCTAATCAATTCGGTCCCAGGCCACTGTCTGAATCAGGCCTGGGCGCAGACACTTTGGCCAAGACTGAAGCTACTGGAAACTCGGTCTCACTTGGCCGTAGCAAAAGGCAAGCGCCCGCCTCTTTCCATATAGAAAAGGGCAGGGCGCAGGGCTGGTCATTCGGGCACCAGTGTGCAACGCGGCAGCGCTGCTAGAGGAAGGTTGTGCGCTAGTGCAGGTGCTGGGAGGTGCGCACGTGCGGTACGTGTGAGCAGGGCGTTGTTGAGGGCAACGCCATAGCGAGTCCATCCATAGCCGGGCTCGGCTTGGACGGTCAGCAGAGGTTGTGGTGGTCTTCGTGTATGAGGGAGAAGACGTGGGTGATGAAGTCAAGGTTGAGAGAGAGAGAGATCAGGTTCATGATGTGAGGGCACGTACCTGGTCTTGGCGATTGTCTACAAGGGTCGACATCTTCATGTACTTTGGTTCTGCAGCTGACATCAACAGGATGCATTGTCAATTCGTAGGCTGCTATTAGCTGTGTAGAAGTAGTCTAGGCGCTGAGCGCCAAGTCGGAGGAAGGACTCTGGATACATATGTTGGTGGTGGCGAGAGTATGGTCTCATTGACATTCGGATTCAGTGCTTTGTTTCTCCGTTGGTGGAATATCAGTGCATTACTGCTTTCTGGACAGCGTTTGGACTTGCTGGCTTTCAATGTGATTTTGCACTCTGGATTTTTGTCATTTTGCCACTCATTTTTCCTTGCAATTTGGTATGGGGGCTGGTTCGAGCCGCTCCGCTGGCTCCTTCGCAATAGCTGTTTGGTGCTTCACTGGATATGTTTAGGCAGTGATCATGCTTGTGCGTGGGAATAGTGGCGGCCTAGTGTCGTGTGGGCGCGCCCGGAAGTCTGTGGTGACATAGGGGTGCATGCTGGATGATGAGAGCTTGCTGACGTGGCAATTTAAGTGGAGGTGGAACTGCATTGCATTGTGGATTGTGCCGAGGCATCGACCAGTCATCATAAATGCACGTCATGTTAGTGGTGAGAAATTTGTGGTTGGGGGCAGCATGATGAGGCATGTTGCTCCTTACCTTATCTACCCTCTTCGTTACTTCTTACCGTTAGGAAGTGAGTTCTGTCTAGAGACTCCTCTCATTGTGAGGTGTCGCGAGCGCTCAATCTTGAGAGTCGACATTCTTCTTGGGGAGCAAGCTGGTGGGAGACAGGCAATGCCTCTGAAGGGCCCTGGATGAAGCACTCGGGTCACGGTCTACATGCCAACCCGTTGGGACTACTACACGCATGCTTTGCCGCTTGTCCTTTGTTTTGCTTGCTGCACTATAGAGGGATGCAATCAGACTCGCTTTCTTCTTCACTTCATATACATGCGAACAAATGTGAATACACGTTGGCGCTGTGCGCCCACACAAAACTCAGAGATATTCAAGTCGAGAACACAATTTGGATAAAAACTCGCTTCCACTGGCTATGGTGCCTGAAGCGCTCACTCATCCTCTGCCCAACACTGTATTCACACAACCGTTTGCACGCACTCGACTCTGGATCTCCCTGGATATCCCACGCACACAAACTCAGTATCGAACACACACACATAGTGAACTCTATCTCTAAGCTACAGAGGCTATGGCCGCCTAACCTCTGCTGGCTATGGACACTCCATCTCCCTTCAGCCCACTTCAACCTCGAGCAACCTCGAGCTTCTGCAGACCACCTCGCACAAGACGCCTGGGCAGCGCTTCCGCATGGCTCACGCAGGAATGAATGAATGGCTTGACGCTGCCTCTTGATTTATACTTCTGTAAGTCGCTGGTCTGCCCTTTTCCACCGGGCCCATGGTGCACACAGTCCCTCATGGTACTTGCTGACTGTACAAGGTGAGACTGGGACTGGGTACCGCTGAGAAGTTGGACTCACCACGTGCCCACTTGCCTCTGGCCTGCTGTGAGTAACGTGAGAGAAAACTCGAAAGGCCACTTTCGGACCTTCCGGAAGTCTGTGGACTTGGCCTTTCGGGACTGTAGCAGCTACGACCTTGACCTTTCAGGGCTGTAGCAGCTACGACCTTGACCTTTCAGAATTGCTACAGCTACGGCCTAAAACACAACTATGACCCCTAGTCGACAGACCTACAGATCGAACCCCTACAGCTACATAGATGATAGACCTAGGAATCTCAAATTATTTGTTGTTACCACTCAACTACTTTCTGACAAAGCTGGATCGAACATTTTTCTTTGATAATTCTAATAGGTTGATGATAATATGTTCACCTGCAATGAGTGGATAAGCTTTTTTAAATGTTATTGTTGAAGCTAGTTATATGCCGTTTATCTATCTGTCGTGTAAAGATTTATTTTCTCTTTGTAGTAAAGAAAATACTTTTATAAATTTATCTCGATGTGAAAAACATGTTGCGCACTTGATGTGCGTAACGTATCAAAGTCATTGGTTTATCATAGAGACGATTCCGGGCAAAAGAAATTCCCATGGTGTGGCGGGCAGTGTGTACAAGGCCTGAGTACATATTCACCACGACATGCTGATCCGCGATTACTAGCGATTCCATTTATTTTATTTATATTTTAAATCGATTGGATGCCATGCTGCGGTAGGTCCCAGTGAGGACTTTAGTACAGATCGCAGGCCACCATAGCTCATGAGTGGAGATGACAGTAAGGTTGAGGGCCTAGATCAAGACGATAGGAGGCGTACCCAGAGACGTGCATTCAGGCGACCGACCACTTTCCTAGTGTTGGAACACTGAGAGGAAAGGAGACTGTGGAGAGAAGCCAGTGAGAGGACGACATTCCAAAGGGCTAGGGAAGCAACAACCAACGCTGAAAGGGCACTAGCAGCAGCATTAGCAGCAGACGCTAGAGCCAACCCCGAGGTAGCCATTGCTACCGCCTCTACCATGTCACAGGACTCATCTCAGGTCTCTTCGTCAGATGTCAGTCAGGATGTCTCCCAAGTTTCGGTTAGTCAGTCTGTTGGCTTGCGGATGGTTTGAGGCCGGATGATGTTTAAGGGGCCAGCATACGTGACTGGCTTAGACCTCAGTGTGTGACTGAGGTGAGGTCGTTATTGGGGATGACAGGCTACTATTGCCCATTTGTGAAAAACTACAGCACGATAGCCTCTCCTCTAACTGACCTCACGCGCCTTGACACCCCTTGGGAGTGGACCAAAGAGTGTGAGGCAGCCGTCAAGAGATTGAAGTATGCCCTGATGCACTATGAAGTCCTAAAACTTTCGGATGCTGAACAACCTTTTGTTGTGACCAGAGACGCCAACCAATATGGCACAGGTGCGGTCCTTTCGCGGAAGGAGGGGAAAAGTTGAGGCCGATCGAGTACATGTGTCATCTCAGAAATTAGTTATGTCCACGTATGAGCGTGAGCTCTACACCCTCTGTAGAGCGCTGGTCCATTGGAGGCACTACCTCCTAGACAAATTCTTTTATGTGAGATCTGACCATGAGACGCTGCGCTGGATTAAGATACAGCCCGTGCTCTCGGACGCACTCAAGAGGTTTTTTGAAGTCATAGACATGTATGACTTCAAAATCGACCATCTGAAGGGGGTACAACAAAGTGGCTGATGCACTATCGCGTAGGGCAGACTATCTTGGCACGCTAGTGACTGAGTTTGGGATTTCTGATGATGTAACTCGATCTATGGTGGAAGCCTATCAAGAGGACACTGCCATATCCGAGATCATCCACAAACTGGAGGCTAAGGACAAGGCTACTTCCGATGAGTTTGTGCTGGTTGACGGATTGCTGTTCCTTGAGAAGGCTGGGAATAAACGTTTGTGTGTACCAAATAGAGAATATTTACGTAGTTTATTTGTAGGTGAGTGTCATGATGCAACCAGACATTTTGGCTATAAAAAGAGAGCTGCAAACTTAGTGCAGAAATTTTGGTGCCCCGAAATGATGGATGATGCAAAGAAGTATGTAGAAAAACTTGCCAGGTTTGTTAGCATGACAAGCCACAAACGCAGGATTGCTTAGGCTTATCAAGCCGTTGCCCATCCGTACTGGCCCAGGTCAAACTGATCGGACAGTAAGAGCGGTAAACAACACATCTTCGTCATTGTGGACAGATTCACTAATATGCTAGACTAATCGCTATGCCTGAAAGGGCTAGGACCAGCCACATCATCAAGCTATTTATAGATAACTGGTACGTGACTTCGGTCTACCTCATTCTATTGTGAGCGACAGGGATGTCAGATTCACTAGCGAACTGTGGCAAAGTACAGCCCAACAGATGATGACATCAGGGAACCACCCTAAGTCAAATGGACAGGCCGAGCAGAGGAACAGGGTAGTGCAGCACTTGCTTCGACATTATATTAAGCCAAGTCAAGATGACTGGGATGAGAAGTTACCTCTCATCGCCAGCGTGTATAACAATGTTGTGCACAACACTCCCGGTAAGACCCCCAACCAGCTGGTTGGAAGCCAGATCTGCTCTTGACTTTCTGTTACAACGTGGTTGTAAGCAGGGAGCATCACACGTTTGTGCCTGGGTGGTTGGGCATGCCTAATCAATTCGGTCCCATGGCACTGTCAGAATTGGGCCTGGGCACAGACACTTTGGCCGAGACTGAAGCTATTGGAAACTCAGTCTCGCGTGGGAGTTGCAAAAGGCAAGCGCCTGCCTCTTTCCATATAGGAAAGGGCAGGGTGCAGGGCTGGGCATTCGGGCACCAGTGTGCAACATGGCAGTGCTGCTAGAGGAAGTGCTCGCGGTCAAGGCTGTGCGCTAGCACAGGTGCTGGGAGGTGCGCACATGCGGTACGTGTGAGCAGGGTGCTGTTGAGGGCAGCGCCATAGCCAGCCCATCCATAGTCGGGCTCGACTTGGACGGCCAGCGGAGGTGGTGGTGGTCTTTGTGTACGAGGGAGAAGACATGGGTGATGAAGTTAAGGTTGAGAGAGAGGGATGAGGTGATTTTGCACTCTGGATTTCTGTTATTTCGCTATATCTCATTTTCCTTGCACACTCAGTACGACAAAGGTAGAAGGTTAGTAGAAACCTTTTTCAGCCGCTCTACTATGTACGTACATACATAGAATTTACTTAGTATCTGGCTATCGCTGCCTCTCAGTTTCTGGCGGCTATGGCTACCTCTTAGTCTCTGGCGGCTGTGGCTGCCTTTTGGCTATTGCTGCCTCTCAGTTTCTGGCGGCTGTGGCTGCCTCTTTGTCCCTTGCGGTTATGGCTGCCTCTTAGTCCCTTGCGGTTATGGCTGCCTCTCAGTTTCTGGTGGCTATGGCTGCCTCTTAGTCTCTTGCGGCTATGGATGCCTCTTTAGTTTCTGGCTGCTATGTCTGCCTCTTAGTTTTTGGCCATGGCTTCAAACCTGCCTCAAATCTGTAACTTATATGGACCTTCACTTGTTTGCAGCAGCAGTGCAACTATGACGTGTATGAGGCAGTTGCACTCCAGTGCAACTCAAGGCCAGAAAGATGACGTAGCGACTTATATGGCCCTTTGCGCGTTAGTAGTCAAGCATAGAATTGTTGTGAACGAGGACATGGTTGCTTGTCGTTCGTCCCCTCGAAACCTGCAATTCCTTCTATCTAATTGTTAGTGAAGGGCGAAGCTCGGTGTATAAGCAGCGCCTTGTTCGCCTTGTTATCACGAATTCAAGATCAAAAGTTTAGCCATAAGACGAGACCTGCAGGGGCCAAGGGAAACTTTTCCCAAGGGCGATGGGATGTTCAAATACGAGCATACACCTAGCCTAGGTGGACGAATGAACAACAGACCAGACACGTAAGTGTTAGTAAAGAGGTCATCAGCTCACATTGCGATATGCAAGGAAAATGAGCGATAGTGAATTCTAGAAACAAGCAGCATCATACGCATGAAACCAGATAGTCTTGACCTCGAACCAAAAGCAGAATTGCAAATCGAATTTGACCAAATAAGAACACAGCAAAAAGCTCGCAAGTGACAAAGTTGGAATAGTCTCATCCTCATCAAGAATGAACCAATGTCGAATCCCTATCTGGCGCTTTGCGCCCAGACTACGAATGGCAGATCCTATTTAGCCTATCTACAATATCCTTGGTGATGTCAACAACTTCCCGAAGTACGAGCAGATCTCGGCCAATGTCGTTCGCCTCAAACACCAGGTATGTCTCACGCTTCACTCACAACCTCGATCCCTCACACAGATGCCACGTGCACTCAAGGACCACCATGCGCCCCATCCAGCTATGCGCAGGCCAGACGCTTGCGCATAAGCAGTGAGTGCTCGAATGTTCGGCCAGCGGCCAGGCCCTTTCCTTTATGGAAAGTGGCTGCCAGCCGTGGGCTGCCTGGCTGGCCTGGGCCTCCCCACGGAAGCTTCCGGTAGGCCCCAAGTGACTGAGCCCCCTGTCTCAGGGATTCTTCCACAGGGCCTGGGGTGGTTACCCGTGTCCAACTGTCAGCGGCCTATGTTCAGTTCATGTCCCGCATCTGCCCCATTGCCTGCCTCAGATACATTTGGAAAAAGGCAGGCAGGGCCTGGGCTCACTCAACCAATTGACGCTGCGCAACTGCCTGAATTTCCCCAGCTGCATCAAAACACAAAATAGGCCTTTCGTCACTTGTCAGGCCCGCCTTCACTTAGGACGGTTGTTCTTGCTGAAAACAGGGCCCTGTAGGGCTTATCGAGGCCTTGAGCCTCTCATTCTCTCCTCCGTACTCCGACAGCCCCCTGAGAAGTTCACTGAATCTTGTGCTTCCCTTTCTGCAGCAACTTCTCATACTGAGCAACAACCTGCGGAGCGGTCTGCATCAGTTCCTCTCTTGTGAACCATCTGTCCTCTTTTGGATCAGTGCGATGTCTGAACCAAACGCGATATTGCAGCTTCAGCTTCGGAGGACGGCCCCTGCCTGTTGGTCTTGGAACCGGCATTTCTTTGTGGTCCACGATGTCGTCGATGTCGACCTCTCCATCCATGGTTGGGGGCAGCATTGACCGACGAGAGGGAAACTGGTTAGTTTCCTTGAAAGGTGCGAGTTTGGAGGCGTGAAAGACAGGGTAGGTGCGAAGGTGACCAGGGATTTGCACTACATAGGAAGGCCCATCGGGATCAGTTCCGACCACATCTAAAACCTCCCATGGTCCGAAGTACTGTGGCATGAGCTTTCGGGAAATCTCGTGCTCGATGCCTTGCCCCAGACTCTATCCCCAACCTTGAACATAGAAGGGCGGCGATGTTTGTTTTCTGACTCTATCATCGCCGCATGTGCTTTGTGCATGTTGTCCACTGCTTGTTGCATAAGACTTTCATATCTGTAAGCAAATTCCAAGGTACTTGGCGCGGCAGTGGACTGGTTCTCAGGTAGTAAGAAATCTAGAGGCAGTCGAGGCTTGAAAGTTGGGAGGAGATTGTTGGGGCTCACCCCAGTCGCGCTGTGCACATCGTTGTTGTACATGCTGGCGATGAGAGCAAGCTTCTCATCCCAGTCCACCTGATTAGGCTTGATGTAGTGCCTTAGCAAGTGTTGTACAACTCAGTTCAGCTGCTCTGCTTGTCCATTTGCCTCTGGGTGGTTCCCCAAGGTCATCTGCAGCTGAGTCCGTTGTTCAGCAGCTGCAGCCTTCCACAACTCCCTGGTGGATCGTACATCCCGGTTACTAACAATAAACTTTGGCAGGCCAAAGTCTTTGACCCAGTTCTCTTTTAAACAGTCTGATTATGTAGTCGGTCTTCGCTGTTTCCGGCATGGAAACTAACCCAGCATACTTGCTAAAGCTATCCACAATGACAAAGACATATCTCATACCACTCTTGCTGGTGACTAACGTATCCGTGAAATCCATGGACAGGCTCTCACCAGGCCTTTCTGTAATCGGAAGGGGCTTGAGAAGCCCAAGAGGAGTCTGTGTGCGTGGCTTGTCTAGTTTCCACTACAGCTTGGCGTCTTTCATCATCGTGGGCCACCAAAACTACTGCAACAAGTTTGCTGCAGTTTTCTTATAGCCAAATGTCGTGTGGCGTCATGACACTCGCCTAAAAATAAACTACTCAAAGACCCCCGGTTCGGCACACACAAACGTTTATTCGCGGCCTTCTCGAGGAACAACAGGCCATCGACCAACACAAACTCGTCAGAAATCACCTTGTCCTTTGCCTCGCGTCTGCGTATGATCTCTGCCATAAACGGATCCTCGCAATAGGCTTCCACCAAGGACCGAGTTACATCGTCTGAAAGCCCAAACTCAGTGATTAGCGCTTCAAGGAAGTCTGGTCTACGCGACAACGCATTAGCAACCTTGTTGTACTCCCCTTTGATGTACTGAGGTTCAAAGTCATACTGTTCTATGACTTCGATCCAACATTTCAAAGTGTCGGAGAGTACAGGTTGTATCCTCATACACCTCAGGGTCTGATGAATCAGTCCTGACGTAGGAGAATCTCCCAAGGAGATAGTGCCTCGAATGGGTCAGCGCTTTATAGATCGACTATAGTTCCTTCCCATAGGTGGACTTAGCCAACTTCTGAGAGGGCATCTATTTGGACATGTATTCTACAAGCCTCAACTTCTTCCCCTCCTGCTACGCAAGCACGACACCAATGCCATATTGGTTGCCATCCGTGGTTACAACAAATGGTTTGTCAGGATCAGGGAGTTTCAAGACCTCATGGTGTGTAAGAGAATGCTTCAGATGTCTAAAAGCAGTCTCACACCTGTTTGTCCACTCCTAGGGGGTGTCAAGGCCTGTGAGATCCGACAAGGGTGCGGACACTATGCTATAGTTCTTCACGAAATTGCGATAATATCCGGTCATCCCCAAGAAGGATCTCACCTCAGTCACAGGATGAGGACACGGCCAGTCACGAATGCTGGCCGCCTTCACGTAATCGGGTTTCAATCCCTTGCGGAGATCTCATGACCCAGATACAAGATCCAGGTGCGGCCAAACTCGGACTTTTGTGGGTTGATCTTGAACTAGTGTTGTCGAAGGAGACTAAGATCTTTATCTAAATGGGCTACATGCTCCTCGACAGTCCTACTAAAGATAAGTATGTCATTGAGGTGCACGATGACAAACTTATCCAAGTAGTCATGAAACATCCGGTCCATAGCATGTTGAAAAGTGTCAGGAGCATTGCAAAGGCTGAAAGGCATCACCACAAACTCGTATAGACCGTACCTGGTCTGAAAGCGGTTTTGTGTTGATCCTCGGGCCGGATTGAAATCTAATGGTACCAGGATTTCAGACTATCTTACTGAAGTACCGACACCCTTGCACTTGGTCTAACAAGTTATCAATGCGCGGTAGGGGCTCTGCGTTCTTCATTGTGATGGCATTGAGCCCCCTATAGTCAATGCACATCCTAAATGTCCCCCCCTTCTTTGGTACAGGAGACCCGTAAGGGGAGACACTCGGTCGGATCCAACCCTTCTCTATGAGATCCTTGAGTTGTCAACGAAGCTCATCAAGCTCCGCTGGAGACATCCTATAGATCCTACCCTTCAAAATACTAGACCCTGGGATAATGTCTATCGCGTGGACGACTTCCCTCTCAACAACCCCTTTCGGCTCTTCAAATAGATCAGGGTACTTAGCGTCCACTCCCTCTATCTCTGGAGCCATTTTCATCGGTTCGCCCTCTGCAGAGACGTACACAGTATATACCCTCCTCCGGATTTCCCTGCACTTACAGAAATCGCTAACGTGAGAATTGGGTAATCCGGGCCGACGGTCCGGATTTCCTCGTGATCTTAAGACTTTAAGACTTTAAGACTTCAAGATTGCGCGACGATCCAGGCCGTCGGCCATGCTGGACGGCCTGGATCGTCGCGCGATCTTAAAGTCTTAATATCACAAGACAATCCGAGCCATCGGCCCGGTAGGACCGCCAGCGGCCTGGATAGTCGCGCCCGTTCAAAAGAGTCCATCGTAGGGCTGCCAGCCTGGGGAAAAACCGGTCCCATACGGGGCATAGTTTTCTTTTATGAATACTGGGCAATGCAAAATGCACTCACACTGACGCTTGCCCGCTCAAGCACACACACAAATGCCCAAAACCGAAGATCAAGAACTCGGAATAAAATAGCAGCCTGGCGGGTGGTTACCCGTGGACCAGGGATCGAGCCCTGGCTGAGTCCGTAACACTATCCCCTCCCTTTAGAAGGCAACGTCTCGGCTGCCAAAAGTCATGAAACAATGCTGAAAACTGCGGAGGACGGGATGGGGCCGATCACTGGTCAGCCAGTCACAAGGAAAGAGGGGTATAATGTAGGTGTCTGGTTCTGTGATTAGGGAACAGGGCTTTTAATTGTGAGCTGGGAACTTGGAACTGCGGGGAACAGGGTGGTCCTGTTAATGAACTAAAGGCTTAGGGACAACGGGGAACGGGGTAATCTTACTGATGAACTAAGGGTTTTGGAATTGCGGGGAACAGGGTGGTCCTATTGATGAACTACGGGTTTTCAGGGGTATGGTTGCAAAATTTCTTGGTAGTGGTTATGCGAAAATCTTGGGAACAGGTCTTGAGAAGAGTCGCATAAGTATCGAGGAGGGAAGAGTCTTCAGTCATCTCAGGACGTCGTCAACGGGGCTTCAACTTGAATGTCCCAATAGCATGAGGCGTCTGGTAGTCTTCATCTGGTGCTGAGGTCTGATCTGGATGTCAGGTCGCAGACTGATATTGATATCAATGTCGAGGTTGTTGCTGCAGAAGTCTGCAAGTCCAATGTGCCGGCCAATGGGAACAGCATGGTGGCCAACCAACTGCTTTATCTCCTCGAACTGAGCTGCAGCATGCCATCGTCCTTGTGCGCTTGCCATTAGATCCATTATTGTCGGCGACGCGCAGGGGCCACATAGGGAACTTGGACAAGTGATACAAGGATGTGGCAGAGGACGGATGGGAGAACAGGCAAGGCGGAGGCAAGAGCGGATCAGACAGGGGGGGTTCAAGAGGCAAGGGCTTTGCTGGGTACAGGGGTGTGTGTAGAGCAGGAATGCGGGGTTTGGGTGGGGTCGAGGCGGGATTTATGCAAGGGTTCGGGTTTTGAGTTATAGTATGTATCGAGGATATAGGGTGAGCACGATCATAGGCGCAAACAAGCTTCATAGCATTCTTAAGGTTAACAAGAGGTTCCCAATGTAGATTCTTCGTCATGGTATCCTGTCCATTTAACTTTGTATTTTGTGATTGGTTCACTGTGGTGAGATACCTGGGTTGTTCTTCGTCCTATGATGGCTTCGACGACAATTCAGGGCCTGTGGGTAACATGATTGGTGGAGGTCTAGGATATGGAAGGTCAGCGAAGTGGGGTGGGGATTCATGGTATTTTTTTAGGTCTTCGGCGTGGAAGACCGGGTGGACACGACTCATGTCAGGGGGGAGTTGGAGTTTGTAGTTGACGGGGGAGGTTTGTTCAATGACGGGGAAGGGTCCGAGCCACTTGTTCGAGAATTTCTTGGACAAGCCGTGTTCAGGTTCAAAGCGTTTGGCGGAGAGCCAGACTTTGTCCCATACTTTGAATTGCAAGTCACGTTGGTGTTTGTTAGTCTTGTGTGCTTGTTGTTCTTGTGTTCTTTCAAGGGCTTCGATTGCTTCTCTGAGGAGTCGATTCATTGTTGCTACCCATTCATTGAGAGAAGGGCAGGGAGTGGAGGGGTTGAGTGGCGAGGGGAGCAGGAAATCGGAGGGCAGGCGCGGGTGATAGCCAAGGTCAAGGTAGAATGGAGTCATGCCAGTGGAAGGACAGACAACGTTGTTGTAGGCGATCTCGGCGGCGGTGAGCAACTGATCCCAGTCGTGTTGATGTGGATGACAATACTTCCGCATGATTCTTTGGAGAGTATCGTTCATCTTCTGAGTTTGTCCATCGGTCTGTGGGTGGAATGCAATTCTATACTTGAGCGTGGTTCTGTAGGCTTTAAAGAGATGATGTTCTCGGGAAGATCGTGATGGAGAGCGACATGGTCGAAGAAGAAAATGACGACGTCCTTGGCGTTGTGCGATGTGGTGCAAGGGATGAAGTGGGTGCGTTTAGTCAAGCGGCAAACAATGATATAGATGCAATCATGTCCGCGGTCGGTCTTGGGGAGACCGCAGGCGAAGTCCATGGAGATGGACTGCCACTGGTGGGTGGGGATCGACAATGATTGTAGCTTGCCGGGCTTGGTGCGGTTCGAGGGGTTGACGGCTTGACACGTGGAGCATGAGCAGATGTATGCTTTGACGTCGGCGAGTAGGGAACGCCAGTGAAAGTAGCAGGAGATGGTGTCGAATGTTTTCTGGAACCCAAGATGATCGACAGTCTTGGCATCATGGTGTTCGGCCAAGAGCTAGGTACGGAGACCACGTGCGTCAGAGATGCAAAGTCGGCGAGTGCCTTTGGTATCGATGTAAAGGAGATTGTCATGGAGGGAGTAGTCGGGGACAGGGTTGAGGTCACGAAGCATGTTGTAGATGGTGGCGAAGTGTGGGCAAGAGAGATAGCCTTGGGTGTAGCGATGGTGAAGAGACGGGAGGAGTTGGATATGTGTCATTGTGGCGTAAACTTTGTCAGGGGGTTTGTGATCCGGGCGCCGGGAGAGGGCATTAACAACACGGTTACTTTTGTCGGGTGTATGGTAGATGGCGAAGGTGAACTGGGCGAGAAAGTGTGATCAGCGAGCTTGTCGTGGGGTAATGTTTTTCTTTGTTAGGATAGAAGAGATGATGGTGTTATCCATGCGGACAGTGAAGTATTGCCCGTCGAGGTACGGGCGCCAGACTTGGTCAAGGCGAGGAGCTCCTTGTTGGAGGGGTAATTCATTTCCGCGGGAAGGAGTTTCTTGCTGGCGAAGGCAATGGGGTATTCGCCTGGTGGAGCCTCGGGGTGGTTAGGGGATTCCTTGATGGAGGGAGTTTCGGTGGTGTCACGAGGGAAATGTTGGGACAGGACGGTTCCAGGCGTCGGTGGTGATGTAGAAATGGCGAGTGGGGTCGGCGATCTTGAGGACGGGGGCGGTGGTGATGAGTTGTTTGATGGCATCGAAAGCATTTTGGCGGCGGTCGTTCCAAGTGAAGGGTTGGGTTTGTCCTTGCGGGTGAGTTCGTAGAGAGGGTACGAGATGTTGGAGAAGTTGCGGATAAAGGGGCGGTAGTAGTTGGCAAGGCCGAGAAATGATCGGATTTGGAGTAGGTTCTTGGGAGGTGGATACTCGACGAGGGTGGTGACCTTCGATGGGTCCATGAGGATACCTTCAGCGGAGACGATGGATAGAGAGGACTTGGCGGAGTTGCTGAAGGTGGGACTCGAAGGTGGGGCTATAAACGAGGATATCATCGAGGTAGACGACGACACAGATTCGAGGAGGTCACAAAAAATGTGATTCATTGTAGATTGGAATGTGGCAGGGGGCGTTTGTGAGGCCAAAGGGCATCACGAGGAATTCGTAGTGCCCGAATCGGGAACTGAAGGCGGTCTTGTGGGTATCCTCCTCGCGGGATGTGGATCTGGTGGAAGCCATTGCGAAGGTCGATCTTGGTAAAATACTTGGCTCCACAAAGTCGATCAAGAAGCTCGGAGATCCGAGGTAGGGGGTACTTGTTCTTGATCGTGATCCGGTTCAAGGTGCGGTAGTTTGTGCATATCTGAAGTTTCGATGTTCCGCCTTTCTTTACGAAAAAGCAACTTGTGCCGAAGGGGGACGAACTCGGCTTAATGAATCCTTTCTCAAGAAGTTAATGTAGTTGCCGCTTCATTTCTTCGGCTTCTGGAACAGAGAGTTGGTATGGAGGGCGGCAAGGTTGAGAGTGGCCGGGTTCCAAATTGATGGTGTGGGATACGCCACGATCTGGAGGTAATCCGGCAGGCAAGGACTAAGGGAAGAAGTCCTTGAACTCGTCGAGAGGGCGGGTTTGGAGGGGGGGGCTTGGTCGGGTTTGTCCGTTGGGAGCAAGTACTCGAGACGCTCGCGATCAAGGACAAGGCAATAGTAGGTGGAGTCAGGGTTGGTGCGAGCCATGTGAAGGAATTGGTGCGGGGTGACGGAGCTTGGGGAGGTGAGATAGGGGAGATAGGGAATGGCGATGGTTATGTCAGGGGGGTTGGTAAGGCAGAGGAAGTTGTGGCGGAACGCATATGGCATGTAGCAGTCCAACCAAGGTGTTCCCAGAACGATATCGCACATTAAGTGCATGGCATCGAATGAGACTTGACTGCGGAGGGTTCTGACAATCATGGTGGTCTCGGGAACCATGAGGTCTACTATGACGGCGGTGTCTTTGTCCCCTAAACGAATCGTAATCGGGGAGTCGTATCGGGTAGAGGTAAGACCAGCTTTTCGGACACACGCGTCGGTGATGAAGTTTTCGGTGGCTCCAATGTCGAGGAGGGCCCGAAACTTAGTCGTAGACGCACCAAGGGTGGCGGCGATGAATTTGAGGTGAAAGCGTGCTGAGTTGGCGGTGGAGATAATGGTGTTGAGGCAGCATTGTTCATTGCCTAATCGGACAAGCTGATCGTGTTGGGCTTGTTCCTCAACAACATCAGAGAAGGTGACAAAGGATGGATTTGGAAGGAGGGTTGAGGAACAAGTGGCAGTGAGGGGGGTGTCAGGCAACGAGGATTGTGACGCCTGGGGGTCATCCGATGGGGGGTGCGGCACCGAATAGGGGGGAGGCAGACGCATTGTCGATGCCAAATGGGCCACCGGTGGGATGGAGATCGTCACCGATGGGGTGGCCGACCGAAAGAGTAGTCGTTGATGCCGGGGCGGAGACCTGGGGACAGTGTTCAGGTCGCGGAGGGGCTCGCTGCTACCGAGGGGGGTGATGCGGAGGTTACGGGCCGGGGAGCCGCAGACTGGCGTGGGAAATGTCTAGCATTTGGGCAGTTTGTTTCCAGGTGGCCTAATTGATGGCACCGGAAACATCCACCCTTTGCCGGAAGGTGGGCTCTTTCCTCGGGTGTGAGTTTCTTGAGGCGGCTCGGGAGGGTGGCCGGGGGAGGGCGGCTGGAGCGATCTCTCTTTTCCATTCGCATGAGGTGAATGGCAGAGAGTTCGTTGGGGAAGAGCGATGTGGTGTCTAGTGGATCGGAGAGGGTGTCAGGGTCGGGACTCGAGGGCAGTGAACTCGTCCGAGGAGGTGGTGGAGGTGGTGTCCTCGGAGGCGATGTTGTGGAAGAAGCGAGGGCAGAAGGGCCGATGTAAGTGCGGTCTTGTAGGGGGAGAGGATGTGGTCGAGTTGGAGGGCACGAGTGAGGAGGTCGGCAAGGGTCATGGGGGGCTCGTGGACAAGGGCGGCCGCGAGGTCTTTGCGGCATACGCGCTTAACGCGGGAGATGAAGGCGAAGTCGCTGACGACATCGATGGGGATATGTTGACGAAGCGAGCGGGCGTATTGCACAAAATGGTCGGTTGGGCCATTTTGTTGGAGCCGACAGAATTGGTCGATGTAGTTATCGGCCGTTTTCTGTGGGCGGAAGGTGGAGGTGATGAGGGTGGCCCACTCAAGGAAGGTGTGAGGTCGGAGACTGACGTGATGACGATTGGTCATTTCGGTGTGCCACCAGCGAGCAGCATTGTCTAGGAGTCGGCCGCCAGCGATGGGGAGCTTGGACGACAGGAATGATAAGGAGGGAGAAGGCTTGTTGAAGTTTGGTGAGAAAGAGGAAGACATCCTCATGGGGTTGGCCTGAGAAGGTGGGAATCTCGTTGGCACGGAATGATGGGGGGATTTTGACTTCTCCGGGGTTAGTGGCACCAAGGGCGTTGAAATCAAGGGTGGGAGAGGAAGAGTCGACCAAGGTGAAATCATTGGTGGGGTTGGTGGGGATGAGAGCATTTGGGGGAAGTAGAGGAAGAGCGGGATACATAGCTTGTGGAATGGTCTGGGAATAGTTAGCGATGGTGGAGGTGATCACGGACGAAGTCAAGAGGGGTTTTGATTGGGGGAGGATGGTTGACGACTGTGTGACGACGGGGGTTTTCGGCTGGGTGACTATGGTGGAGGTAGTGGTGGATGAAGGCGGGGGTGTGGAGGACGTGCTAGCGGAGAGGGCGGTGGATGTGGGCACGGTCGTAGAGGGGGGTGTCGTGGTCGTGACCACTGTGATTGTCGGGGTTTGATGCTCGATAGAGGTCACACGGTCGAATAGGCCAGAGATATTGGTTTCGATTTTGGTGATGGACGAGCGAATGTCCGTTTGGAAAGAGGACATCATGTGAATGAGGGTGGTGATATTGGTGGCAATGGCGGGCTCGGATCTTTTTGTTCGCCTGTAAGTTCGCAGGTGAGGCTGTCAACAGACTGGGTGTTGATGGCGGTCATATCGATGCTGGAGGATTGGGCCATGTTGGGGGAAGATGGAGTGGGTGTGGTGGCTGAGGCGACGGCTTCGGATGAGGTGGAGGCAGATGCGGTGGCAGCGGCGGTGCCATCGCCGGCTGCGCATTGAGAGTTCTTGCTTTGGCGTGACATGCGGAGATTTGCGTATTTACAACATTAATTGATTTATTCAAAATAAAGGTATTTGCCAAAACAATAAATGAATAAAATGGGAATTAATTCAAAGTAAATTATTCCGATTTGGAGTAATTTATTTGAGATTAATTCAAAAATTTGGAAAGGATTTCGCGGGAGAAAAGTTGGAAACACGAAATTTTCAGGAATGAAATAAATGTTGAAAATGTGGAAAAAAGATAATTAATTTAGAAAAAATAAATTCCGGTTAAATTTATTCAAAATTAATTTTGGGGTATGAAAAGCATGAAATTTCAAAAGGAATTAAGTAAAATATTCCCGAAGTTCGAGAATTTCTAAAGAGAATTTGTTCTTAGTAATCACAATATACGAGAAAAGGAATTAAGTGCAAGGAAGATGAGCAATAGCGAACTTCAGCAATCAAGCAGCATCATACACATGAGACCAGATAGTCGTGACCTCGAACCAAAAGCAGAATTGCATCACGAGTTTAACCAAAGAAGAGCACACCAAAAGCTCATAATTGACAATGCTGGAATAGTCTCATCATCATCATCAATGAAGAACCAATGTTGATATCCTATCTGGCGCTCGGCGCCCAGACTACAGATGGCAGATCCTATCTAGCCTACTCTACAATGTCGTTGATGACGTCAACCGCTCCTCGAAGTACGAGCAGATCTCGGCCAATGCAACACACTTCAAGCACCAGTTATGTCTCTCGTATCACTCACAACCTCGTTCCCCAACTCATTGATGCCACTTGCACCCAAGGACCACCATGCGCCCCATCCAGCATACAGCAGCGCAGCCCGGCTATGGCCTGCTCCTTTCAGCTCGCCCGTGAGCGTGTGAGCCTGGCAGGCGATAGCGCAGCAGCGCTTGCGCACAAAGCAGCCAGTGCCCGAATGTCCAATGCTTGGGCAGGCCCTTCCCTATATCGAAGTGGCCTGCTGCTGCGTGCTATGCTGCGGTACTGGGCCCCGACCAAGAAGCTTTTGGTAGGCCCAGGGAGGCTGAGCCTCGGTCCGAAGGAAACAGGCCCAGGGCCTGAGGCGGTTATCAGCACCCAACTGCCCTCGACCTTTGTTTGGTCCACTTTGTGTATCCGGCTCAAGGCTTGCCTTAGTTACATGCAATGAAGGCAGCCGGGGCCTGGGGTGCTTCCAACCAACTGGCGCTGCACAACTGCCTGAATTTCCCCAGTTGCGTGGTCGCCTTGAAATGGCCTGTAGGCCTCGGTGGTGCCTGCCTTCACTTAGGGCGGCCGACTGTGTGAAAAGTGGGCCCTGAAGGGCATATCGAGGCCCTAAGCCTCGCATAAGTAAAATTATTTTCAAATTTTGAAAAAAAAAGAGATATCGGAAAAGAATTTAATTATTTCTAATTTCTAACCGAATCTAACGTATTTTTAATTTTTTTGAAAAAGAACGAATTAAAAGTAGTTTCGAATTTCGAAGGAATGTCGAAAAAGAATTAATTAATTCTACGTATTTTGAATTACGAAAAAAAAAAAAAAGAGTTTGATTAATTTTAAAATGTTTTCCAATTATTGAAATTTCGAACAAGAATTAATCAGAAATGTTTTCGAATTATGAAAAAGAAATGTTGGAAAATAATTTAATTAATTCTAAAGTATTTTAGAATTAAAATTTTTGAAAAAGAATTTTGTTACGATCCTGGCCAAATTTACATTCATCTGAAAGTACAATGCCATCCAATTGCAAAAAGAAATGAATGAACTTGAAAGGAAAGAGAGGGAAAGAAGAAGAAGAAGAAGTGAGAAAGAAGAAGATGATGATGTACTCCAGCATAGACCAATGTCAAGGCTCTTCTTCTTCGCCAACCAATCCCTTCCTCCTTATCTCCTCCCTCTTATTCAAACAAGAAATAACAATAATAATGTTGAATGACTGAACCAGAATCAATGTCCGAATCCCACTTCTACTGCAGGCACAACATGAGGTCCACCATAGCCATGGCCACCCTTCCTCTTCCTCCACATTCAGGCCGAGGCTATGGCGGACTATTGAGGATTCAGCCTCTTGTCCAAAGGACAACCCAAAGCAGCTATGCTGCTGCCCCACTTCAAGGTCATCAACAAGCAGCTATGTCGCTGCCCACTCAGCCACCACGCCTGACTCTGTCCCGAGTTTCCTTGATGCGGCACTACCCCCATTGGGGCCTTCCTGATGCAGCGCCTAGCAAGGAGATGAAGATGGTGTCTACCATAGCCAGTAAGTGCCTCGCCACTCTCCTCCTTGGTCCCCTTCTCCCTCCTCCTCCTCCTACCGGTAGAGCTCCACCATAGCCAAGGTGGAAGCTCCCGGCTTCTTCCTCCCAGCAGCGCTGTAGTACCCAGCACCACTCCAGCCAGCGCTCCAGCAGCGTGTCGCCAAACTTGCACACTGAAGAATGAGGCTGGGCTCTCCGCCCGGCCTCTTGATATAGCGGCCTGCTTGCCTCTTGGGCGGTGACTTCCAGGCCGCTCGGCCTCTCCAAGCAACCGGTACTTCCTCCATTTCGGAGGGAAACATCATTGCAGACCCTGATACTACCTGTACAGGCTCTAGACTCAGACTGGTTGGACTGGTACCGGCCTAGACCTACCCTACCGCTACTGGACTCTAAAAATGCCAACTTTGTCTTCTTCTGCTCGGCCTCCGGTACCCCTTCACGCCAACTGCAGTGGGGTGCAGTTYTGGCCTACCTGCCTACTTGAGTGTTTTTCCGCTATCCCAAGGGCCGCGGGGCCGCTAGCTTCGCCACTTGAGTGTTTTTCCCTGCTACAACCCTCAATGCCACGACCACAGGTAAGTACCGGCCCTACGGGCCTGCCAAACAAACAAGTACTCTTGCAGGTCACACACACACTCATATCGACAAGCACTCAGACAGGCAGGCAGGTCACAAGCACGCACACACAGACAGACTTAGAAAACACAGCAGAATGCGGGAATCTCAGCAATGCATCCATTCCATCAGCAGAACTTCTGAAATCAGCAGTGTTCTCAGTCTGTGTTATGATGGGTCATTACACTACCTCCCCCTCAAGAGCGAGGTCCCTTCGAGCGAGTAACTCAATCAGAGTCCTTGCATAATGCATCAKAGGCGTAGATAGCAAAGAGAGATCGGGTGTGTTCCGTAGGAGTCAGGGTAGCAATGAATTTTGGTTGCTGTTCAGAACTGATCAATCGTTCATAGGCGTTAACGACGCGAGGTGCACTCTGCAATAGGTCTTTCTTAGCAATCCAGTAGAAGTCGTTCAGTGGGTGGTACAGAAAATGCACTTTATACTGTCTGTTTCTCCCTTTTCCACTGTGCTCAACGATTCTATCAACCTCGTGACCGCCATTGATTGCGCGGGGAATCATCAATTCTCGGTACTTGAACGTCTCAGGTGGCTCATACGGAAATAACTTTGATGCATGAAAGACTGGATATGTGCGCAGATGAGCAGGCACATCGATTGTATAYGAAGGGCCAAAGGAATCACTCACTACYTGGTTCAACACCTTCCACGGACCGTAGTATTGAGGAAGAAGCTTTCGTGATACACCTTCTTCTTCAGAAAACTCAGACATTTTAACCCAGACATAACTTCCCACTGTGAAAGGTGCAGGCTGGCSCTTTTTGTTAGCATGTTTAATCATGGCAGTGCGTCGCCTTTCCATAGCTGCGACATCAACTTTGAGCAGGCGATCAAACTTAGCGCTATAGCCTGGCTGGCCAGGTGTTAGGCCAGGTGGCTGTTCAGGGAACAGATAAGATAGAGGATTGCGGATTTTCCATCCAAGATGCAGCCGGTTAGGCGTCATCCCGGTGGAGGAGTGGATGGAGTTGTTGTACAACCCCTGCACAATCGGCAAATCCTCATCCCAAGAGTTCTGATCAGGTACAATTAGAGMCCTGAGAAGTTGGATCACGGTCTGGTTGATCTCCTCGGCCAGTCCATTGGCTTCGGGATGTCGACCAGATGTCATCTTGAGTTTCATGTCGTAGGTCAGGGAGGTGAAATCTTTCCAATCTGCACTCATGAACCTAGTATCCCGATCACTCACAAGAGTCTTCGGGGGGCCATAATGCAGAATGTATCTCTTGTTAAACTCATTGATCACAAGGTCATTTGGGGCGTGAGGTGGCAAGGGGATATGACAATTCTTCTCCTTGATCTGGAGAAAGCCTATGACAGAGTTAGTTGGCCAATTGTCCTATTGACTCTATACGTCATATGGGCATTGGACCGAACTTCTGTGAATGGGTTAAAACCTTGTATTTCCATGCAACTGCATCCATGATGATCAACGGTAGAATCTCACCCTCCTTTCCACTGACCAGATCTTTACGACAAGGATGTCCACTGGCACCACTGCTTTTCGTCATGCAGATGGATGTGGTGTAACCCCTATATAGTTGGTCTGCACACTCGTGGTCACCTACAGTTTAAAGGGAACGCGTTAGCGGACGACCTCACAATTGTGTCTAAGAATACGGCAAACTCACTCAGAGCGGTTAAGGAGACTTTAACCGAATACTGTGTGCACTTAGTGAGGCTCAAATCAACTGGTCAAAATCGGTGTTTTTCTTGCTGGAACAGTTTGAGATTTGTGTGGACTTTGGGATGAAAAAAATTCCCGCTGATTCTTCGGAAAGGTTTTTGGGTGTACAAGTATCCTTGCAGAACTGCGCGGAGACGCAGGACAGGATTCTGGTCGGGAGGGTGGAACAACGACTGCAGAAGTGGAAGACCATTTATGGCTTATCACTATTTGGCAGAGCCCTGATAGTGAATGCGGCGGTTTTCTCCCAACTTTGGGACTCGGGTGCTGTCAGGCCCCTTGGGAAAAAGCCTGCAAGAGATATCAGAACTGCGGCCTCAAGATATATCTGGAAACTAGAGGCAGAGGAGAATAAGGCCCACATGTCCAAGATATCTTGGGAGAAGCTCACTGCTACAAAGGAAGGAGGCCTCGCTGTGTTAGATCCAATTCGCCAGAACAAAGCTCTGCTTGGTAAATGGCCTATAAGAGCCGCCCTTAATACATATGATTACAGTTGGGTGGCATTGGCGGAATATACTCTGGCCAAAGATTGGGGCTTGTGTAGAGGGGACGATGTCTGGGCTGCGATGTTGGCTCCATCATACCAGCGAAGGAGGCTGAAATCCCCCTTCTGGCAAGGAGTAATCCAGGCTTGGAAGACCCTCGCACTAGAACTGTTGAGGGAGCCTTAAACGCGAGACGAGGTATTGCGACAACCTCTCTTTGAGAATCAGTGGATAAAGAAGGGGGATGGGTCAGTCTTCGCGATTGCAGGACAAGGGAGCTTTGGGAGATCGTGGGTGGAAAGGGGAATACTTCGGATCGAGGACCTGTGGGACGAGGCCCAGAAAGGGTGGAGGAGCACCTCGGACTTGAGAAGGAACCTAGGGCAACTGTGGTACATTGAAACAAGGCGGGATGAACTGATCCAAGCCATCCCTGAAGAATGGAAACATCTTTTAGGAGACTCACCCTCAACAGGCCAGTGGTATTGCCCCGTTCTTAGTTTGGGTGGCGACCCTCAAATCCTAAAGCAAGTAAGCCATGATAAAGTGGAAGTCTGGGAGAGACAGACTAAAGACGGGCTACGGGACAACAAACTGACCTTCAAGGAGGAACGGGGGTTGAGTAGCTTTGGCATGATGGAAGAAGTGAGAGTGGTTATGCAGTTTTCAGCAGGGGGAGCAGTTCAACCTACGCTGTTCATGGACAGCACCCCGATCCGCCACATGAAGATTGATTCGGAACTGTATGGTTGGCCCAAAATGAGAGGCAAACCGAAACTTTACTAGTACAGCTCCGGACTAGGAATGGGCCTTCAAAGACTGCAAGGGAGCTCGACAGTCAGAGTACAGGAAGCAAACCCCTATGCTAGCACGGGCTCGGTACTTTCAGTGGAATACTATAGAGGAATGTGGAAGGTCTGCATGAGACTACCAAGCAAGAAGTGCGCATCGGTGTTGTGGCTTTTAACCCACTCGGCCCCGTTGGATGTCGTTTCCTTGTTTACTAGAGGCATGGAGGTGGACGTTTGCTGTGTGAGATGCCACCGAGCTCCGGAGGACGCATCACATTTCTGGGGCATTTGCCCTCTGTCTTTCCGTATATGGAGATGGTGGGCTCACCACTGGAAAGCTTGGGGTGGTCCTGAAGAAGTGGAATGGGATTTGGAATGGGCTATAACGGGCAAACTACCACCTTCACTATCCAATAGCAAAGGCTGGGGCTACGTTGCGATGACGATCCGTGCAGTGGCAATCTGGTGGATATGGAAAGAGAGGAATTCAGTGCTGTTTGAAAAAGATATTTTTCAGACGCAGAACTGAAAGCCGGAATAAAAGCCACTGTCAGACACATGGTTGTCGTGGACTGGAGGAAAAAAGTCTTGTCCCAATCTGCCCCGGAACGGTCCAGAGCAAGGTTGTGGTTCCTGCGCTCCTGGGCTAAGAAGAATCGCCTGGCAGCAGTTTGTGCAAGGACTGGAAAACTGGTGTTGTCTCCTTGGCTCAAATCAGTCTATGAGTAATAGTAGGGAGAATAAACTTCAATATAGAGTTTAGTACAAAACAAAGGATGGGCTATAGGCATAGATAGCTAAGACATTGCACTGTGGGATCTTATTGTAGCTGGTGGGATCTTACTGTAGTTGGTGGGTAAGTACAGGGATACTGTCTGTTAGAGTAGTTCGTCATATAGAGGAACTTGGTTCTCAAGGCGAAACCAACCTGGCCACTCGGTGGTTCGCAAAGGCCTTGAGGGAGGCAGCCATAGGCCTAGGGATCCGTCGTAGGATCGAGTGGGCCATCTCTTACGAGTGTCTATTTGCTGTATGCCCCCATTTGCCTGCCAGGTTGGTCTGGCGTCCAGTTTGCTGCTGCCAGGTTGGTCTGGCTTTTTTCTGTTTTGTTGATAAGATGCCTCTCTGTGGCCAGGTTGGTCTGGCTAGGAACTTGTGTCAGTCTCCGGGTAGAATTGTGAGGTCCCCGGCCTCCTTCATGTCTGTTGCGTAATAATCTATGTGATGCCTTCATAAGAAAAAAAATAATAAAAAAATGGGGCCCACTCGGCCAGAACTCGATTCGTGAAAAGCAGATCAAAAGACATGTTCTCTGGGTCAAAAGTCACATCCTAACTGAAGTGAGGAGTTGTGTCAAAGGTCACAGTCATGCCCCAGGACGAACAGTTGCAGCATTCAATTGTGAGAGTCACGTCTGTTCGTCTAGGGGGCTGTGCAAGTCGTGTCTGTTCATGCAGTAGATGTGTCTGTTCGTGCAGAAGTGTCTGTTCGAATGGAAGTCAATGACGTAGGGTCCCAGTCCAAGTCGAAGTCCAATAGGCAGTCCAGATTCAGACCCAAAGTCCAAACTTCTGGCCTGAAGGCCGCAGCAGCAGCAGACCCTGAAGGAAAGGTACTGGGACACATTCTGCAGTGGTTTGGGACTGGGGAAAGACCCAAGGAAGATTGATTCAGACCTCGCGAAGGGAGGCCAGCACTATAAGAGACTAGGCCAGCCTCCCCACTCGACAGATTTCCACTGGCATTGATGCGTCGAAGTGTTGAAGCACTTGTGCGCTAGCATGCAGGGAGAATGCGCTGGCTGGAAGCTGTGCAAGCATAGGAAGAAGAGGCTGGGCGCTGACTGGCAAAAGCAGCCAGAGCTGCGCCAGCATTATTAGTAGAAGTAGAGGGGTTAGTAGAAGACATCAGTGAGTAGCATTCAGAGTAGATTCTCATAAGTAGGGAGTGAGCATGCAGAGTGAGACGAGGGAGCCAAGACAGGGATCTCGTGAGGGAGAGAGGGAGAAGACAGGTTAAGGAGTTGGATATGGTGATACTTACCTGTCGGCACCATACCTGTGATCTGAGGGCAAACGCTGGATGAGCCAGGCCCTATATTGAGAATGGAATGAAAGAGACTTGTACTCTGTTGGCGCTGAACTCTTGGATTCGAGATACTCTTGTATGATGTTGTTGTGATAATATGAGCTGTGCTATCTGGTTCTCATCTCATCTCGATTTGGCTTAGTGTGAAGTTTCTCTATCTGTATGATGACATCTATGCATGCAATGAGATACACTCCAGCAAGCTATAAACAGTCAGGTTCCTTGCAATTTTGGTATCGGAGCAGAACTTGTTGCGCTCACTGAAGTGCTGGCGTGAGCAAGGCCGGCAAGGAGGATATGCTGGCTATGGTGGAAGTGTGAGAAGAGAGGTGGTTGGGATTAGGACAAAGTAGAAAGCCGAAGAGGAAGGGGCTAAGGAGGAGATCTTACCTGCGCGTGGAGCATGGAGCGTGGGGCGATCGAGGAGACTTCATCGACGACTTCAGAAGAGAGAAGAACTTCTTACCCCTTACCTGGCTGCATGCTGAGTCTGTGTCGAGTACCTCTACTTCCCCTCCTCTCTGGTGGTCGCTGCTGCTGTCTGGTCTACACTCGGTCTGGTCTGGTTTGGTCTGATGGCCAGGACTCAAGTGTTTGGGCACGTAAGAGTTGAGAGCTGGTCAGAGTCCTTGTCTGGTCCTGTCGTCGTGACATCTGATCTGACATCTGCGCTATAGGAGTTAGTAAAGATAGGAGAAAGCTAGGGGTTGTAGCAGATTGTCACGTCAAGTTGCAAGCAAGGTATAAGGCATAGTCGAATTGGGCATAAATGATCTGTGATTGAGGTATCGTCCAGGGCATCTGACATAGAGAACACTCCATCTACTCCCTGCGCAGGAGGACAGACAAACAAGAGTTAACCAAAGGAAAAAGCCAGACCAAAAGGAGAGAGAGAGAGGTGGTAATCAAGTGAGACACAGACAGCGAGTAAAAAAAAAAAGGGGTCCTATTGTATATTGAAAAGTTATAAAAGTTTTATATTCTCTGAAATTTGTTATTCCTGAAGCAACGATATCCAGAGTTTCAAAAAAAAAAAAAAAAAAAAAAAAAAAGGCAGATCCCATCCACATAAGGTCCGTATAGTATTGGGGTTGTCTACTTGTTGGGCCAGCGGAGGCCGTTCACCCAGCATGGATGACTATCCTATGCAAGGGTTGTTGGCCCTCTCAGTTTTGTTGGGCCCATTATTTAGAGTCTTCTTTTCCTTGGGTTTCGGGAGGACATGCACCTCCTGGATGATGATGAGATCTGGCGCTGCGAAGCCTGGGCCCTCGGCTGCAGAGCAGGCTGAAATAGATCGCCGCCTGGCCGAAAAGAAGAAAGAGAAAGAAGAAAGAAAGAGACAGAAAGAAGAAGAAATAAAGAAAGTACAAATGGAGGAAGAAAGAATGAAAAAATAAATGAAAGAAAAGTTAGAAAAAAAACTGCAGGAAGAACTAAAAACTATAGAAGAAGAAGATGAACCTGCTGCTGACAGGCTCATCAGGCGACGAACAAAAAGGGGAGAAACTAGCCAGACATGTGGAGAACTTTAGGTCAAACCGCTGGATTGGTATGATCAATATGCATATTCCAACGATCGAATTGAAGAGACAAAGAAGGAAAGAGATATGTTTGTTGCAAAATTGGCATCCGTTGCGGACCAAAAGAAAAGGACCTTTTGCTTGAGGAAAAACGTGCGGAACTGCATATTAGAATGTTAGCAGCGAAGCGGCAAGAGCTTGACGAAAGGAAAAGGCTGCAAGCAGAGGGTGCGAGGGTGCAAAAAGAGCTACAAGACCAGAAAGAAAAGCAAACTGCAACAGAAGAAAAACGTGCCCTCTTGACAGAAACAGTCCTTCATAGCAGCAATGAACAAAACGTTGAAAAAAGTTGAAACCCACCAATATGAGTTTGAAGGAATCTGGAATACCTTTCTGCAAAAGTCCACCAAAGATGTTGGTCAGCATGTGCAGTCATATATTCAGAAATTATATGAACATATCAATCAAACCTTCACTCCCGCCATAATTGAAAAGATAATTCGCGGCAGCGGAGGAGGAGGAGAAGATGGAGGCGGAGATGAGGGAGATGGAAACAAGAAAGGAAAGGGAGTGCATCGAGAAGAAAGTGGGGATGTGAGAAAAAATAAAGTGTCGTGGACTTATACAGGCAAAAAGGAGGAGAGTGTCTTACACTGGATTGCAGTCGTGCAATCATATGTATACGGACAACGCATCCCATATTGGGACAGAGTCTTGATGGCCACTTCATGTATGGCCGGTGACACAATGAGCTTCGCCATATCGTTGCAAAAAAAAGCCAACTGCCAAACTATGATTGAATACTCACAGCAAACGAGAATTGAAGATTTCTTTAAGGTTGTTAGAGAACGATTCGAGGATAAGAATCCGGCTCGCCGAACAGAAATGTTAATCTTAAATATTGCGGATTGGAAATGGAAGAGTGTGTCTGCACTCAAAGCAACGATGGATGAACTTATATAATGCGCTGAACATGGACTCACTCCTACTCAAATCCTTAACAACTTCGCAAGGGCGCTGCTCGACTCTCTCCGTACTCAGCTTTATCCCCGCACAAAGGAAGAAGGGATGACATGCGAGAAGTTCAGCAAGGTCGCTATAGATCATGCTGGCTTCTTAGCTGAAGCTAACGACTGCCATTACTGGAAAGCTCTGCAATCGGGTAAGAAGTGGTAGAACCGCACTATCTCAGGGAATATACTTGGGAAGGACAACCTTCTTCTTACCTTTGAAGGAGGCGTCGAGACTCTCTCCTATGACCAGATAGAGTATGGTCTGGAGGGACGAACCAACGGTTCGGTAGTTCAGGAGAGGGACTACATGACCGTTGCAGCCCGCGGGGGAGGCGACAAGGAAGAGGCCATGGCCGAGGAAGAGGAGGCCACGGACGTGGTGGAAGAGGATCCGACACCCAGAGGAGTAGTGGCGAAGGTAGCTACTACGTGGGTGGAAGGGGCAATGGTCCCTCACAAGGTGGCCGTGGTTCAAATTGTACCTGGGGAAGAGGAAGAGGCACTTGGTATAGTAATTGGGATAAGCCGTATCTGCCCCATCCAGGTCTGCCCGAAGGGGAGCCTTGGAAGAAATTGGGGATTACAGTAAAAGTTTGGCAAGAAAGGAAAGTTGTCGACCAATGCCTTAAATGTGGTGACCCCAACCACATTGTTCCCTATTGCCCAGATTACAAGATACTAAAAGGGAACAGCCAGTAGAGGTTTCAATTGCCTCTACCAGAACTTTGGATGTAAATAGAAAGACATTCTCCCATCCGAAGGTTCCACTGGCAGAAGCTGAAAAAGTAAGTGACCCCCACCTAGTTAGCTGTCTTGAGGTAGTTAGTGTATGTACCTCTCTAGGTGGATCCCTCGCAGGCATAGGTGATGAGTTGGCCACTCATCGCAAAGCTTGGGTCGAAATGAAAAACAGAGAGGGCAACTAATAATTGTAGATCTAGAGGTAAATAAAGTAAGACTTGGAGGGATGATTGACAGCGGGTCAACGCACAACTATATAAGCAAAAAGGGTTTGCAAAAGCTGCGACTTGGGCTTAAGGTAAAACAGTTAGATGAGCCCGTAGTGAGTAAACTAGCTAATAGTACTGTAATTGTAATGAATAGATATGTTGAAGGGGTCCAGATATACTTCTGGCTCGAAGCAGAGGGGAAGGTGGAACGCGTTCTCGACTCTCTGACTCTCTTGGTGGAAGATAATCTTCCTTTCGACATTCTTTTGGGCATGGATTGGGGTGAAGCTGCAAATGCGGATATAAAGTTAAGAGATCATGAGTGTTGGCTCCCAAGTCCTCAAGGTGGAAAGAATAAAATCCGCCTATTCCATGAATCTGGTAAGGAAAGCAGCTTGGCTAATTGTTGTACGAGTGCCCCCGCGTTCGCTCGCTATGTAAAGAAATATAATTTGTATGATCAAGTGTTTGTAGCATACGTGCGCCCGGTGAAGGAAGGAGAAGCCAAAGAAGAGGCAAAGTCCCCAGAAGTTTGAAAGAATTCGCAGATGTGGCAGAGGCCCTCAGTGGTGCGGTGGAATGACAATCAAACATCACATTGAGATTGTATCAGGAAGTCAGATTCCTAAGGGGCTTATATATAGAATGTCACCCAAAGAATTGGATGAACTGCGAACCCAACTCGACGAAATGCTGGAAAAGGGATGGATAAGACCTAGTTCCTCGCCTTATGGTGCGGCAGTGCTATTTGTGCCAAAGAAAGATGGCGGGGTCCGCATGTGCATAGACTATAGAAGACTGAACGATATAACAGTTAAAAATGTTGAGCCATTGCCAAGAATTGATGATCTGTTGGATAGAGTTCAGGGAAGCAAGTACTTCACTAAGATTGATTTGAAGTCTGGCTACCATCAGATTGAGGTAGAAACAAAAGACCAATACAAGACTGCCTTTCGAACAAGGTATGGATACTATGAGTTCATTGTGTTGCCCTTTGGTCTTACGAATGCCCCTGCAATTTTCCAAAGAACGATGAACGAGCTTTTCCACGAGTGGCTTGATAAATTTGTCGTTGTTTATCTTGATGATATTTTGATTTTTAGTAAAGATTTGAAAGAACATTGTGAGCACCTTCGACTTGTGCTAAATAAATTGCGTGAGGCAAAGTCGAAATTGAACCTCAAGAAGTGTGAATGGGCAAAGCGTGCGGTTTTATATCTAGGACATGTGCTTGATGGTGATGGGATCAAACCAGAAGACGCAAAGATTGCAGCAATTCGCGATTGGCCTGACCCCCGCACTTTGACTGGGTTGCGATCGTTCCTTGGGCTAGCCAACTATTATCGGAAGTTTGTTAAACACTTCATGATAATTGTTGCACCCCTTCACAGATTGCTAAAGAAAGAAACAATCTGGAAGTGGGACCAGTACAATACATCCTCATTCAAGCGTCTAAAGAAATGTCTGATTAATTATTTGGTTTTGAAGGTTGTTGATCCTTCTTTGCCCTTTGTCGTCACAACTGACGCCAGTCAATACGGGATAGGCGTTGTACTCCAACAGGACGATGGGAACGACGATTGCCTAGTGAGAAGGTCGCCGCTTCCACATATGAGAGAGAGTTGTTTGCTCTCCGGGAAGCTCTGGATCACTGGCGACATTATCTCCTAGGACGCCACTTCAAAGTGTATTCAGATCATGAGACACTTCGCTGGCTTAAAACGCAGGCCCGGATGACGCCTAAGTTGACTAGGTGGGCCGTTGAGATTGACCAATATGATTTTGAACTAAGGCCAGTCAAGGGGAAGTATAATGATGTTGCCAATGCGCTAAGTCGAAGATCTGATTTCTTCGGTGCCGTTGTAACATATTTAGATGTAGGCACCGATTTGCAAGATAAGATTAGGGCTGCATATTCCACTGATCTTGTTTATGACGCTATGATAAAACGTATTCAAGAAGCGCCACAAAAGTTTCCTAACTATCGGATCACACAAGGACTGTTGTTTGAGCGGACTAATGTGCATGATAGGCTTTGTATTCCAAATGTGGAAGAGATCAAAAGTCTGATCTTGGGGGAATGCCATGACACTGAAGGTCATTTCGGGTGGAAAAAGACATATGCAAACCTTTTGCGTTCCTACGCTTGGCCTCGTATGAAACCCGACTGCATCGCTTATGTGCAGGGTTGTCAAGTGTGTCAAAGGAATAAAAGCACTACTCAGCCTCCCCTTGGTTTATTGAAGCCTTTGCCAATCCCAACAGGTCCAGGAAACTTTGTGTCTATTGACTTTATGGACACCAAGGTAAAAAGCAGGAATTGAAAAACGCAAGTTATGGTCATTGTTGACAGGTTTAGTAAGTATGCTGTCTTCGCAACATTGTCAGCGGAAGCAAGAACAGAATTGGTAATCCGGGAATTCTTTAACCACTGGGTGAAGGATTATGGACATCCCCTAACGATTGAAAGTGACAGAGATTCGCGGTTCACGAGTGAACAATGGCAGCAACTGATGAACGTTTATGGCTCTAAGTTGACTATGTCATCAGGTCGACACCCTGAGACAAATGGCCAGACTGAGCAAATGAACAAGATTTTGCAGCAAACGTTGCGTATGTACATATGTCCCGACCAGATTGATTGGGACGAGTATTTTCCCAAAGTTGCTAGTGCTGATAATAACTCTGTTCACCTATCTACGTGCAAGACTCCAATGGAGTTGCATTTGGGATGGCATCCACGTAGACCTATCGATCGTCTGAACCCGGATCAAGTACATAAGCTTCCACTAGGAACAAGTGAATTTGCAATAAAATATCAGAAAGATATTGAGAAAGCAAAAGAAAA
This sequence comes from Chara braunii, assembly GCA_003427395.1. Classification (NCBI taxonomy): domain Eukaryota; kingdom Viridiplantae; phylum Streptophyta; class Charophyceae; order Charales; family Characeae; genus Chara; species Chara braunii. Next base: position 859,642 of record BFEA01000260.1, on the reverse strand, counting down.
TATAATAAAGGCACAACATCAGATGATAGAACAGGCGAATAAGCACAAAAGACCTTCTCAGTTTGCTGTAGGTGATCTGGTATGGGTTAAGTCTAAAGAGTTCGTTCTTGAAGAGAACATTTCCCAAAAACTGCTACCAGCCTACAGAGGACCTTGGCAGGTTCTAGATGTGGTTGGAGATGCGGATGGACCTTCTTACGTGATTGAGATTCCTCTGCATTTGCATACGTATCCAATGTTTCACGCCTCAAAGCTCTTACCTTGCGTGACGAACGAGTTGTTTCCCAGTCGTAGATCGGCGATTCCTCCTAATATGGATGGGAAATATGATGTAGACAAGATTGTCGCTGAAAGTACTCTTCAAACTGGACGTAGAGGCAGACCCCAGCGACAATATAAAGTAAGATTTGCATTTCAGGACCCCAGTGAAGATCGCTGGTTCAGAAGAGAAGAATTGATTGAGTCTGCACCTCATATTGTATCTGCTTATGAAAGAGCCAGAAGACGAATAAGCATCATAGATAGATGAAGATTGTCTCAGAGGACTTCGAAACTAGGCCGGCGAGCGTAAAAGGGCCTTTACCCGTTCAGACCCTCAATGACAAACGCAGCATAATGGGGCCCACTCGGCCAGAACTCAATTCGTGAAAAGCAGATCAAAAGACATGTTCTCTGGGTCAAAAGTCACATCATAACTGAAGTGAGGAGTTGTGTCAAAGGTCACAGTCGTGCCCGAGGACGAACAGTTGCAGCATTCAATTGTGAGAGTCACGTCTGTTCGTCTAGGGGGCTGTGCAAGCCATGTCTGTTCGTGCAGTTGACTGAATTGTGTTATGTGAGAGAGAGGTGGTATTAAAAGTAAACAACATATCATTGTGAGTATGAAAATTCCGCAGTCATAGGAATTAGTTTGTTTGGGTCCATTGATATTAATACGAGGCATGTTTATGATGGTAGAAAGAAAATCTGAACGATGTTGTGTAGAAGCTGTGTGTGTTCGAATGGAAGTCAATGAGGTGGAGTCCCAGTCCAAGTCAAAGTCCAATAGGCAGTCCAGATTCAGACCCGAAGTCCAAAATTCTGGCCTAAAGGCCGCAGCAGCAGCAGACCCTGAAGGAAAGGTACTGGGACACATTCTGCAGTGGTCTGGGACTGGGGGAAGACCCAAGGAAGATTGATTCAGACCTCTCGAAGGGAGGCCAGCACTATAAGAGACTAGGCCAGCCTCCCCACACGACAGATCTCCACTGGCATTGATGCGTGGAAGTGCTGAAGCACTTGTGCGCTAGCATGCAGGGAGAATGCGCTGGCTGGAAGCTGCGCAAGCAGAGGAAGAAGAGGCTGGGCGCTGACTGGCAGAAGCAGCCATAGCTGCGCCAGCATTATTAGTAGACGTAGAGGGGTTAGTAGAAGACATCAGTGAGTAGCATTCAGAGTAGATCCTCATAAGTAGGGAGTGAGCATGCAGAGTGAGACAAGGGAGCCAAGACAGGGATATCGTGAGGGAGAGAGAGAGAAGACAGGTTAAGGAGTTGGATATGGTGGATACTTACCTGTTGGCGCCATACCTGTTATCTGAGGGCAGATGCTGGATGAGCCAGGCCCTATATTGCGAATGGAATGAAAGAGACTTGTACTCTGTTGGCGCTGAACTCTTGGATTCGAGATACTCTTGTATGATGTTGTTGTGATAATATGAGCTGCGCTATCTGGTTCTCATCTCATCTCGATTTGGCATAGTGTGAAGTTTCTCTATCTGTATGATGACATCTATGCATGCAATGAGATACACTCCAGCAAGCTATGAACAGTCAGGTTCCTTGCACTGAGGCACGCGTAGGGTTAGTAGTTCAGAAGTTTTTTGACCATTGGCATTGGGTCAGCGAGCATGGTAGACCGCTGTCGATAGTTAGTGACAGGGATACCAGGTTCACCAGTCAGAAATTGGCAGGAACTGATGAAAGTTTATGGTTCAAAGTTATTAATGTCATCTGGCCGCCATCCTGAGACTAACGGCCAGACTGAACAGATGAACAAGCTCCTGCAGCAAGTTCTTAGGATGTACATTAGGCCCGATCAGATCAACTGGGATGAGATGCTTCCAAAGGTAGCCAGCCCATACAATAACAGCGTGCACTTGTCCACGTGTCGCACTCCCAACGAACTACACAAGTCCTTTAGACCGGGCAGACCATTTGAGGGAGTTAACCGGGATCAGATTCAGAGGCTACCGCTCGGTACAAGAGAGTTTGCGATACAGCACGAAAAAGAGATAGCTACCGCAGTTGACAACCTCAGGAAAGCCCACCACAGAATGATAGAGCAAGCTAATAAGCATCGTCGCCCCTCATAGTTTCAAGTAGGCGACTTAGTCTGGGTCAAGTCAAAAGAGTTTGCTCCTGAGGAGAACATCTCACAGAAGTTGTTGCCTGCGTATAGAGGACCGTGGCCAGTCCTAGAAGTCAAGGGCGGAGAGGATGGACCGTCCTACACTGTTGAGATTCCAGCACACCTCCACACCTACCCAGTGTTCCATGCGTCAAAGCTGTTGCCTTGCTTCACAAGTCAACAGTTTCCATCACGCAGATCCATGATCCCTCCAGATATGGATGGAAGATACGACATTGATGGTATAGTAGGTGAGGACATCTTCAGGACAGGAGGTCAGTACAAAGTCAGATTGTTCTTTCAGGAGCTAGAAGACGACCGCTGTTTTACACGTACAGAACTTCTAGAGACAGCTCCCGACAGAGCCTAAGAAAGAAATAAGAAGGGTAAAGGTCCTGCCTTAGACTGAAGTATTATCGGAGGACCTCGAATTTAGGCCGGCGGTAGTGAAACGGTTTTCACCTTTCTGCAGTCACAGATGCGGGCACTAGAGTTTGATCCCCAAACCTTACCTTGCCCATGTACAGTATCGAGTTGAGCCCCGAGTGTTTGAACCCGTGACCTGTATATTGGTAGTCGTTTGATGTATGTCGTAAGTCTGTGTAGTTGTAGGGGTTCGATCCGTAGATCTGATGAGTAGGGGTCACAGCCTTGTAGAGGTCGCAGCTGTAGGTGTTCTGAGAGGTCAAGGTCGTAGCTGCTACAGTCCTGAAAGGCCAAGGTCATAGCTGCTACAGTGTTTGAAAGGCCAAGACCACAGACTTCCGGAAGGTCCGGAAGTGGCCTTTCGAAGTTGGCTCACGTTTAGACAGAGGCAAGTGGGCAAGTGGTGAGCCCAACTGCATTACGTCGGCAGTGCGACTGCATCGAGTTGGCAGTGCAAACCCATGCAGTCAGCGGTACCGGTCCCAGTCAGTCATAGTCCGGTCAAGCAAGTACCGTGTGGGACTGTGTGCGCCAAGGGCATGGGAAAGGGGCAGACCAAAGAGTTACAGAAGTATAAATCAAGAGGCAGCGCCCAGCCATTCATTCATTCTCTGTGTAAGCCATGCGGAAGCGCTGCTACAGCGTCTTGTGCGAGGTGGTCTGCATGTTGCCCGAAGTCGAAGTGGGCTGAAGTGGGACTACGTAGCCATAGTTAGTGTTAGTAGAGCGGCCATAGCCGCTGTAGGAGGTAGTCAGGCAATAGTGTGTGTGTGTGTCAGAGAGGAATGTGTGTGGGGTATTCAGGGTGATCCAGAGTTAAGTGAGTGTGAACGGTGGTGTTGGGAACTGTATCGAGGGTTGGATGTGCAGGCGCGTATGCGCCATAGCCTGTGGAAGCAAGTTTGCATCTGAACTGAGTTCTTGATTGCCAAATCTCTGAGTTCTGAGTGGGCGCTGTGCGCTAGTGTGAATCGCCATCTGTTTGCATGTTTGTGAAGCAAAGAAGAAAGCGATTCTGATTGCACAATGTTCGAATAGTCTCATCATCATTAACAAAGAACAAATGTCGACATCCTATCTGGCGCTCGGCGCCCAGATTACAAATGGCAGATCCTATCTAGCCTATCTACAATGCCGCTGATGACGTCAACAGCTCCCCGAAGTACGAGCAGATCTCGGCCAATGCCGTTCACCTCAAGCACCAGGTATGTCTCTCGCCTCACTCATAACCTTGATCCCCAACTCACAGATGCCACATGCACCCAAGAACCACCATGCGCCCCTATCCAGCATACAGCAGCGCAGCTAGGCTATGGCTGCCTGCTCCTTCCAGGTCGCCCGTGAGCGCGTGAGCGCTGGCCAGCGTTAGCGCAGCATACAGCCAGTGCCCGAATGCTGAATGCGTGGGCAGGCACTTTCCTAAATGGAAGTGGCCTGCCTGCTTGCTTGCAGCCTGGCTGCGCTGGTCCCCTGACCAGAAGCTTCCGGTAGGCCCAGAGAGGCTGAGCCCCAGTCCAAACGAAACAGGCCCTGGGCCTGTGGTGGTTGCCATTGTCCACCTGCCCGCGGCCTGTGTTCGGTCCATGTTGCGAATCTGGCCCAGGGCCTGCCTCAGTTACATTCGAAAGAGGCAGCCTGGGCTTGGGCGCTCTCAACCAACT
>BFEA01000260.1:826060-849850 GCA_003427395.1 Chara braunii | reverse complement strand
CTCTCTCTCTCTCTCTCTCTCTCTCTCTCTCTCTCTCTCTCTCTCTCTCTCTCTCTCTCTCTCTCTCTCTCTCTCCTCCTCTGTGTGTGTGTGTGTGTGTATGTGTGTGAGTGCGAATGGAACAGGCAGAACTCTTTCTGCTGAGGTTGGCACATAGCAGTGGCATCAGGGGATTGGCAGGTATGCCTATTGCTTCCTTTGCAAGCGATTTGATATCAGGTGTGGGAGAGAGAATGGCTTCCTTTGCCAGTGATTTGACATCAGCTGTGGGAGAGAGAATCGTACCTGGAGTAGTAAATCCAGAGAATTTGGGACTGGGTTGCGAGCAGAACAGGGTAATGCTAGTACGCCCACTCCTGAAGCTGTCTAAGGCGCAACTGAAGGAGGTAAATCCATCAATAAAGACCACCTCCACCTCCTCCTCCTCCTCCTCCTCCTTCCCCTCCTCCTCCTCCTCCTCCTTCTTCTTCTTCTTCTTCTTCTTCTTCTTCTTCTTCTTCTTCTTCTTCTTCTTCTTCTTCTTCTTTTGTTTTTATAAACGACTTGATCTTCTGTACTTGTGGCAACCTGTCACTCTTCCAGAGCGTCTAGAACTTCAGCCATTTGGAATTCTTGTGTCATGCGTGAGGTGGTTTGGCAATAGTGCTGTGTGCGAATGTCAACGGAGTCGATCGCCCTTAGGGAGGCTAACTTACCAAATGAGAAAACTCCACCGACACTCCACTGGTGCCTCTTGTGCTGCTCTCCGCTTCTAACCGAGCACCGAGGCGAGAGAGAGGGTGGGGGCTGATGAGGCAATTCTCTCAGGATTCGTTTCCTAAGCTTCCCTCCTAACAGAGCTGTGAGGCAAGGGATAGGGAGAGACCGCGTGTCGATGAGGAGATTTTATCACGACCGGTTTTTCTAAGCTTCCTCCTAACAGAGTTGCGAGGCCAGGGAGAGGGAGAGGGCGAGGAGCGATGAGGCAATTTTATCAGGGTCTTTTTCTAACTGCAGTAAGCCATTATGCTTATTTCAGGGCCATTACAACAGATTCTGAAAGAGAATTCATCTTTTCAGGGTTTTCTTGTTTTCTTACTCAAGTACCAGGGTAGCCAGGCCACCGATAGCGGACGGTTTTGCAGCCGACCAGTTGGGCAGACCCCGTCGGCCATCTGCAGACCCGTTGACAGGCGGTCTTCCCCTGTAATTTTTCAAATCCAATCTGGGGGCTGTGCTGCACTTGGCCGATAGCAGCCTGAGTTGGGAATAAAACTTGACTTTGAGCTTGGGTTGGGGGGAGGGGTTGGGGGGTGGGCTGGGGGTGATGGGCCAGCTAAGGAGGGGATGTTGAAAACTGATTAAGGACCATAGCTTCAGGCAGTGGACGCATCCTGTCGATGAGGCTGCATGAAGTGGTAGTGTATACGAAGGCGACCGTACTGACCGTCCAGATCTTGATTCTAAGCACAAAGTAGAAAAGTAATTTCCATCTATGCTTGATTGAAAAAACAATTAAGATGAGTAGCTTCAGACAGGAGCTATCTGTTGTTGTTGGAGCTGCTTATAGAAGTAATTCCATCTGGTTTCCCGTATATGCTTCGCTGAAAATGTAATTGAGTAGCGTCAGACAGGAGTTCTCTCTTGTCAATCGGGCTGCATGAGGTGGTAAGGGGTATATGGGCGACTGTACTGACCGTTCAGATCTTGATTCTATGAATTTCTCGACATGTTGCAAAATTAAGTGATAACACCAATTATAAAAAAAAAAAAAAAAAAGTGATACCATCATACCACCCAGTTTCCCATTTTTGCTTCACTGAAAACATAATTAAGATGAGTAGCATTGAACAGAAGTTATCTGTTGTCGATCAGGCTGCGTGAGGTGGTAGGGGATACAAAGGCGACCCTATTCCCCACTAAGATCTTGATTCTATGAATATTTTGACGTTCGAAAAAATAAAAGTAAAAAATATGTGCGTGAGTATTCCCCTTACTGTCAGCACTCAGAGAGCCCTCCTTTCAGCCATAACCTCACTTCTTTTCTCTCTGTTGAATCTACTACTGTCCCAGTTCATCCATGCTCATCACGGATGTTCAAAAAGTACATCTCAAAAACGACTATGCCTCTCCCATCTCATCCTGCCATAGTCACACTCTTGGATAAAGTCCAAGACCAGCCTGTACCGCACAGGGCCAGTCAAGGAAGTGAAGAAGAAGGTCAATCATAGGCGAAGGTGAGTCTCTCATGTTGCTTCCTCTCTCTCTCCCTTTCTCATCACCTACACCCTACTCTCATCATTCTCGATAGCCTGGCATGACGTGCTTCACCCTCCACCTTCACAACCTAGGCCTACTCCCTCCTCCTACCCCGTCTTCTTCCTCACCCTCCAACTCCGCCTCGCAGCAGGAGCTTCTCCTGCCTTTCCACCCTCTGGACAGAGCAGGAGCATGACCGCTGGGTAAGATGTCAATTGCCTCTTGCCACTCCACCAAATGATATACTCTTGCTTCACCAACCTCCTCCTCCTCCAGGCCGGTGCCTCCATCGGCCTACTGGGGCTACTGGAAGTTCTGGCTTTGAGGCGTGGAACATCTTTGCAGCCTGCAATCCAGATACTGGGCTTGTCTCTAGCTTAACTCCTGCCTAGATACAGGTCTGCACTCTCAGACTTATTTTGGAGTCTACCAGGCCTCCCCAGGCCTACTGGATTTCACTTGGACCTTCCCAAGTTGCGGGAAAATCCCTACCAGGTACCTGTGAAATTGTATGTTTGTCCCTGTCCGTCCTGGCCTTTCAACCAAGTCCATCCGGTGTTCAATTCCAGTCCTGTACACGTTGTTCACCTATTTTTGGACTACCACTTTCAGGACACACAAAGCACAGGTTGAGGGGTACCTTGGAAATTCTACCTTTGTCCCTGTCCATCCTGGCCTTTCGACCATGTCTATCCAGTGTCGAGTTCTAGTCCTGTCCATGTAGCTCCCCTATTTCTAAACTACCCCTTTTCGGGACACACAGAAGACAGGGCGAGAATGCAGTTAGAACTTAGTAGTACTTAGTACATCACATACGGACTTAAACTCTTAGTCAGAACACGGAAATCTCAGCAAATCAAACCATCAAGCAGCACAGCATGGATCTCAGACTGATTCTGCGCGGGTCATTGCAAACCTGTGGTTTGGCTTTTTCTCGCTGCTCATAATATTTTTGTGTTTTTGATGTTCCATTGCCAGGTCTGCGTGACTCTGAGTCAGGAGTGGGTTGAAGACCCAAGCAATCACGTGTCGCTCTTCTCAAGAAATCGCATACGACAGGTTTTACAGGACCCTGAATCAGGTATAGAGTCAACTATAGACATCTATACTAAATAACTATATATTTTGGGGGAGTCAGGTATAATAATTAACACCTTGGGATTGCAACCTGAGTTCCAGCTGCTAAGCAAATCCTTGGGCTGTGTATACCCCGCTACCCCTCCCATTGTCTTTGAGTTTCCCCCCTTGCTACACAACCTTAAGTTCCCTTTTGCTGTGTAATGAACCCAGTCAGGAAGATACTCATCAGACGTCGAAGTCCAGTAGTTTCAGATCTGTACAAAGTCTCCAGTGAACGTGAAAATGATATATACAACAGTATCTCGTTACCAATAGACGAAAAGAGTGGAGGGAGGAGAGACAAGGGAGAAGGTGGAAGAAATGATCAAAGATCACACAATAGTAACCCAACCAATCCCACTTCTTCTCTGGGCTTCCTCTCCGTCCACGCCATCAAGCAAATAATAGTAACAAGTCGGATCAGCCCCGATATCACAGAAGTGCCACGTGGCACCACTCTTTCATAGAGACAGTGAAGACAGCCAGCAGCGAACAATATCGACGTCGGTCTCAGGTAAGTATCCCGTATCCTAATCATCCACAGATCCTGATTTTCCTCCTCGTGGCAACCAGTCGCCTCATGTAGACCGCGCGGCCAATGCCACGTCAGCAGTCGAAATAAGTGGCATGCGCCACATCAGCAATGTTGACCTGTAGTATGCGCCACATCAGTATGCAACGTAGACCGGTGGCAGCGCCGCATCAGCATGGAATGTAGACCATACGCAGCACCGCATCAGCATGCAATGTAGACCATAGGCAGCGCCACATCAGGATGCAATGTAGACCAGTGGCAGCGCCACATCAGCATGCAATGTAGACCAGTGGCAGCGCCACATCAGCATGCCTGGTGCACAATGCAGAATGCGCCAGCATGTGCCTGTGTACAGCCAGCGTCCAAGCAGCATAGCAAGACTGAATGTTAACCACCTCGAAGTCAGCCTTTAAGTAGCATTTGACGATGCTTTCTGGCCTTGGTTCCCTTCCCCACCGTTGTCCAGATTGACTCACAGCCGAGGGCCTGGATTGTGTACAGTTGCAGACTCCCCTCTGGATCTGATGCTGTCTGGGTACCTGCATACAAACAAATGTGCGTGCCTGACCGGCGGCCTGGACTGGGTACCTTTGGACTTTGACTGTTGGTATTTCGACAGTTGACTAAAGTCAACTGTCTCACGTCCAGGCCTTGAATCCACGTTTTGGCCTGGGCTGACCGCGGCCTAGTAAACCCTCAGATATTCCACAAGACATAAGGCATGGGTTATTGCATTCCCGCCGGCCCAGTTTTCGAGTTCCATCGCAGAAAATACATCAATTCTCACTTAACCCACGTTCATATGCAGCAACAATGTCAGGAGCAGTAGGTAGGAGTTCTTTCCTACTAACCATCTGGCTTTAGATGGAGGTTGGGACTTGAACTTTACCTTGTACCGCTTTTGAGGTCGTCCTCTGCCACCTGTAGAAAAATACCCATGTTCCAATATTCTTTCAACTTCATAGCCTCCATTCATAGAGGGTGGAAACATAGATGGCCTATTAGGAAAGTTATCACTTTCTACACAGGGTAGCAGTTTAGACGCATGGAAGACAAGGTATGTCCTTAGGTGTGGAGGTACATCTATGCGGTAGGAAGGTCCATCTTCACCTCCCGTTACTTTGAGAACTTCCCAGGGGCCGTGATAGACAGGTAGCAGTTTTTGAGACACATTTTCTTCTAAGGAAACTCTTTAGACTTGACCCAGACAAAGTCCCCTTCTTGGAATTGTGAAGGTGAGCGATGTTTATTAGCCTGTTCAATCATTTGTAGTTGGGTCTTTTGTATGTTTTCCTTAACCTTTTTTATGTCTTCTTCATATAGAACTGCGAATTCACGCGTACCTGGGGGTAGCCTCCGAATCTGGTCCCTTGATAATGCATCAATGGGACGCCTAGGCTTCCATCCTTTATGCATTGCGTTAGGCGTTCTACCTGTAGCAGTATGTATACTGCTATTGTAGGCACTAGCAATTTTAGGCAAGTTCTCATCCCAATCAATCTGATCAGGTCTAACATACATTCGCAAAAGTTGTTGGCAAAGACGATTCATTTGCTCAGTTTGGCCATTCGTTTCAGGATGTCTGCCTGACGACATGGTCAACCTGGTGCCATAGACTTCCATGAACTTCTGCCATTGTAGACTAGTGAACCGAACATCTCTGTCAGAGACGATGGTTTTCGAAAATCCATACCCAGAGACCCATCGCATCTGAAACTTCTGGATGACTAGTTCAGTTCTAGCTTCAGCAGCCAAAGGAATGAACATAGCATGCTTTGAAAATCTATCTACGATGACCATTACTTGACTGTTGCCATTTCGACTCTTAGTGAGACTCGTAAAGTCAATGGAAATAGACTCACCTTGCTCACTTGGAATAGGCAGCGGTCTCAGTAGTCCCATCGGATTCTCATCTGAGGGCTTGTTGTCCGCACATACGTTAGTACATCTTCCTTCATTCCTTTCCATTCAAGCCGTTCTTGGACATCGGCATACGTCTTCTTAAGACCAAAGTGACCTTCCACACCATGACATTTCCCAATGATTAAGCTTTTTATCTGTTCTTGGTGAGGAATACACTTCTTTCTTCGGTTTTATCCAGAAAGAAGAGTAAGCCATCAGTCATTTGATATTCTGGAAACAACTCAGGGTTCTTTCGTAGAGTCTCAATGATGAGACTCCAAATAGGATCACTCCCATAACCCTTTCGAATTTGTTCTTTTAGTTCGTTCCCGATATCAAGGTAGGAGACAATGGTTCCAAAGAAATTTGCACGCCTGGACATAGCATCCACAACCACGTTAGACTTACCTTTTATGGTTTTCACCTAAAAGTGAAACGTATCAAGGAATGCGGACCATCTTACCAACTTGTCATAAAGTCTAGGTTGAGTTTTGATCCACTTCAAAGTAGAGTGGTCAGAATAGAGAGTGAAATGCCTCCCTAACAAGTAATGTTTCCAGGTATCTAGTGCAACACCTAAGGCATACAATTCCCTTTCATAGATGGAGTTGGCCACTTTTTCTGACGGAAGTCCTTTGGACATAAACTCAATAGGTGTAATGACCCGCCATAACACAAGCTGAGAACACTGCTGATTTTGGAGTTTTGTCGATGGAATGGATGCCTTGCCGAGATTCTCGCATTCTGCTGAGTTTTCTAAGTCTGTGTGTATGCGTGCTTGTTGACCTGCGTGCCTGTCTGAGTGCTTGTCGGTATGAGTGTGTGTGTGACTCGCAAGGGTACTTGCTTGTTTGACAGGCCCGTAGGGCCGGTACTTACCTGTGGTCGTGGCATTGAGGGTTGCAGCAGGGAAAACACTCAAGTAGTGGAGCTAGGGGGCCGCAGTGCCTAGAGCAGAAGATAAAGTTGGCATTTTGAGAGGCCCAATAGCGGTAGGCTAGGTCTAGGCCGGTACCAGTCCATCCAGTCTGAGCTAGAGCCTATACGAGCAATATTAGAGTTTGCAATGATGTTTCCCTCCGAAAGGGAGGAGGTACCGGTTGCTTGGGAGGCCGAGCGGCCTGGAAGTCACCGCCCAGGAGGCAAGTAGGCCGCTATATCAAGAGGTCGAGGGAAGATCTCGACCTCATTCTTCTTCCCTCGGCCTCATTCTTCAGTGTGTAAGTTTGGCAACACGCTGCTGGAGTGCTAGCTGGAGTAGCGCTGGGTACTACAACCCTGTTGGGAGGAAGAAGCCGGGAACTTCCACCTTGGCTATGGTGGAGCTCTACCGGTAGGAGGAGGAGAGAGACGGGGACTAAGGAGGAGAGTGGCGAGGTACCTACCTGGCTATGGTGGACACCATCTTCATCGCCTTGTTAGGCGCTGCATCTGGAAGGCCCCCGTTGGGGTAGTGTTGCACCAAGGAAGCTCGGGGCGGAGGCATGCATGGCGGGCTAGTGAGCAGCGACATAGCTGCTTTGCGTTGTCCTTTGCACAAGGAGGCAGCGACATAGCTGCTTTGGGTTGTCCTTTGGACAGGAGGGTTGAGCCCTCAATAGTCCGCCATAGCCTCAGCCTACATGTAAGAGGAAGGAGAAGGGTGGCCATGGCTACGGTGGACCTCACGTTGTGCCTGCAGTAGAAGTGGGGTTCGGACATTGATTCTGGTTCAGCCATTCAACATTATTATTGTTATTTCTTGTTTGAATAAGAGGGGGGGAGATAAGGAGGAGGAGATTGGTTGGCGAAGAAGAAGAGCCTTGTCATTGGTCAATGCTGGAGTACATTTTCTTCTTCTTCTTACTTACTTCTTCTTCTTCTTTCCCTCTATGCTGGGGTGCATCTTCTTCTTCTTCTTTCTTACTTCTTCTTCTTCTTTCCCTCTCTCTCCTCTCAAGTTCATTCATTTCTTTTTGCAATTGGACGGCATTGTACTTTCTGATGAATGTATACTTCGAAATTGGCCAGGATCGTAACACAGGTGTATATCCCTTACCGTTGTCTTGTTGTAGCACAACCCCAATCCCGTACTGACTTTGTCAGTTGTGACGATGAAAGGAAGAGAAGGGTCATCAATCTTTAAAACAAGGTAGTGAGTTAAAACATGCTTTAACTTTCTAGACGATGACTCACAATCTTTGTCCCACAACCAAGGCTGTTCCTTTTTCAGCAGTCTTCTCATAGGAGCAACTATCAAGGAGAAGTTTTTGACGAACTTCCTGTAGTAGCTCGCAAGTCCTATGAAAGATCTTAACTCAATTATAGTTTTAGGTTGTGGCCAATCTCGGATTGTTGTATCTTCTTTTCTTCAAGCCTGAGTCCTTCCTCGTTCACTATATGCCCTAAGTACAAGATTTCAGGCTTAGCAAACTCCGACTTCTTTGGATTCAGTTTGAAGTTTCCCTCACGCAACTTCTGCAAAACCATTCATATGTTATGATCCTGGCCAATTTCGAGATACACATCCATCAGATAGTACAATGCCGCTCAATTGCAGAAAGGAGTGAATGAACTTGAGAGGGGAGAGAGGATTAGAAAAAGAAGAAGAAGAAGATGATGTACACTAGCATAAGCAAATGACAAGCCTCTTCTTCTTCGCCCAACAATCTCCTCCTCCTTATCTCCCCCTTCTCTTATTCATACAAGAAATAATAATACAATGTTGAATGGCTGACCCAAAATCAATGTCCGAGTTCCTCTTCTACTGCCGGCATCACTTGAGGTCCACCATAGCCATGGCCGCCGCCTCCTCCCTTCCTCATCATAGGCCGAGGCTATGGCGGACTACTAGGCCTTGCCCAAATGCCCAAAGGACAACCCAAAGCAGCTATGGCTGCTTCACTCAGGCCGCCATGCCCAACTCTGCCTTGAAGCTTCTTGGTGTGGCTCTCCTCAGTTGGGGACTCCCTGTTGCAACGCCCACCAAGGTGATGAAGATGGCTGCCACCATAGCCAGGTAAGTAACCCTGACGCTCCTCCCCTTCCTGTCCTTCTTCCTTCTCCGTGTTCTTCTCCTTCCCCCAGCAGCGCTGCTCCTGGATAGTGCTGCTCCAACCGGCGCTCCAACCATTGTGTCGCCAAACTTGCACACCGAGAAAGAGGCTGGACTCTTCACCCGGCTGGGAGATATAGCAGCCTGCTTGCCTCTTCGGGCGGTGACTTCCAGGCCGCTCGGCCTTCCAAGCAACTGGTACCTCCTCCCTTTCGGAAGGAAACATCATTGCAGACTCTGATATTGCCCGTACAGGCCCTAGAGCCAGACTGGCTGTACTGGTATCCGCCTAGATATAACCTACAACTATTGGGCCTCTAAAAATGCCACTTTTGTCTTTTTCTGCTCGGCCTCCAGTACCCGCACATCTACCTCTTCAAGGTGCGGTACCGGCCTACCCGCTACTTGAATGTTTTTCCTGCTGCAATTCCTCAATGTCATGGCCACAGGTAAGTACAGGCCCTGAGGGCCCAATGAACGAGCAAGTGCTCTTGCGGGCCACACACACACTCAAGCCAACCAGCACTCAGACAGGCACGGCCACACACACACTCAAGCCAACCAGCACTCAGATAGACATGCAGTCCAGCAAGCGTGCACACACAGACTTGGTAGCAGGCGGGAAACTCAGCAAGGCATTCAGTCTATGCGCAAAACTCAGAAATCAGTCGTGTGTTTAGTCCATGTTTGGACGGGTCATCACACGTAGGTGTTTCTCGTGATTTTCTAGTGTCTTACTATACACTACTACGAACTAATCAAGCCACTGACAAAATAATTTGTTCATTGACCTTTGGAAGGTCGCAATTGCATTGGTCAAACCGAAAGGCATAACCACGAACTCGTAGTGACCATACCTGGTTAGGAAAGTCGTCGTATATTGATCTTCATGAGCCACCTCAATTTGGTGGTACCCTGACTTGAGATCAATCTTGCTAAAGTACTTGCATCCCTGCAACTGGTCTAACAAATCGTCAATGCGCGGAATGGTTCCACGTTTTTCACAGTGACGGAGTTCAGCCCACGATAATCGATACATAGACGAAGTTCACCTTCCTTTTTGGGCACGAATAAGACAGGCGCACGATAAGGAGATGAGCTAGGGCGAATCCATCCCTTGTCAGTAAGTTCTTGCATCTGTTTTTAAAGTTTTTCAAGTTCCATGGGAGACATTCGGTAAATGGGACCCTTGGGAATCTTGCTTCCGGGAATAATCTCGATTGTGTGCTTGATAGCACGCTCATAACATGCTCAGTAATTCCTGTCGGCTCAGTTTGCAAGTCCTTATACTCGTCGAGAAGTTTTTCGATAGAAGGTGGATAGGATGAGGAACACTCACCAACTTGTTTGACAAGCACCATCATCACCTCTTGATCAAGCTTCTTCTTTACTACCATTGATCGAAAAGCTGGATAACTCATATTACCAAAAAAACAGAGTAGAGTAAGAGTCAAACCTATGGTATAACTTAATCGCTCGAAGTTCAGACTTTTCGTCCTTGAGTTTGACAATCTTATCTTTGAATTTGACTTCTGGGTTGGCTCTCTCATGCCAATCTATACCCAAAATTATGTCAAAGGGTAAATTCTTCTCTATTAGGAAGGATACTTCATGTAGGATCTTCTTTTCCTTGCTTCGTCCTAAAATAACACTTGACACGATCGACGTAAGAGACAATGATCATGCTCTTGTCAGCAGTATAGACGTGATAGGTCAAGGTGAATCCTTTACCTTCATTCCCAGATGCAATTTCCGAATTGCCTTCTCTGAGATGTAAGACCTCGTCGATCTTGGATCTAACAATGCACCAACTCGCGTGTGCGCAAGCTCAATTTCCACGACCATTAGCTCACCCTTAGACTTAGCTTTCTTCGTCCACGAAGTCCTAAGTGCTATAAGTTCATCGTCAAGGGAATCGTCCAGTGAGATAGAGCAAAGAACAGTGTCAGGGTGCTCTGGACTATGGGATGAAGAAGAGTCATCCTCTGCCTTGAGAATCGAAAGGTTAGAAGGGGTTATAGGCGCATTACCTTTGTCTTCGTCTAAACCCTTCGACTCAGTAGGAGCAGATGCTACTCCTACTGGCTGCTCGCTTTTGGGTTCCTGATAAGTGGGCACCAGGCTATTACATGACCCACGGTGCCACACTTGAGGCATTGGCGATTGTCCATTTTGGACTGCCACTCCTCTTGTGTCATGTTCATTATCTCCCAAGGCTTCCCGAACGCAATGTCGGGATGCTCGGGAAACGAGCTTGGCCTCCTCTTCTTCTTTCATTGACTTTGGCCTCCCTTGTTGGCCATCACGACAGTGATATCACCTTTCCCAGATTCACTGTCATCGTTACCTCCTCCTCCTCAGACTCGTTGAGGGTAGCTTCTTTACGGTATCATCGTCAAGCACAACAAGCATGTGATCCTGACATTTTTGCCGCCAAAGGATCCGCTTACCATACCCACCAACCGGTCCCGACTTTACCACTGAAGCATACTTACCTTTCACTTATGCAGTGATTTGCTCTTGTTGGAGAGCAAGGTCGCGAAATTGCCGGTAGTTATATTTCCCAGACTTGGCTTCTGCTACGAGCTGAATGGGATCGGGCAGTGCACGTGAGTATATGTACATGACCTGGTTATCCTGCAAGTTCAGCTCGGGTACCTGTAAAAGACGGTCAACCTCACGCGACAAAGCATCAACCGAAGTCCAACGTTTCTGGCCAATTGTAGTGAGTAGGCCTTATCAGTCGCTGTATTGTCAAGAAACCTCTCCTTTATCTTTTGGAGAAATTGCTTGAGGTTCAGGGTCTTCGCCCACTCACCAATGTCTTCAAAGCCAGCGGCATTGGCTTCGGCCAGCACCCATTCTTTAGCCACTCCTCCAAGACACGCCGTAGAGAAAGCGACTTGACTTTCGAGCTCAACGGGTGCGGTCCCGCAGTAAGTCTGCATTTCCGCGATCCACAACAACATATTCTCGTCTTTTTTGTTGTTGTACGTGAACGGCAACTTCACCTTGACTTTTTCCTTCTTCTTCGACTTTTCCGCTTTGTGATGACCCAACCAAACATGGGCTTAAACACATGGCTGATTTTTAAGTTTTGCCTGTGGCCGTGACATTGAGCGATTGCAGCGGGGGAAACCACTCAAGTATCAGGTAGGCCGATACCGCACCCTAAAGAGGTAGATGTGCGGGTATTGGAGGCCGAGCAGAAGAAGACAAAAGTGGCATTGTGAGAGGCCCAATAGTTGTAGGCTAGGTCTAGGCGGGTACCAGTCCAAGCAGTTTGAGTCTAGGGCCTGTATGGGCAATATCAGAGTCTGCAATGATGTTCCCTCCGAAAGGGAGGAGGTACCAGTTGCTGGGAAGGCCAAGCGGCCTGGAAGTCACAGCCCAAGAGGCAAGCAGGCCACTATATCTCCAGGGCGGGCGAAGAGCCCAGCCTCATTGTCGGTGTGCAAGTTTGGCGACACACTGGTTGGAGCGCTGGCTGGAGCAGTGCTAGCTTGGAGCAGCATTGTTGGGGAAGAAGCAAGGACTCGGAGGAGGAAAAAGGACAGGGAGGGGGAGGAGCACCAGAGCTACTTACCTGGCTATGGTGGCAGCCATCTTCATCACCTTGGTGGGCACTGCAGCAGGAAGGCCCCAGCTGGGGTTGAGCTACACCAAGACGCTTCGAGGCAGAGTCAGGCATGGCGGCCTGAGCTAGGGCAGCCATAGGTGCTTTGGGTTGTCCCTTGGACATCTGGGCAAAGCCTAGTAGTCCGCCATAGCCTTGGCCTATGAGAGTGAAGAGTGGGAGAGGCGGCAATGGCTATGGTGGACCTTAAGTGATACCTGTAGTAGAAGAAGGATTCAGACTTTGATTCTGGTTCAGCTATTCAACATTGTATTACTAGGTAACACCAGCGGCCTCGGCCGCGGTGGGTACGACCGCGGGCCGCGGTCAGGGCCGCTGGGCCACACTCATGACCGCGGCGACCGCGGGCTGCCGCAGCTCACCGCGGCCGAGGGGAGAGGGGGTTGGGGGTGGGGGCTTCGGATTGGGGTTCCAGAACCTCGACCCCACCCCCTCGAACAAAAAAAAGTTCAAAAAAATAATTTTTGGGGGGGTCGTTTTTGGTGTGTGGAGAAAAAAAAAATATATATATATATATATTGATTGATTGATTGATTGATTGATTGATCGATTGATTGATCGATTGATTGATCGATTGATTGATTGATTGATTGGTTGATTGATTGGTTGATTGATTTGGTTGATTGATTGATTGATTTGGTTGATTGATTGATTAATTGATTGATTGGTTGATTGATTGATTGATTGATTGATTGGTGGGGGAAGTCCTCCCAACCCTCCCCCCGGCACACACACACACACACAGTTACACACACCCACCCGCTCGCACACACACATACTTACACACACCCGCCCGCGCGCACACACACACACCCGCCCGCCCGCGCGCATACACGCACACGCGCCCGTGCGCACACACACACACCCGCCCGCGCGCACACACACACACCCGCCCGCGCGCACACGCACACACCCGCCCGCCCGCACGCACACACGCACACCCGCCCGCGCGCGTACACACACACATACACACACACACGTGCGCACAGACACGCGCGCACACACACACACACGCACGCGCGCGCGCACACACGCACACACACACACACACACACACACACACGCACACACACACACACACACACACACACACACACACACATACACACACACACACACACAATCAATCAATCAATAATCAACCAATCACAATCAATCAATCAAATTGATTGTGTAATGACCCGCCAAAAACACAGACCGAGAACACTGCTGATTTCTGGGATTTGCCGCTGGAATGAATGCCTTGCTAAGATTCCCGCATTCTGCTGTGATTTCCATGTCTGTGTGTGTGCGTCCCTGCTGGTTTGCATGCCTGTCTGAGTGCTTGTCGGCTGAGTGTGTGTGTGACCCGCAAGGGTACTTGTTGGTTGAAAGGCCCCACAGGGCCGGTACTTACCTGTGGCCAGGACTTGAGGGTTGCAGGGGGGAAAACACTCGAGTAGCGGGGGTAGGCCCGCGACACTTAGAGCAGAGAGGAAAAACACTCAAAAGTAGCAGGTAGACCAGTACCACTGAAGTAGTGGTAGAAGCGTTGGGTACTGGAGGCCAAGCAGAAGAAGACAAAAAGTTGACATTTTTAGAGGCCCAGTAACGGTAGGCTAGAGGTAGGCCGGTACCA
Source organism: Chara braunii (assembly GCA_003427395.1). NCBI lineage: Eukaryota > Viridiplantae > Streptophyta > Charophyceae > Charales > Characeae > Chara > Chara braunii. The sequence continues at coordinate 835,767 of BFEA01000260.1, read as the reverse complement.
GTCCAAGTAGCCCGGGTCTAGGGCCTGTCCGGAGGATAGCATAGCCTGCAATGATGTTCCCTCCGAAAGGGAGGAGGTACCGGTTGCTGGGAGGTCGCTCGGCCTAGGAAGTCACCGCCCAAGAGGCCAGTAGGCCGCTATATCTTCCGGAGGAGCAAGTAGCTCCTCCTCATTTGCGGTATGCAAGGATTGGCGACATGCTGCTGGAGCACAACGCTGGACTGATACAGCGCTGCTTGGAGGTGAAGGGAGCTGGCGCTCAGCCTGGCTATGGCGAGCAGCCCAGCCTAAGGAGGAGGAAGAAGGGGGCGAAGGAGGAGAGTGGTGAGGCACCTACCTGGCTATTGTGGACACCCTCTTCATCAGCTTGTTGGGCGCTGCATCTGGAAGGCCCCAGTTGGGGTAGTGCCGCACCAAGGAAGCTCGAGGCAGGGTCAGGCATGGCGGATCAGTCAGCAGCGGCATAGCTGCTTTGGGTTGTCCTTTGGATAGGAGTGCAGCATCATAGCTGCTTTGGGTTGTCCTTTGGACAGGAGGGCAGGGCCCTCAGTAGTCCGCCATAGCCTAGGCATGCGAGAGGAGGAAGAAGGAGGGAATCCATAGCTATGGTGGACTTGTTGTTGTTGTTGTTGTTGTTGTTGTTGTGTCAGCAGGAAGAGGGAACTTCGAATATTGATTCTGGTTCATCCACTCATTGTTATCATTATTATTGGGAGAAGAATAAGATTGGCGAAGTGAAGGAGGAGGAAGGTGGAGAGAGAAGGGGGAATTGTCATTGGTCTTGCTGGTGTACATCTTCTTCTTCTTCTTCTTCTTCTTCTTCTTCTTCTTTCTCGAATGACCAGGATCGTAACAATTGGTATCGAAGCGGACTTACTTGTTGGCGAGAGGTGTTAGTCACCCTAAACCTAATTCTGAATTAGGTCAGGGCTAACCTAATCTCGGATTAGGGTTGGGAAGTTAGGGTTAAGAGGGGCAGTGAGGTATGTGGATATTGCCCCCACCTGGTTAGGTCATGTAGAGTCGACATCAGACCTGACCAATTTGCTTGAGTGATTGGATGGGGTGGTGAGACACAAAGGAGGCTGATTGGAGTAAGCGAGAGGGAGTAGAGAGTGAGAGGTACTCGCACCTGGAATCTGCACTTCAAGAAGACATTGAGTGACTTTTGGGCTTCCCCTCAAGAGGGAGACTTGAACGGAGGCTGCCATATCTGCATCGAAGAGCTGCAAGTTGCTACTTTGGTCTTCAGACATTGGTGGGGGATCTGGAGTTGTAACAGGGGTGTACGAAGGCCCTCTTAGTCATGCTAGGACACTTCGTGTAGTGGTAGCTAGGGGTTAGGAGGACCAAGGAGAGAGGGGGGTGAGTCGTTATCCATCTTTGGAGGCCGGGCCTCACAGGTAAGTGTCATGTGACCTGGTTATGCCCGTGGGAGGTTGCTTGGTGCTTCATGGCCTGTTGGGGTGTGCTGGGCTCTTTTCCCCTTCTTTGCGGTTTTGGTTGTGTGTATGAGCATGTGGATTGCTTTCTCACCCGATGGATGGATGGATGATGTATCTGTTCTCAATGACATATCTTTCTACAGTGCAATGTCTTTTCATTTCTGAACGGCTGTAGGGGTGAGTTCTTGCTGAAAGTTGTCTTTTTCTTTTCAGTACGGTAGAGGCAGTTTGGGACTAACTTGGTACACCTATCTCGTTGGTCCTGGTCCACGACCTACTTGGGACCTTCGAGAGTCAGTGGGACCAGGCCCAACGGGACAGGACCTTTAGGGCCCAAATCTGTTGCCGCCAATGCATCTCTTTGTTGTGCTGAACTTGGGGGACATACGGCTAGCAAGGGCATTCCTTTGAAGGGGATCTTGACTGGTCTTACTGCATGTTGTCACATACTACCCCGCGTCTGGCTCGGCGACCGTCTGCACCCCTCGAAACCTCCATTGCTGCAGTTAGTCTTCTTCAGCTGATTTATTGTGGTACATGTACCTTGTCAGGTTAGACAAGAGGGGATCTCCAGCTAATCTGATCGGGCCCGTTCGATGAGTCAGTCCTCTCTTTCGTTTTTTTTAATTATTTTCTTTATTCTGCTGCGTGAATGCCATTCTCTAAGTCCAAATGAATTGCCGCTCCGGCTAGGAGTTCTACCTTCTACTCTGTGTGATTTACTGTTTGTTTCTTTTATCTGAACTATCTATGTCCGGTATTGAGACGCGTGCGCAGAAAGCGGAAAGAGAGAGAAGGGAGAGAGAAGGTGTTCTTTTTGAGAGTGTGAGGAAGGGTAAGAGGAGTGTTCGTCCAAAAGTGAGCAAGGTGCGGACCCCTCTTGAGAGATCTACTGACACCCTATCCTTCGGCATGGCAGACATCACGTCCGAGCAATGGAAGGCCATGTTGGACGCAGCGCCCGATAACGAGAGGCCTTTCTTTCAGAAACTTTATGACGACGCTATACACAGAGAAAGGGAGGCAGAGGCAGCAGCCAGAGCCACAAGCATTGCTGAACAGGTGGCCCTCCTTGCGGTTCCGAAATCGAATGATGACCGGTTCCAAGAGAAGATAGCTGCTGTCGTAGCAGCCTTGGTTCAACTGCGGACCTTGGAAGACGTTGAGTCCCGTGTAACAGCCCTGGAGCAGCGGAACCAAGAGCTGCAGGCTGAGATAGTCAGCCTCAAACAGTCCCAACTGTCTGCCCCCCGTCCTCCTAACCCTCGACTTGCTGCAGTCCCAGTCTCTCACCCTAACACAGTCCTCATGACGAGAGCAAGTGGAACTGTGACGAGCACAGGAAGCGGTGCCAGCTCCTCAAGCGGCAGCGCCGAGAGTTCTGCACTGGTCGTAGTCCCAAATGCAGAAACATCAGCCCAAAACGCCACAGTTCTTACTGGCATACAGTACAGCGGTCCCGTAGTGGAGAAGCGGGTGGCCACTCTGCCGTCCAAATACGACGGGAAAGGGGATATCACCTCTTGGATTAGCTCCATGCGCTCATACTTCGAGGTACTGCGAACACCGCAGGAAGACTGAAGCATGATCATGGGCACTAATACTAAGCCCGTCGTACGGAGTTTCATAGAACTCCAAGCTGTTACAGCACGTTATGAGAGGATTGACCTGACCGAGTGGCTGAAAGTGACTCCTGTACGTACTCTTGAGGACCTCCTCATCACGCAGTATCAAGATAAGCACGCTGCGCTCAAGGCAAGACTGAAGCTTGAGGCCCGCGAGGGCCAAACGTGGAAGACTTTCATGCAGGCTTTGGAGCAGCACTTGACTGGTTTGTTCACCACTCCAAACCTGGGATTGACTGACGTGTCTTGCATGGATGTAGTCATGGGAGTGGCCCCTAACGAATACGTCTCCCAACTAGGACTCAAAGACCATACCACTTGGCGAGAGCTACTGGCGGATCTAGTCAACCTAAAAGCCAAGGAACTCGCCAGGCGTGTAAAGGCACCCGTTGCAGGTAGAACCTCGCAACGCAAGCGGTACGGAAGCAGCAACCAGCTTGCCCTGCATGAACATCGGGGGGCTGAGGATCAGTCCTATGCGGATGATCTGTCTCTAGATGACAATCTAGAGCCGGACTCCGACGTGGGCTGTTCTACATCAGCCCTCGAGTCTGACGTGAATACTGAAGAAAAATGTATTCAAACAAGGGGCCTAAAAAGACTGCTTCAAACAAGGGGCCTAACCGTAGTTCGGGTAAGGGAACTATAACACACCTCCCCAAGAATGCAAAGATCCCTGAGAAACCGGAGGATGCTTTTACCAAGCCTTGGGAAGCCCTCCGCATCAGTCAAAAGGAATGGGAAAGAAGATCCAAACTGCACGTGTGCTTGCATTGTCAAAAGCCTGGGCATGTTGTGCAGGACTGTTATCGTCTGCAGGGAAACAGACAAAGGGCGTAGAAGAGTCATCGGCACTCTCTACAACAAGGGATGCTAAACAGTAAGTTGCAGGCCCCTCCAAGGAGCTTGAATCTGATGAACAACTTATTCTTGAAGCCCGAACTGATGCTGAATCCAAGGCTGGCGCAGTCCAAGTACTTTACATTGACCCTTGGGAGGAGACTAAGGAAGGTGACTTCCACTCTCACCTGGAACATTGGCTGCAGCTCAAGCAGCAACGCCGTGTTCAAGGGAGTGTGGAGCTGACCTTCTTTAAGTTACTCATTAACCGCCGATACATCCGTGTGCTGATTGATAGTGGTTCAACGACTAACTTCTTTTCTCCTAACGGGATTCGTAAGGCGGGCCTGGGAATGAAGCAAGTGAAATTGCAGAACCCTTGTCAGACCCAGGTGGGCAACCAAGAGGTTGTCACCTCAACACATGTTGTCAAAGGTGTGTGCGTCACTTTTGACAAGGATCACACTGTCACACATGAGCTGAACTTTTATGTCATGGACACGTGTCCTTTCGACGCGGTCATTGGCTTGGGCTGGTTAAAGGCTCATTGCCTAAGGACCACGTGGGCGGATAATCAGTTCGTGGTGCGTGATGCCAAGGGGAACGAGCGTACCGTTCTATTGGACGAGACGCGCGAGTCCCCTGTGACTCTTTTAAGTGCAAACAAATGTCGCGTCCAAGTTCATTCACCTCCGTTGCTCTAAGTCTGCTTTGCGCTCTACTGTCCAAAATGCACCTGGCCACCACTATGGCCAGGTTCGGGTCAAGTGTACATAAGCCCAGTTACGTGGTGGAAAAAAAAAAAAAAACCACGAAGGTCAAAGGGTGTCAATCAATCGAAGCGGTAAGTAGGCTCGAATGTGCCACTCACTCTTCCCACTGCTCCCCCTTTGACTCCACTTCGCTACCCTCTCTCCCCCTTTGTTTGTTTGTTTTTTGTTTTTTTTTTCACTTTCTCGGTCACCTTCTTTGCCACAAATCTTCCTTCGTCCCTTGCTTGCATCTAGCCTCCCCCGAATTTGGCATGGATCTCAGTCAGATTCATGTCGAAGCAGGTTCAAACAGGTTGAACGCCACTGCTGAAATAGACGCCTGGGATTCGAATGCACCGAGGGAATGAGCATAACCATGAAGATCGACGATCGTAATCATGACGAAGGAAAGTCACGTTTGCAAGGACGAACAAGAACTATCGTGACCGTGGGCGAGGGCGTGCGCTATGGTGAGGAGGACGAGTGCCAATTTAAAGGTGGGGTGCACGGCTATGGGGCCTTGCTCCCCTATTCACAAATATGCAAAATGAGAATTAAACTTCCGCTAAAACATGGAAAAATACTTCCGCCACCGCGCAGCCCCCACAAACCTGTTGCCTTAAACAGGAATCGAATGCAACCATCTTGTTCGGAGCGCCCTGAAACCCCCGATTAGCATCTTCATCTGCTCAAAACGGTCAATAAACGACCGAGATACACAAACTTTAGCTCCCTTCTTCCTCCTCGTCGTCTTCCTCGACTTCTCCGCGGACCCTCTTTTTCTACTAACTCTCCATCCACTACGCCCAAACTTACGTGGCCATCATGTTCGCCTTGTCTCAAAACCTTGGTTTTGGCCTCCCTTGCTTGAATCCGTTGAGAAATGAGCGAAACACGCAACTTTCACTCCCGCTCTTTCCTTTCTTCTCCCTCCTCGACTCATCCGCGCATGACTTTTCTTTTGTAGTTCCTATTCCCCTAATCCTTTGTTTAATCTGACTGCAGATTCGAATTTGCCCTGCCCGAAAACCCATATGCAGCCTCTTAGTCTGCCTAAAATGGTCAAGGAATGACCAAGATATGGCAATCTCACTCTCTCTTCCTTACTTTGTCTTCGTCAGTTTCTGGACTTGTTCGTCTTCGTGTAAGTGGACCTGACCCCGACCAGGTTCACGCGCCATCCTTCACTTACTGTCTCTCCGGTTACTCTCTCACTACTGCCTTACCACTCTCTCCTCTTACTAACCTTGTTGCCCCCTTCGTTGCATTTCTTACTCCCTTCATCGCCCCTCTTTTGCCTTTCTCTTCTCCGATTAGCGCTGCTCGACACTCTTGAAGAGCTGATGGCATCGTGGCCAGATCGGAGAGAAAAAAAAAACAAAGGAGGAAAAGTCCAGCAGATATTATACGGCCTGTTCCATGGCATACTCCCACCCAGGCTTTTTCAACAGAGTAGCGGGCGGTTGTCATCAGATACCGCGGCACCTACCCTTGATAGTGGTTAGGTGCCATTACGACAGAGCTAGTGGGAGACCCCCCCCCTGGGCAAAGCTCATGCTTGGTTTCAAGTACGCGCCAGTCCCACCATCTGATCTGGGGTCCCATGGCCGTACTGCAGTTGTGCGAGCAGGGGCTGCCCAAGTCTTCTCCCTATTTTTCCAATATCAATGGATGTTCCGAAGGACACAAGTTGGGCGAGGCCCCATGGCACCTCCCATTAGCCAAAACTGCCCCAGGTAATTTGGGACCGTGGTGTTCCACTCAGCTGCTTCTATTGAGGTTTGAACTCCGATCTGTATTTCCACAGTCGTGGGTATACCAACCGAGCTAGGTTTGCAACTGCTGGTCCCACATGCCTATTTTCAGCAGCTCGGGGGTGTACTAACCGAGCTAGTGTAGGTGCTGAGCCCGCAGGACTGTTTTTCAACAGCTTGCGGGTGTATCAATTGAGCTTGCATGAGCGCTCATCCCACAAGGCTGTTTTTCAATAGTCTGCGGGTGTACCATCTGAGCTTTAGCTCAATGGCGTTGGTCCCACAGGACTGTTTTTCAACAGTCCACGGTTGCACCAACTATGCTTGGCCCACTGGCATCGGTCCCACAGAACTGTTTACACTCAAACTTCTCACAACAAATCGTGGTTGGCGGATGGTGCCGCAGGTGCTGGTCCCGCCACTCAGGCTTTTTCCACCTCGTGGGCTGATCACCCACCGCTCGCATGCACGTTGAATCCGGAATCCTCAGGCCGTGCTTCAAGACGGGCAGGATAGAGGAATACCATCGGCATCCTGAATACGCAGGACCCCGAACGGGCCCGCGCCGAAGAGCCTCGTGCTGAAGGTCCTTGACTGCCGTGACAGCCACCCGTGGAGTGGGTTCAAATTGCTCCCTCTTGCAATGCTGGTCATAACGGCCCATGCCGGTTGGCACCCTACGCTCTGGTCAATGACGGCGACAACAAAGTGGCCGTCCGCCCCCATCTAGGTGTGGATGCATGACTTTCCTCCATCCGCTCCTTCCTCCGCAGTACTCCTCCACCGTCTGTCTCGAAGCCGACTTTCCGGTTTGGTCAAAGACGAAATCTTTAAAAGTAGAAATAAAATTAATAAAAATAGGGAACTGAGGAATGTCTGAGCCCGTCTGGCAAAACCAAGGGGAATAGTCCCTCAAAACCCTTGACCCCTCAGTTCCCGCATGTCGCGCTCCTTCGCTCCTTAATAATTCGCTGACCTCGAATCACAAACCTGTCGCTTGAAAGTCTAATAGCGTAACCATTAGAACTAGGCCGAAGGCTGAGCTAGGTAGGCGCGAACCTGCGTATGAATAGTCGTGGGACCGTGATTGGTCCTACCCGCACAAACCAGGCCTCCGCCTGGGCCTACCGGCCAACCTCTTGGCCGTCGGAAGATGCCAAGAAGCTGCCCGCACCTAGGATTGCAGCTCCCTGGTATCTAGGCCGTCGTACGCATGACATACTTTGTCGAACTTCCAGACTTTCCCCCAGACTAGGTCTGCCAACGCTGCGCCTTTCGACGCGTTGTCCAACACAAACTTCCCGCCTGTGGGCAAGGTAAAGTTTTTATCCTCTTCGTGCCGTGTCCCGCCAGAGGCCGAACTAGTTGCGAAGTAAATCTAGTCTTTATAAAATAAAAGAAAAAAATATAATCAACAATAAAAATTACAGAAGGTGGAGTAACCAGGCCCTACGGCTTTGGCGTCATTTCATCAGCCTAGTATTGCCGATGACTAACCGCTATCTCACCGTGCAACGCAATAATGCATGCCCCACACATTTTAATCTGGTCGTATTCGACTCGGAGTCTCGCCAAGAGCGAGGTTGCCGAGGTGAGCGCCCTGACGGATTTTACCTCATCGGCGCGTTTCGTTGATCAAGGACGCACCCAGTGCGACCTTTAAAAGGACGACAAATACCCTTGTAAGGGTGTTTGCCACGACCGCTCAACTTCATCAACGTGGCGAGCCTTGTACGTGACAGGCACAGTGTAGGGAGAGTTAAAAGAAGAATGAGAAATTGAATGGTTTCAATGTGCCTTGCTTTTTGTATTTTTATCTTTTCTTTCGTAAAGTGCGCTCTTTAGCTCATAGCTATGTGACAATATATGCTTCTCTCCTGCAATCATGTTTACATGGCCGTGTTTGATCTGGCCTGTTGAGATCTATCTTTTCTTTTGGCTTCTCTTCTTACATCTCCAACAGAGTTAATCACCCACTGCTATGCCAGCTCACAAGCTGATAGACGGGTTATTTTATGAGCTCCCCCTCCACACTCTGGCCAGTGCAGCTACTGCAGCAGCTTTTGATCATGACGGGTGGTGAACCTAGCTCATGCCAACCGCCTTGCTCACATCGGTCTCTGTCTCCTCGAGTTGACCGCATCCTGGCCGGTACCAGTCGTTGCGGCTAGACAGGATGTCTAACGAGCGCCTGCTGCTCATGGCCGTGCCAACCACGATGTGAGATAGATTGGCAAGTTGACCTACCCGTCTATAATGTTTGCATCCTATCCTTAGAGCCTCGACTTGATGACAACAAAAAGGATTGGGAACAGCAGCGCGAGTCACCAGAAAAGCCCAACAAATTCCACCATCACAGGGCACAATACGCATGCATGCCAGGCAAAGGTTAATGGAGGAACTTCACTGTAAGCTGGATGGCGCTCCATGCTTGCTCTAATCTCTCCACACAATTGCTCTGGTAAGTTTCTCCTCTCCGTTGACCTCTTCTTCCACTGTGCCAAGCAACCCTAATTGCCTGTCAATTCTCCAAGCCGCCACTCGCTTCACCCACCACGCAACACCTGTTGATCACTTGCTGGCCTATATCGCTCTTCCAACTTCTTCCATGTTGCCTCCACCAGGGGAGACAACAAGAGTCTGCTCTAATACCAATTGCAACGATCGCACCGATTGACATTGCTTCTCCAAACATCACACGTTTACACATCAATGTGGAAAACTCCATGAAACGAGATGCAAAATCATGCAAACCAACACAATGAGCACACTTCGGAATTAGCTTGAAAGTTCAGTGTTGTACAACGAACTCTCATGCATCTACACACGGGTGGCTATGGCTGCTGTGCAACTCAAGCAGGTATGGCTCTCCCTCTCTCTCTCGTATCCTAACTGCCCTTAGGCATCTCTCTGCCTCTCTGAATGTATTCCTCGTCTCTCATATCCTAACTACCCTTTGGCATCTCTCTGCCTATCTGAATGTCTTCCTTGTTCCTCTCTTTATCTCTCTTGCTGAAGCTCTACAACTACACCGCAGGAGACGGTTAACTACACCACTGCAGTGCCTTTCAGCCTCACTTGACACTTGACCGCACAACAGTGCTCAGCAACAGGCTTGAATGCAAAATTGTGTGGTTGCTTGGCTGTGTTACATGCCCAGTTGGGCGATGTACATACAAACCGAGGATCCGCAATGTGATAAAAAGGACTGAATGGACAATGCAGTGCAAGTGGAATCTCAACAAGCAATGTGCATTCCGATACATACAAAATGGTGCTTTATAGCGCAGG
>BFEA01000260.1:770993-786713 GCA_003427395.1 Chara braunii | reverse complement strand
AGAGATCCGAGACTCGGTGCACTCCAACCAACTGGCGTGCTGCAACTGTATGGACCCCACTTCGTGAAATGTTTGCACAAAGGGCTCTTGTTGATTTGCTGGCCCGCCTTCACTTAGGGCGGGCATGAGGCTTGCTGGGGCCTTAGCCCAGAACATGTACATCACGGCAAGGCCCCTTCTTGAGGGCTCAATCCTCACACTCCATCCCCCTTAGCTTCGAAAGTCCGCTGAGATGCTTACTTCGCAGGTGCTTTCCCTGTGAGCATCCTTTCATATTCTGCCACTCAGTTCCTCCTTGGTAAACCACCGATCTTCTTTTGGATCCGTATGATGCCTGAATCTGACGCGATATTTTCTCTTGGGTTTAGGAGGTCTTCCTCTACCCAGTGGCTTTGGAATAGGCAGGTCTCTGTGATCCACAATGTCGTCGATGTCCACTTGACCATCCATGGTTGGGGGAAGCATCGACCTCCTTGAAGGGAATTGATTTGTCTCAGCGAAAGGCGCAAGCTTTGAGGCATGAAAGACAGGGTGAGTGCGTAAGTGACCAAGGATGCGGATAACATAGGTAGGACCATCCATCTCATCCCCAACTATATCCAAGACTTCCCATGGACCAAAGTACTAAGGCATTAGTTTGCGAGAGATCCTGAATTCTTGTCCTAGCTCACTAGCCTTGACCCAGACACGTTCCCCTACCTGAAATGAGGACCGCCGACGGTGTTTGTTCTCAGAAGCAATCATTGCTTGCTGAGATTTCCTGATGTGCTCGATAGCTTGCTGCAGCAACTTCTCATATTGCACACCATACTCAAGTGTGCCCGGAGTTGCAGAGGATCGGTTTTCAGGTAGGAGGAAGTCTAGAGCTGATTTAGGCTTCCATCCCAAGTGCAGCTGATTAGGACTGACGCCGGTACTGTTGTGTACAGCGTTGTTGTACAGGCTGGCGATGAGAGGCAACTTCTCATCCCAGTCATCCTGGTTGGGCTTGATGTAATGCCTTAGCAAGTGTTGTACAACTCGGTTCATCTGTTCGGCTTGTCCGTTGGCTTCGGGATGATTCCCTTAAGTCATTTGAAGTTGATTGCCCATCTGCTCAGCAGTCTTCTTCCACAGCTCACTTGTGAATCGGACATCTCTGTTGCGAACAATTGACTTTGGTAGTCCAAAATCACGTACCCAGTTGTCCATAAACAACTTGATGACGTGGTCAGTCCTTGCTGTCTCTGGCATGGCAATTAGTCTAGCGTATTTGGTGAATCGATCGATGATGACGAAGATGTGCCTCTTGCCACTCCTACTGGTCACCAGGGTATCCATGAAGTCCATGGAAACACTCTGTCCTGAACCAGCGGGGATAGGTAAGGGTTTCAGCAACCCAAGCGGTGCTTGAGTTCGCGGCTTGTCCCGCTGACAGACCTGACAGGTCTCTACATACTTCTTTGCATCATCTAGCATTCCAGGCCACCAAAATCGCTGTACTAGATTGGCACTTGTCTTTTTGTAGCCGAAGTGTCGTGTTGCGTCATGACATTCTCCTAGAAATAAACTACACAAACTCTCACTTGATGGAACTACTAACCTTTTACACCCGGCCTTATCAAGAAAGAGTAACTCATCCACCATCACAAACTCATTCTCTGTGGCCTTGTCTTTTGCGTGAAGTTTGCGGATGATGTCCATCATGACAGGATCTTCCTGATAGGCTCCCACCAATGATTGAGTTACTTCCTCAGATACACATAACTCAGAAACTAGCGCCCCTAGGTAGTCTGCTCTACGAGATAGCGCATCTGCAACCTTGTTGTACTCTCCCTTCAGATACTCAAGCTTGAAGTCGTACTGATCTATGACCTCAATCCAGCGCTTGAGTGCATCAGAAAGAGCCGGTCGAGTCTTGATCCATTTGAGGGTTTGATGGCCAGTTCTCAAGTAGAAGAACCGTCCCAACAGGAAATGCCTCCAATGGACTAGGGCTTTGTAAAGAGCATAGAGTTCTCTTTCATAGGTGGAGTTTGCCAGTTTCTTCGATGGCATCTTCTTGCTCATGTACTCTATCGGTCTCAACTTTTTCCCATCATGTTGAGCCAGCACTGCGCCAATGTCGTATTGGCTTGTGTCAGTGGTTACAATGAATGGCTTTTGAGGATCGGGCACCATGAGAACTTCATGATTCATGAGTGCATGCTTCAATCTTTTGAAGGCAGCCCCGCACTCATCACTCCAGTCCCACGGCGTGTCAAGTCGAGTTAGATCCGTCAAAGGAGAGGTGACTGTAGAATAGTTCTTTACTAAGTTCCTACAGTAGCCGCACATTCCTAAGCAAGATCTGACCTCAGTAACTATCTGAGGTCATGGCCAGTCCCTAATACTAGCCACCTTCCGCGGATACTTCAAGATCTAACTTCCGGCCTAATACCTTCCGCGGATACTTCATGACCCAAGTATAAGATCTTAGTGCGTCCAAACTCACACTTCTCAAGGTTGACCTTATACTTGTGCTGTCGCAAGAGTGAAAGTACAGTCTCAACGTGCTGTGCATGCTCCTCGACAGACTTACTAAAGATAAGAATATGGTCTAGGTAGACAACGACAAACTTATCTAAGTGGTCATGGAAGATCCTATTCATGGCATGCTGGAATGTACCCGGCGCATTGCAAAGGCCAAAGGGCATCACTACAAACTCATACAGACCGTACCTGGTCTGAAAAGCAGTCTTGTGTTGATCCTCGGGTATTATTGCGATCTGATGATAGCCGGACTTTAAATCTATCTTACTATACTACTTACATCCCTGCACCCTATCCAATAGGTCGTCTATGTGAGGTAGAGGTTTTGCGTTCTTTACTGTGATGGCATTGAGGCCTCTATAATCAATGCACATCCTCAATGTACCCCCCTTCTTCGGTACAAATAGCACTGGAGATCCGTAGGGGGAAGTACTCGGCCAGATCCATCCCTTCTCTGTCAGCTCTTTCAGTTGTCGCCGACTTTCATCCAACTCGGCCGGAGCCATCCTATAGATCCTTCCCTTTGGGGTTTAACTCCCTGGAATGATTTCTATGGCATGGACAACCTCCCTTTCTACGACTCATGTAGGCTCCGTGAACAGATCAGGGAACTTAGCAACGACGTGTTCTATCTCTGGGGGTGTTTTAACGGCCGCCCCTTTCTCAGAGACATACACTAGGTACATACCCTCCTCTTGGTTCTGTTTATAATAATTCTAGAACGCTGATGCACACAAGCAGCCATAGGTATCGATTATACTACTGGGTTTGAACTTAGTCAGTCTAACTGTTCTTCCATCAGGCAACTTATGCTTCAGCACTTTCTTGTCCCAGTCAAACTGGGGCTTGTCAACCTCTAGGTAGTACATTCCGAACAGCATATCAAACGGTAAGTCGTCGCTAACCAGGAACGAAATCTTGTGATTAAGTTCCCCTCCTCAATAGGAGAAGGTGCAGACTACATCCTTTATATAGTCTGTGACAATCATGCGCTCCTTGTTGGCCAGTAGATGCTACTGGTCTACTAAGGTGCTGTACCCGGTCCTTTAGGTGCAGCCTTTCCAAACAGTCGCGACTTATGTAGTTTCGCGTGGAGCCGATGTCTATGAAGGCACCACATTAGCGGCCTCCTACATCAACTTCCACAACGAAGTGTTCCCCTCTAGGACCTTTCCTTAGTGCCACCCAAGATTCACGAGGGTCCTTACTTGACCACTCACTTTCCAAATCTTCTAAGGCTTCAGGCACATCCAACGTACAGAGCATGGTTTGGTCTGGATGAGTCTGCAGGGTGACTAAAGAATCATTAGCTATGGCCTGCTCATGAAGTGGGGAGGGTATCTGGCCCACTTCAYCTTGAGTAGAAGCAGCTAAAACTTCCACCGGCCTTACGTGTTTCCCGAGCTAGAAGCCTGGGAAGAAGGTGCCCCCATCTTAGGAGGTATCTTCTGCGTGACCTTTGCTTTCTTGCACTTGTACTGTGTGTGTCCGTATTCTCCACAGTTGATGCAAGCACCACGCACTCTACGGTCCCGCCACACTTCCTGATCAAGACCTGCCTTGATCCAATCAGCAACTTTGGTCTGATTGGAGGCGGCCTGCCCTTGATTCTTTTGATGGCCCTTCCCTCTGCCACCAACCTTAGTCTTAACTACTGCGGCGAGGGTGCTACCGTCAACGATCTCCTCGCCGTCGTACTCTGTATAGTCCAACAGGTTTGTGAGCTCTTCGATCTCTGTTTGAGTCCCATCGGACTCAACCATCATCAATTTGCTCCCCTTCTTCTTCCATTCCTGTGGACTCTTCTTCTTCCTTGTGTCAACTGAAGTCGGTTGAGCACTTCCTAGAGTGGCCTCTAAATCTAAGGCTTTTCTAGACAAGGTCTCAAATGAGTGATACTCAAGGCGAGCCTCGTTGGCCAGCAAATTTCTGAGATTCTCTGGGAGACATCTCACAAACGTGGTCAACAAGAACTGGTCATTGTAGTTTATGCCGGGAACGACTATGAGGCTTTCTACGGTAGTCGTAAGCTCTCTGACTGACTTGAACTTTCTTTGGTCTAGTCTGTGCATCGCATCAGTGGCAATTTGTGCCTGCTGCGGATTGTGCCAACGAGCTTCTACCATTTCTAAGAACTAGTCTAACGTAATGGTCTTAGCCCAGTCCGCCATGCATCGTCCGTACCCGGCCTTTGAAACTAAACCATCCAGCCATTTGGCTGCCTTACTCTCAAGGTAAGATGCAACAGTAATCACCTCCTCCTCCTGCAAAGTCCTCTTCGCCTTTACCCAAACTGGAACCGTTCTCAACCATGTGTTGAGTTCCTCGTCCTTCGTCTCTCCGGAGAAGGCAAGGGGCGGTTTCATAGGGGTCTTTGGGTACCATTGACCTTGCTGCTGTCCCTGTTGAGGAACAGGTTGTTGCGGTGATGGTGTAGCAACCACCGCTGACCCAGAAGAAGAAGAAGCAACAGTMTGTGCGGCTGCTGCAGACGTACCACTTGGTTGTGTGCCAGCTTGTACCGGGAAGGGGCCTGACATCGCCGTTAACGGCAACGGCGACTGTGCTGCTGGCCGGAATCCTGACCTTTGCAAAAGGTCCAAGATCTGGTCTAAAGAGTTCTGCATGAAGTCTAACCTGSTGTCCACATGAGCATGCAGCGACAGCATGCTGTTCTTCAATATTTTCACTTGGTCAGTCATGGTTGACTCATCCAATCCCTCTAAAGCAGCTTTGTCTGCCTCTAAAGTATCAAGCCTGGCTGTTCTGTTTTTAATCTCTCTTTCTCTATCGCTAGCTTGCTTCAGTTCCATCTCTAACCGCCCGCGGATCCTTTCGACCTGTTGGAGCTCTAGAAGCTCCCTACCGCATGGGGTCAATGGGCTTAACCGCGAGCCCGCCATTTGACTTGTGGACTGACTAGAACCTACTGACCCGGAAGTACCTGCGGGCCCAGAGGGCATTCCCAACTGGGTCCCTGACGAGGATGCAGCAGAGGCTGCGCCGTTAGCCATTGCTGTTGCTCTGGCTGCTGCTGCCTGTTCTCTAGCTGCTAAGTTTGCTGCTGCCCTCGCTGCTGCAAGAGCATGGGCTCTACGTTCGGCACAAAGCCGTGCTTCGTCTCCCGGTTGTAGGGTCTGGAACACGTGCGGGACCTCCCGAACGTGTAAGTCTCACGTCGTCAACTCTATCCTCATCGGTGTCTGACCCACTCATCAGCTAGGCAAACACTATCTGCACTACAACCCCTTAGTGGAGTCCTACCACAGCATGTGTCTGACCGACACCTAATTTTCTAAAAATAATTGTGTCCGGCAGGTCCCCTACTTTACCGATCAAGTGGCAGCCTACAACATTCACAAAAGACTGTCAACATAGTTTAGTTCTACTGTGATTARTTCACTTACAGCAGMATTAGATARAACTGGYTATGGTAGTATACAACMGTCCTACYCTAATCTGTCTGTGAGGTGTTAGCAGCTGTCAACCAACTARTCAATAATAAAACAAGACTATGTTGCAGATGTATGAGTAGTGGGTATGGTTGTGTTTCCAGTTGAGCACCAATTAGAACCTACCCTCCCCTCAATCCAACATACCGGAAAGCGTCATTGAGCAGCAGTGTCTTTGTGTGTATTGTCGGCCCACCCCTGTGCCCCAAGTCATTGCCGAGCAAGCCAACCAGTCCACTCTTATTTACCCTCGTACGGAATGAGCCTTACACCCGGTTGATCTGGCTGATCAGGAGGAATTTTAGGAGAGCCCCCAACTCCTCAGGAATTATTTAACGTCGCAGTCAGGACGACGATCACAGCCAGATTCAATCTGAGTCCCCAACCAGAAATGTTTATAGACGGTCTGGTAAGCGTCTCATAAAACGCTGGCACACCCGGCACAACTTCTTTAGCGCAGCAAAGTGCCAAAATGGACAGCAGCCATCGCATGCGTGACCTACTCCCATTGGGTTGGCATGGTGACCGTGACCCAGTGCGTCGACCAGGGCCCTTCAGAGGCACCGCCCTTTCTCCTTCCAGATGCTTCCGGGAAGATTGTCGTCTCTCAAGGTAGCGCGCACACGACACCTCACCAAAAGAGAGGACTCTCAAGTTGGACTCACTTCCTCGCGGTAAGAAGAGATTGAGAGAGTAGATAAGGTAAGGGAACAACGTACCTGGAGATAGCAGCCCCCAACCACAGATTTCTCACCAATTGAGCTGAGTGTGCATTTGATGACCGGTCGTAGCCTCGGTACCACCCACAACGCAATGCAGTGCCACCTCAGCTTAATGCCACATTAGCATTCTCTCATCACCAATCATACATTCCGCTGTAACCACGGCAACCAATGCCGTATAGCCTTCCGGCGCACACCTCTCTACCCAGGTAGTGCGCCTAATATTGGCCTGACGTCACAAGAACCAACTGCGAAGAAGCATCATCAACGCACCAAGTCTGTATAACGCCAGCGCACCAAGGTAAGTGGCGAATCAAACCAGCTCCGATACCAAAATGCAAGGAACATGAATGTGGACGAAGCACGGAAATCCAGATTGCAAAATCATACTGAAGTCCAAGTAGTCAAAGCAAGAGCAGATAGCACAATGGAACCGAGTAACCATCCATTTGAGAACGATACAGAAGAATCGTGAGTCAATGTCCAAGCCCAATCGGGCAACACCAACAGCATAACCCAATGTAGCTCTCTCTCTTGAATGGCGCCTGGCGCCCTACCTACTCTACAGCCTAACACTACTCTACAGCCTAACACTACAACTACAGCATGAAAGCAACCAGACAACTTGACGACCAGCGAGTGATGATGTCAACATCAATGCCGACTTCCCCTCTCCACCAGGTACGTCTCTCTCTTCTCCCTCACTCTCCCTTGTTATCCCRCACAGCGCCCTTCACCTCCGAARAACCACCTTCGCCCTTCCTCCTCTGCGCCCACCGGCAGCCCGGCTATGACCGCCAGCGCCCTGCGCCTAGGCAGCGCTCTACCGCTTAGCGCTAGCCTGCTTCTCCCAGCCGCAGCGCAAGTGCAGCGCTACAATGCAGCAGCGTGCCCGCAATGYCTGCATTGGCCAAGATCCATGCCCACTYGCCCTGCTTGCCTATATGCCAGTGTTGCGTGTGGGCGGCCTCCCTTCAGCCTGCGCCTGGGCCCCAGTACCTGAACCCAGGCCCGATGCAGTTGGGGCCCGGGAGATGCAGTTGCGCCTCTTTCATCAAGGCCTGCGGCCAGATTCAGATAGTGGGCCGGTTTCCCATTGGCATTTTCGGCCTCTATATCCAGCGTGCATTGTCAGCCTCACGTTTATGTGCCCAGGGCCTAACCAACTCAGGGGCCCTGGGATTTCCGCATTTGCAGAGATCCGAGACTCGGTGCACTCCAACCAATTGGCGTGCTGCAACTGTATGGACCCCACTTCGTGAAATGTTTGCACAGAGGGCTCTTGTTCATTTGCTGGCCCGCCTTCACTTAGGGCGGGCACGAGGCTTGSTGGGGCCTTAGCCCAGAACATGTACATCACGGCAAGGCCCCTTCTTGAGGGCTCAATCCTCACATAGTCCTTAATACTTTGTAACTTCTGTTAATGTGTTCTAGGCAAGTGAATCAGAATTTTGCTTTCAATTCTTGTTCAATTGAGGATATAAGGGCAAAGGAGACTCTTGCTGCATCTATGCTTTCTGCTATTGTGTAAATTCAGGTATTTTTCCTCTCTCTATCTCTGTACGAACACCTCTCCTTTGCACAGTTTAATGAATGTGGCAAATCTACTTTCCTTTCAAAGAAAACAAAAAAAAGGATTCCCCTGTATGATCAGGCTTTATGTAGTAGCAACTGTGGCAGCTATGCTGTGGCCTGAAAGAGCGTTGCATGTCTTACAGGGATCTCAACTGCAGACATCCTGAGCACCATGAGAGTGTTTCAGGAAACCCGCAAGACCATGGATGCGAAGGTGATCTCCTTAATCGAAGATGCTGTCACTGTGTCACCGGTAAGGTTTTTCTTCATCCAAAGGAAAAGAGCTTGGAAAATGAGCTGCTTCTTTTCTGGTCGTTTTTTCTTTTCTTTTTTCGTTTTCTACGATGCTGCTGCGTCTGTTGTACTTCCAACCTGGCTGAGGGAGGGAGGAGGTCAGGCAGAGGTGCGGCAGAGGAGGTCAGACGGAGGAAGGAAGGAGGTTGGACAAAGGAGGTGGGGTGAAGGAGGTGGGGCAAGGGAGGTCGGGCGGAGCAGGTCAGGCGAGGGAGGGGAGGAGGTCGAGTGGAGGGGGGACGACGCCAGGTGAAGAAGGAAGGATGGAGGAGGAGGTCGCAACTACTCTCTCTCTCTCTCTCTCTCTCTCTCTCTCTCTCTCTCTCTCTCTCTCTCTCTCTCTCTTCCCCCCTCAAAAGAAAAAAAATCCTTTCCCCCTATTTAACTTCGCATGCTCTTTTGCAAGGAAAATGAGCAATAACGGAATGACAGCTCTCGGATTGCAAAATCACATTGTAAGCCAGGAAGTCCGACACTGTGCAGAAAGCAGAATTGCACCGATATTACACCTGTGGAGATCTAAAACACTGAATCCGAGTGTCAATGAGAGCATACTCTCGCCATCACCAGCATAAATATCCAGAGCCCTTCTTCCTACTTGGCACTCGGTGCCCAGACTACTATCACGCAGCTACTACCAGCCTACGAATTGACAATGCACCTGTTGTAATTACCCGTCATAACACAGACTGAGAACACTGCTGATTTCTGAAGTTCTGCTGATGGAATGGATGCATTGCTGAGATTCCCGCATTCTGCTGTGTTTTCTAAGTTTGTCTGTGTGTGCGTGCTTGTGACCTGCGTGCCTGTCTGAGTGCTTGTCGATATGAGTGTGTGTGTGACCCGCAAGGGTACTTGTTTGTTTGGCAGGCCCATAGGGCCGGTACTTACCTGTGGTCGTGGCATTGAGGGTTGTAGCAGGGAAAAACACTCAAGTGGCGAAGCTAGCGGCCCCGCAGCCCTTGGGATAGCGGAAAAACACTCAAGTCGGCAGGTAGGCCGAAACTGCAGCCCACTGCAGTTGGCGTGAAGGGGTACCGGAGGCCGAGCAGAAGTAGACAAAGTTGGCATTTTTAGAGTCCAGTAGCGGTAGGGTAGGTCTAGGCGGGTACCAGTCCAACCAGTCTGAGTCTAGAGCCTGTACGGGTAATATCAGGGTCCGCAATGATGTTTCCCTCCGAAACGGAGGAAGTACCGGTTGCTTGGAGAGGCCGAGCGGCCTGGAAGTCACCGCCCAGGAGGCAAGCAGGCCGCTATATCAAGAGGCCGGGCGGAGAGCCCAGCCTCATTCTTCAGTGTGCAAGTTTGGCGACACGCTGCTGAAGCGCTGGCTGGAGTGGTGCTGGGTACTACAGCGCTGCTGGGAGGAAGAAGCCGGGAGCTTCCACCTTGGCTATGGTGGAGCTCTAGGAGGGAGAAGGGGACCAAGGAGGAGTGGCGAGGCACTTACTGGCTATGGTAGACACCATCTTCATCTCCTTGCTAGGCGCTGCATCAGGAAGGCCCCAGTGGGGGTAGTGCCGCATCAAGGAAACTCGGGACAGAGTCAGGCATGGTGGCTGAGTGGGCAGCGGCATAGCTGCTTGGTGATGACCTTGAAGTGGGGCAGCGGCATAGCTGCTTTGGGTTGTCCTTTGGACAGGAGGCTGAAGCCTCAATAGTCCGCCATGCAGTAAACTGCGTTCATCAGCGGCCTGGGCGCTGTAACCAAGGCCCAGGCCCAGCGAGCAGTACGACTACGCGCTGCTCAGCCTCAGGCCGCTGCAGATGCTGTGTGACCAGGCACAGCAGGAAATTCAAAGGTCAAAGCCAACTGTCGGTCCAGGTACCTCGCCCAGGCCTTTGGTCGTGTGCATTGACTTGTATGTGTGCAGGTACCCAGTCAAACTGGTGGACCAAGGAGGATACAGTTTCAACTCAATCCAGGCCGTCGACGACAATCTGATCTCGGCCATTGCTGACTTGAGGCTGGGGTCCAGACCCCTGCCGTCAACACTACATATTGAGTTGACTACCTGGCTTTGACATCTGGACTCTCGTCTGGAGTCTATACTGACTCGACGTTCTTGTGTCATGCTGTCTTGCTGGCGAGACGCAGCTGGGAGGACTTGACGACCGGCGCTCGTCGCTGGTTCGTGGCTTGAGTGTGCTGTGCGACCAGCATGCTGGCTGGCACACTACTGTCTGAGGGGTTGTCGACGTGGGAGATGCCACATGTCATCTTCGTGGCCTCTGCCACGTAGGACTGCTGCTGAGGTGGAAGGCGCTGGGCGCCTGTATTGATGTTCTGCTTGACAAGTACTCGGAAGGAGGATTCAGGACTGTGGTTGGGGTCGTGATACGTACCTGGTGTCTTCAACTTCGTCGTCACGCTGCTGCTTGATGACTGGTCTGCTGGTGCCACGTGGCACTGTTGGTTTACATTGTCTGGACGTCTGGATCTCTGATTGAGACACGATTATGTTGCCAGGAGGAGGAAGTGCCCGAAGAGGAAGTGGGCTGTAGGGAGGAGACTCTTCCACCCTCTCAAAGTCTATTCTCCCTCCTCCCTCTCCTGTCTCTTATACACATCTAGATGTGTATAAGAGACAGGTCTGGACGTCTGGATCTCTGATTGAGACACGATTATGTTGCCAGGAGGAGGAAGTGCCCGAAGAGGAAGTGGGCTGTAGGGAGGAGACTCTTCCACCCTCTCAAAGTCTATTCTCCCTCCTCCCTCTCTCGTCTGTGTATGTATTCTCTCTCATTTTGGGATCATTATTATTATGATTTATCAGCAGCGTTCGTCTACTTTGTCTTTGCGAGTGACAACTGATTATCACGACTGGGCACATTGCAATTTGGTATCAGAGCTCTACTTTCGACATTGTCTACTACGGCGCTCGCGTCTCTCCGACGCGATTGGTTAAGAGCGCGCCATTTTCTCTCCACGTTCGCGTGCACAGGTAAGTAGCGGGATGCTCTCGCTTCGCGACATTATTGTCGCGCGTGTTTATTAACACGCTGTCTAGACATCGAGCCCGACGACGCGCGTGATGGACATGGTGATGAAGGGCAGGATATTGACTGCCGTTGGACTTTGATGCTGACGTGGCACTTCCACGTCCGCGTGGGATATTGAGTGGGAACTTCTTGTTATGTGCTGATGATATCTCGCCGACGAAACAGAGTTGCCGCATTGCTATTTCGCCARCCAGAGACGAGTGGAGCTAATTGATTGGCTATTTGAGTACTCGCTGGCCTTGGCGAGATCAAGTGCTGACGTGGCAGGCTTTGATTGGATTTGTGATGCGGCGAGCAGACTTGTGAAGCGCAGCATTGTGGGAGTTCACTTTCACAAATGGATCCGGGTAACAAGAGAAAGAGCGGCCAGCATTCATTGCTGAAGCCACCCCCCCACGATCTTTGATTGGTTCGAAGTGTTGACTTGGCAAAAGCTGAGTTGGCATACCGGGGGGTTTGGCCGAAGCAGGCACGACGTGCCTCGGGAAACGATTGATGCATTCCGACGCTGGGAGCGGCACGAGCGACAAACTTTGGCTTGTGGTGCTTGATTGCTGTCGGGGTGATTAGAGTGCATGCTGAAGTGGCTTTGTGGGGAAGACTGACGTTGATTGGTTGTGTTGTCAGTACTTACCTGTTGTCTGGCTGTGCGTGCACACGTACCTGTGAATGCTAACGACCTTGGCCTGCTAAGATTACCTGGAAGACAAGTCACCACACGAATAAGAGAAAACGAAATTAGAACAGCATATAAAAAAGAAAACAATCAAGAGAATAAGTAATTATTTTTATTTTATTTATTTTCTTGTTAATTCTCTGCTTGTACTGACGTTGAGTGGCTGTTCAGCCATCAAATAATATTGTCTGTTTTCTTTTATTGAGTAAGAATTGGCCTGTTAGGTTTCCTGTTGATGTTGATCATGGCACCGATTGCTGAGCACATGCGTCAGTCTATTCTGACCCGGTGGGTGCCTCGTTTGTTCGGACCTGGGCAAGTGCCTTATGCGGTGGGAGCAAGTAGCTCCTCGACYGAGCCGCGTACACGTGCCCAGATCGAAGCACGAAGAAGTGAACTGGGAGAGCTTCTCTCCCAATTGCTGGTAGATATGGAGTTTGCTGTCCCTGCTGCAAGAGAACACATCCGGGGTAAATTTGACCTTGATGCGATCTCTGATCGTTTGGCCAAAGCTACCACGGGTGTGGAGATGATAGCAGCAGCGACTGAAATCCAGATGGTTATTAGCCAGTGTCGTCAGATACTAGACCAATTTACCATCCAGCAGTTGGAAGAAATAGCTCAGCGAAAGGAGGGTGTGCCAGAAGTGAAAGTGGAAAGCATTGAAGAGAACATGCAACAGTTAAAGGAGACACTCGCGAAAGAAGAAAAGAAGCGGGAAGGACTGTTGCAAAGAAAAGAACAGGAAACTAGGTTGCAGCAGAGAATGGGTAGAGTTCAGCAGCACGTTTCTTTGGATGAGAAGGATGTCGCCCAGACGCTGGGGCAAATACTGACGTATCTGGCTTTCCTTGAGGAGAAATTGGACCAACAGCAGAATAGAATGGATGAATTGGCTGTTGGTCTCCACGTCATCACTAACATCGTTAAGGGAAAAGCCCCTTTGACTGAAAGTGAGGAAGAAAAAGGAAACGAGGATAAAAAAGATGACGTCAAGATTGATAAGTTGCGCATCGGCGGAATGAAAGACGGCGACGCATCCAAAAAGGAAACGAAAAAGGAACCAGAGAAGGAACCGGAGGAGAAACCCGACGGGAATGGTGATGGAAACGGGAATGGGAACGGGAACGGAAATGGGAATGGTGGTCCCAACGGTCCCACTCCCCCTCCTAAGGACAATGCCAAACCCGCAGATCCGACTAAGCCAAAGAAAAAAGAAAAGGTGAAGATGAAATTGTCTTTTACTTTTTCTAATAAGAAAGAAGAAAGCCTTCCACTCTGGATCGCAGAGATCCAGACCTATGTTGGGACCGCACCGGTAGAAGAAGAGTCGCAAGTTGCGTTTACCACTTCTTGTATGGGGGGTGAGGTGAAGCAATGGGTTGAGGCGGAAGCAAATGCCGTGGGGTTTGACGATATAGGTGAGTGGGCAAAGACTATGACCTTGAAGCAGTTCCTTGCAAAAGTCGAGGACCGTTTCTTGGACAAGACTACGGTCGATAAGGCCTTCGACCAACTCACCATGATAGGACAAAAGTCCTGGTCTTCAGTTGAGTCGTTGTTTCGTGAGGTTGACCGACTGTTGCAGGTTCCCGGTCTTAACCTGCAGGACTCTCAGGTCCTCTACATTTACTCGCGTGCATTGCCCGAACCGATCCGAGGGCACTTGGTCGCCAAGGCCAAGTTCGGTAAGTATAGTTACCGTCAGTTCCGCGACCTGGCGTTGCAGCGGGAACAAATGACTTCGCAAGTCAAAGGTTCCTATGCGGCTGCCGTAAAGAATGGAGGAGGAGGCAGTCGGGGAGGCATCGGCAAGCGGATTTTATGGCGTCAAAAGCGCCAAGATCACACCCTCGTCGTATTCGACGACGATACAATGGAGAAATGGCCATTGGAGAACGAGGGTGGTGGTGACAGCAGCAGTGACCCCGGAAAGGGGGAGGTCACCGCTGCGACGGTCAACAAGGGAGGACCGTCATCGAATACTAGACCGAAGGGGAAACCACGCTCCTTCCCATACCATCCTGGGATTGCGGTCGACAGACCATGGCTGAAGATGGGACTAACCCGGGAGGTATGGCAGGATAGAATGGATAATGCGCAGTGCCTCAAGTGTGGCACTGCGGGGCATGTCATTGCCTTTTGTCCATTGATTAGGAACCCAAAAGGGAGCAGCCCGTAGGAATAACATCTGTTCCTACAGAGTCGGAGGGTGCGATTACATGCGAGGCGCCTACGATCCCTTTCCACACTCCGACTCCCGTGGCAGAGGATGGAAACCCTTCAGCCCGTCGTTCAGACCACCCTACTCCTGTCTTATGCATGTCTCTGGACGACTCCCTTGACGAGCTGGGTAGCGTGCTAGTCGCGTTACGCAGTTCGTGGGCGAAGAAAGCCAAGTCTAAGGGTGAATTGTTGATTGCTGACTTGGTAGTTAATCACACACACGTGGGTGCAATGTTGGACCCTGGGTCCACACGATCTTACATGTCTGAACGTGCAATCCGCAAGTTGCATCTCGGCATGAAGATCCAGACTTTGTCTAAACCGATCACGTCTATGTTGGTGACAAAAGCATGATGACGGTAACGCAGTACGTCGATCGTGTTCGTTGTCAGTTCAGTACCAAGGATGGGAAGAAGATTTGGCATGAGCTTCCCTTCTTGATCGAGAAGAACATGCCGTTTGATATCATCTTGGGAATGGATTGGCACGAGGAAGCTGATCCCAAGATTGATTTCAAACAGAAAGAAGTAAGAATTAAGGATGAATCGTCTGAGTTACAACCGATTAAGTTGTATCATCGGTCAGGGTCTGCTTTTGTCTTGTCTTTTTGTTGTATGAGCTACCCTGCATTCCGATCGATGGTTGCAAAGAAGAAGTTAGAGGATGAGGTAGTAATGTTGTTAGTTAAAAAAGTAGGTGAGTCTTCAACTACCCATCCTCCTGGCATAGATGCACTCCTAACGGAGTTTGCCGATGTTCTGCCTGAACCAACCGGGGTCACTTCGCGTGCTATCGAGCACACGATCGAGATTGTGCCTGGTAGCAAGGTTCCCAAGGGCCCTATCTATCGCATGTCTCCAAGGGAACTTGAGGAACTTAAGAAACAACTGTCTGAGTTGACGGAGAAGGGATGGATTCGCCCTAGSTCCKCTCCTTATGGTGCACCTRTCTTGTTTGTGCCCAAAAAGGAAGGTGAGCTGCGCCTTTGCATCGACTACCGAGGGCTGAATGCCGTCACCGTTAAAAACGCCGAACCTTTGCCAAGGATCGACGATCTCTTGGATCAGTTGCAGGGTTGTCGASTCTTTAGCAARATCGACCTTAAGTYTGGGTACCACCAGATCGAGGTGGATCCCGYCGATCAGCATAAGACCGCGTTCCGTACGAGATATGGTCATTACGAGTTCATCGTGATGCCATTTGGTCTAACGAACGCACCTGCGACCTTCCAAAGGTCAATGAACGAGTTGTTTAGGCAATG